>VUYT01000021.1:0-342436 GCA_008802785.1 Symmetrospora coprosmae | reverse complement strand
CACCATCCCGGACCGGAGGGGGGGGGGGGATCGATGGGGCTCGGTGTGCCTTCCGTTGCCCTTCTTGTGGCCTCTCCTGGCGCCCCCCGCGGGCCCCCCCCCCCCCCCCCCCCGGGAAGGGCGGTCGTCCACCGCATCAACCTGCCTCATCCTTGCGTGCATGCAGCAGTCGCTGTCGACGAAGATAGTGCCATGTGTCTCACTTGAGACGACTGCAGAGTGTCTCTCTTCCGTTCCCACAACGCACGCACGCCGCATTGCGCTTCTCCCGAGTCGCGTGGAGTCCAAGCTGCGAGCTGCAAGTCCGGTGCCGTTGGCTCGTCGCCGCACTGACTTGCTTGCATACTAACAAGTACTGCACAGAGCAGCGATACAACAGCTCCACCCACACCGAGGCAGCGTGGAACTGCCGTCTGAGGATCCTGTCCAGCAGGCATACCAGTTGCGAGGCCATCCACCATGAACGCGCTCTACACGCACGCACTCCGGCAGACGCAGAGTATCACGTCCGACCTGGCCCTGCTCGAGAATGCACTCACGGGGAGCAGCCTCAACCCGAACACGAACACGAACGCGAATGCGAACGCAAATACGCCATATGACACGAGATCGCCCAGCCCGTCGGCCATGTCGCCGTCGCTCCAGGGAAATGGCGTCGATACGGCGGGCCTGAACGGCCAGATTGTCGCCAGCCTCGCGGCGCTCCAGCGAACAGTCGACGACTACGAAGGAATGGCGCGCAGGGAGCTCGTCGAGGACAAGAAGGGAAAGGCAGCGAGGTGGGTGTCCCCCTGCCTGATTGCTGCTTGCTGCTTGCTGCTTGCTGCTTGCTGCTTGCTGCTATTGCCCGCGGACGATGTGGAATGGGGGGGACACGTGTAGTGTTGAACTGACATCCTGCGACCCGACCCTTCTCACAAACGCAGCCGCGTCGAGAGGATAAAAACGGACTACAACGAGCTGCGGAAACAGTATGACAGGGTGAAGCAAGCGCAGCAGAGTCAGGTGGGATTTTGACCTCTTCTTCAAGCCTCGTCCGGCATTCACGCGGCGGTTGGGTGAGCACGGCGCTGATCTCCCACCGCGCCGCCCCGGCTTCGCGCGTTCCGACAACCCACACAGCGCACAGCTGCAGAACGCTCGGCACTCTTCTCGTCCGGCCTCGCCTCGTCGTCCGGGGCGTCCTCCTCCCCTTCGTCGAGCAGCTTCATGCAGCAGCGCCGCGTGCCCCAGCCGCCCTCGCTGGGGCCTAGCGAGTCGCCCTACTCGTACTCGCAGCCCGGTTCGCGCCATCCATCGCCCTTCCAGCCTCACGCACACACGCAGCGGAGGAGCATATATCAGCCGAACGCGACTGCTGCACATAGGACAGACTCGGCCCTCGACGAGCATTCATTCATCAATGACACGGGAAACCAACTCGATGCGTACATTGCCCAGGGGCAGGCGATACTGGGCAATCTGGGCAACCAGAGGGACGTCCTGAAGGGTGGGAACTAGCACCTTGCGATGATGTTGGGCCGTGCTTGGACCACGGCAAGGCTAATGGATCTCCGGGCACTGGCTCACACAGGCACACAGCGCAGACTGCTATCGGCAGCCAACACGCTCGGCCTCTCGCGGAATACAATCAACTTTATCGAGCGGAGAGGGAAGGGGGACATGGCCGTTTTCATCGTCGGCGCAGTGACGACGATAATCTGCTTCATCCTCATCTTGCGGTACTTTGGGTGACGGGCCTACCTGTCTGCCCCACTCCGTACATATACCATGTGTCGGTGCCGGCGACAGAGGCGCGACGACGATATCCCGATGAAGCGAAAGCACAACGGTCCAGCCGACACCTGCTCTCGAGGATCCAGCTTGCGGCTCTTGGGTCATCACGACAGTCTAATGATACATAGCCTCCTGGTTGGAAAGGTCGATAGCTTCATGTCTCCCGCGCACAAACCTCGACAGTCCATTCCGCCTGCCCGTCGATCTTGCGCATCTTCCCACTATGTCGGAGGCACTCCGATGGCCTTGCTCGCGTCTTTGCGGGCCCTCTTCCTTCCTCGTCTCGCGCCATCTCCTCTCTTGCGCTTGTGGGTTTTCCTGATCGTCTTAGACTCCACCTTGCTATCATTTCTTCCCGTATTCCTTCCCGTATTCCACTCTGCTTGGTCCGCCGCTATCATCAGCAGGATGCCAGCCACATTCGCCAACCTCCACTGCTCGGTCCCCGCCGCATCTGCCTGCGCAGAGACGCAGGTGGCCGTATCCTTCTCAGCTGATCCCGATTCTCCTGCTGCGGTCCTGACCGCCTGCACGCTGGCCTCCTCATCGTCTTTCTGCGGCTCGAGGATGGCTGCCTCCTTGTCCAGATCGTAGATGACCGGCACAGCGTCCGCGCCGGCATATGTATCGCAGCCAAACACGAGCCGCCCTCTGGTCTTGCGCTTCGTAAAACAGAGATGCTTGCCGAGGCGTAAAGTGTGCTGCAGTGCTTTCTGCGGACGCGCGCACAGCGAAAGGTGACAAGAGGAGGGATGCCGGTAGATCGGACCCCGATCCTGCGGTGAGCTGAAGAGGCCTCTCGAGCGGGGGAAATCGGAGCTCACCATGGCCTTCTGCTCGTTCTCGCCTCCGACGAAGTAGCTGAGCAGTGAGTAAGCGAGCGAGCGAGCAAGCATCAGCGAAAGGCGGCCGGGTCATTCGCGAGCCATGCCTCAATGGAGTCGCTCACAGAAACTTGGACTGGATGGACTGCAGGATCTCGGTGTACGAGAAGAACTCCCTTCCCGTCAGCGCAGCTAGCTCGATGATCGCAGGGCGGATGAGCTGCCACCAGGCGAAGCTGCCAGCGCGCCAGCGCAGGAACAGTCAGTCGGAGCAGTAGACTTGGGCTAGTTCAGCAGACTCACGGCGGTCGTTCGCCAAAGGGTGCATTGGGCAGATCGCCTAGTCGAGCGGGCATGTCCTGAACCTTTCCGGATCCACCCGATGCCTCGACCACCACGAGGGCGTCCCGAGAACTTGCTGCTACATCCTGGGCACCCGGCTGCTCGGCCGTGGCGAAGTCTGCTAGCTGACGATGATCGATCCCTGTAGCCATGAGTTGCTGCAGCATCGATTGGATGACGATCTCGCAAGCTTGCCAGTCGGGGTCGTGCTCGAAGCACAGCGTCGCAGCGCTCATAACGCCGTCGACGTTGGTTCTGAGGGTAGGCAAAAGCTCTGGAACGCGAGGAACGAAGTAGCCGGAAGATGTGCCCGTAGAGTCTGAATTACCGGATGCGATCGATTGAAGCAGAACGAAGAGCTCGTCGTGCTCGTGCAGGTCGATCTGCCCATCTCGATGCGGGAGGAGGTGGTAGAAGGACGGGAGCCACTCCTCGATGAGCGCAAAGGGCGAGTCGAGGCGCACGCAGAGTTCGTCGATGATTTCGTGGAAGCGGCGGAGGTCGCCGGCGGGATTGTGCGGTACGGTGGTGTAGGGAAAGCTGTAGAGTCGTGCCTGGCGCTTGAGTTCCTCGTCGAGCTGCGCTTCCTCCTCTTGCTTCCGCCTGGCAGACAGCTGGATTCGCTTGGCATCTCGCTCGCGCTCGTATGGCGTGAGATGGCATGGAAGTCCCGGCAACGCGGTGTCGGCTGATGCAGCGAAGCCTGCTGCCTCAACCGGGCTCTGCCACTCAACGGCACCCTCGCTGTCCGGCCTTGAGGCAGCCAGACCAGAGTCGTACTGGCCGTATGGGCCCGCAGCGGTGTCGAGAAAGGGAGGGGCCCGTTCCTCGGAAGTAATGTAGATGCTCCGGCCTGCGAAGGGATCGACAGATTCGCTTGCCGGCGCAGTACACTCGATGAGGTAGTCGTTCGGAGTGGAAGGAAGGGACACGGCATGGTTGCATGGCCACGGGATGCGAGGCAGCGGCGTCGGCGCCGCTCGGCGTACGCGAGAAGTGCGCTGGGCTTTCTCTGCTTTGGCCTTCAGCCAGGCCTCGAGGAGGTGACTGAGAGGAATGTCCTCTGAAACGTCGGAGCCGGCTTCAGAGCTCGCGTCGGAGCTGTCGACATGGTCGGAGATGTCTGGCGGCTGCCGCTATCGAAGCGGTGTAGCAAGTGAACCAGCGTGCGGCAGTCAGCATATACGCAAGAGGCGGTCATCTGTCGCAGTGGGATGCACGCTGCAATGTGGCGCAGTACGGCCGAAGGCGCAGTGAAGGTAGCGGAAGTGGTTGTGGGAAGGGAGAGAAGGGAGGCGGGGGGACCAGGCGTAGGCCAGAAGGTGGGGAAGGGGAGCGTGGATGGACACTCACCTGCGACCCGGGCAGACGGTAACGGGATATGCTATCGTCCTCCATAGCTGCTGAACAGGCAGGGCGGCGGGTTGGCCGGAGGAGGGAAAAGGGAAGGGAAGGAAAGGATTGGGATAAGCAGAGACGCAGATCGGAAGGAGAGGAAGAGGAAGACGAAGAGGAGGAGGAAAGGAAAGCGGATCGGAGAAAAGGAAGACGAACGAGGTACACACAAGGGGAGGGAGACAGGCCAGGAGCAGAGCGGAAGCGGAGCAGTGCGGTGATCCGGAAGCGCGGGGAAGCGGGTCCGGAGAAAGCGCCCAAAGCCGGAGCTTTGGGCGAACAGAGCGCGACGCGTAGTCGCAAGTTGGGAGGCTATACACAGGCAGACATGGACATGCATATAATGAGGAGAGATTGCGCCACACTGGTTTCCCCTAAACGAGCCCCTAGATCCCGACTCGTCTGTGCGTTCGTCTCGGGGTCGGTGCGCCAACTGCGCAAGGAAGGAAACGAGGGTCGCGAGAACGAAAGGACAGGAAGTGCACGGCAGCATTAGCGAGTCCGCACGGTGTGATCCGCACATGTGGATCGAGCACCCACTTGTCGCTACCCTCGGTGTCGCTGCAGCAGACTTTTCCGCTCGAAGTCTCTCCTGCCTGTCCTCCTCGGCCTGAGCTGCGTCCTTGGCCATCTCGAGCTCGAGCTCGGACTGCTTGTCAAAGTCTTTCCGGATGACAGAGCGCTGCTTGTCACTAAAGTGCTGATGGCGGACCGAGAAGAAGACGGCGCCGACCTCGGCAAGCCAGAGCGGGTCGACCGTCGTGACAATGCTGGCGTACTGCTTGCTGGTGAGGATGAGCTCGTGGTACACAACATACTCTGGCGCAGTGCCGAGACCGTACAGCGCCGAGGTGGGATGCAAGTGCATCGAGATTCCCGTCCGCAGGTTTAGGTACTCTGCCATGCCCTTGGCTTTTGCTGCTTGGTGGAAGAAGCCCGAGCAGATGCACTTGCGGATAATGTCCCAATCGGTCCCAGAAGCCACAATGTCGAGCTTTTCCTTGCCCATGATGTCTTGCAGCTGTTCCCGGACCTCTCGCGCCTTCTTCATGATCTTGCCGTGGAGGAAGTGCTGTCCCGCCCAACGATCAGAGTATCTAAAGAGCATTGCGACCGGAGGGAATGTCAGATCTCGCTCTGTGAAGCGGGAGGTGAGAATCGCGGCCCACCCGTTCGCCTTCCACTGAGTGTAGACGTTCAAGAGCGTCAGGTGATCGCTCTCTGGTACGACAAACTTCTCTCGCGCCGCGTCGCTCTCTTCTATGCGCTCCTTCGGCCGGTAAAAGACGCTCGGGACCGAGAGCATCGAGACGATGGTGAGCATCTCGGACGAGCAGCCATACTCGCTCGACGAGACGAGCATCTTCGACAGATTCGGGTCCATTGGGAACATCGAGAGCTTGCGGCCTAGCGGTGTTAGCTCGCCGACATTGTCTAGCGCGCCAATCACCCAGAGCTGATACATCGAGATCTGGATGTTCTCCTGCGGGGGCGGATCCATAAAGTCGAACTCGAGCAGGTTCTTGACGCCGAGAGATTTGAGGAGGAGGACAGTATTGGCGAGGTTGGTTCGTTGGATCTCTGGAATCGTACTTGGGAACAGCTCGTCTTTGAAAGCCATCTCGGTGAAGAGGCGATAGCATGTTCTGCAGGACGAGTACGGACAGTCACGTTAGCGAGTTATTGTGCAGTACAGAGGAAAGTGAATATACAGCCGGCACTCACCCAGCACCTGTTCGTCCGGCTCGGCCAGCGCGCTGATTCGCATTGGCTTGCGAGATCGGCGTAATCTGCAGCGAGTCCATTCCTATCTTGGAGTTGTACACCTTCATCTTGCTGTATCCGCAGTCAACCACGTACATGATGCCGTCGACGGTCAGCGACGTCTCGGCAATGTTGGTCGCGACGATGCACTTCCTTCTGCCGTCGTCGGTGGATTGGAAGATTTTCGCCTGCAGATCGGCTGGCATTTGCGAGTAGATGGGAAGGACGGCTAGATCGTCCGCGTCCCGGACTTGCTCCAGCCGCTCCTTGATCACCTCGCATGTGCACTCAATATCCTCCTGGCCCGTCATGAAGATCAGGATGTCTCCAGCCGGGTGCGACAGGTGGATCTGGAGCGCCTGCTTGATTGCGCTGTCGACGTAATCCTCACACGGCGTCTTGCTGAAAAGTTTGTCGACTGGGAAAGTCCGCCCGGGGATAGTGAACGATGGGGCATCGTCATAAAAGGCGGAGAATTTGGCGGCGTTCATTGTAGCTGAAGTGACGATGAGCTTGAGGTCTCTCCGGCGGGCAAGGACTGTTCCAATACGTCAGGATGAACGGCGTTAGCACACTGCAGCCGAGTCGCAAGTACAGAAGGTGGGACCCACTCTTCCGCAGCAAGCCCATCAAGACATCCGTGCTGAGGGATCGCTCGTGCGCTTCATCCAGCACAATTACGCTATACCGGTCGAGATCGCCTTCGTTCAGTGACTCTCGCAGCATGACTCCGTCGGTCATATCTACGTTGGAAAGGGCCAAGCATTAGGTGGATACTAAGAGTATCCCCGGATCGAGCGCGATTTACTCACACTTGATGACAGTTTCTGGTCCAGTGCAGTCCTCGAATCGGATAGCGTAGCCAACCTCCTTTCCGAGTTCGACCTCCATCTCTTCGCTGACTCGCTTGGCCACCGACATCGCAGCCACTCGACGTGGCTGGGTGCACCCGACTAGACCGTTCTTCGTGTAGCCTTCCTCGTGAAGGAACTGTGTGAGCTGAGTCGTCTTGCCAGACCCGGTCTCTCCGATGACGATTGTGACTGTCGGTCGAGTGGTCAGCCTCCATATGGAGGTGTACCCAGGAGGCACTCATCGACGAAGCAGCTCACCTTGATTCTCTCTGATAGCACGCATGAGCGATTCTCGACACGCAAAGGCAGGCAAGTACTGCCTCTGCTCCTTAAGCGTCTTGCTGCGCGAGAAGGCGCTCGCCCCACCCTCTTTCTTGAGGTGCGACGCAAACTGCGATTCCTTTCTGGCAGTCTTTCCCTCTTCTCCATTTTTACCGTTCGCCGATACTTGCGGAGCGGCCTTGCTGGAAGGGTCGGCGGGCTTCTGGTTCTCAAGCTCCTTCGCAACCTGCTCAACAACATCCTCCTCTTCCTTCTCCTCCGCACCGGTAAGGTTTCCAAGCGTGGTTCCGGCGATCTCTGCGACTTTTCGAGCTGCCTTCGCCCGCTCTCGCTGCTCTCGCCGCTCGCGCACCAGCTGTGAGCCTTTCTTGCTAAAGATGGCGAGATCACTCGTAGGGTCTCGAATAGGGTTGACAGGCTCGATCTGCTTTGTGAAAGCGATGCGGCCGTCAAGAAAAGGCGGCTTGAGGTCGTGGACAAGCAAGTGTACCTTGGACTCCTCCTCATCGTCGAAGTCAAGGTCGAGTGTCCGCCGTGGTCCGATACCGGATTGGGCGAGTCGATTCGTCTCCCAGAGCTCATTGTCGGCATTGTATTGTGCCTGTCGCACATTTGTCCGCCGGGCCTGCCGCTGCGAGATCTCCTGCTCCTTCTCCCTCTCCAGCGACATGACTTCGCCATCGTCGTAGCCCGCAAACTGCCCGCCAGCTCCTTCTTCCGAATCGTACCAGTTCCTGTCATTCTGCAGCTGATCCTCCGCCCACTCCGGTTCGTCCTCTCGGATCCTCCCACGCACGGAGGGCGTCATTGACGGGAGCTCTTCGGGGTAGTCTGTGCCCGGATAGTCCTGCCGACGAGGCGTATCCCACTCGCCCGCTCGGCGCGGGGTCGAGCCGGGACCACGGCTGGACGGACGCGAGGGCGTCGCATCCCACACTTTGCGAGTTGATGACTGACTGTCACGATCACGCGCCGATGGCGTCGCGTCCCATGCTCTCGATGGGAGGCGCGCAGTCGATGACGGCGTCTCCTCGTATCGCGACCGTGACGACCGTGACGATTCGCCCCCTCGCCCTTCGTCTCGGCGGCGCGAGTATGATGGCCCGTCGGAATCGCTGCCAGAGCGAGAGCTCCTCCCATCTCTGTCGCTGTCTCTATCGTTATCTCTGCCGTGAGATCTCTGGCCAGACGAAGAGTAGGCTTGTTTCCGGTTGAGGCGGTCCCGGAAGTCCTGCAGAGCTGCCTGCCCTTCGACGCCCTTTTGCCGCTCGTTCCTGGAATTGGCGAGGGCTGCATCCTTGAGCCTGTTCCCGCTGCCTGCTGCACTGGTCAACTTGCTCTTGCGGTGTTCCTCGAGACGCTGTCGGGCCGACGAGGATAGACCGCCACCGTGAGACGGCGTTTCGTCTGGCCTTTGCCGTGCGTGGGCCGACGATGTGGAAGGCCTCGACGGCACTGGCGGGATGTAGAAAGTATGTGAGTAGAGGGAGGGAAGTCTATCGTCCAATAGAGGCCGGGCTCACTCTTGAACGCCACGCCGGTGTCCGAGTCAGCGCTATCCTCATCTGGCCCAGAATCGTAGCGGGAGCGCTTGCTGTCCCTCCCGCTACTGGACCCGCCGCTCCCTTCGCCGCTCGCTAGCCTCTCCTTCCTCTTCTCTGCGGCCAGCCTGTCTAGCCCGAGCTCGGAGGATCGTGCTGGAGCCTTGAAGACGTGCTTGTCGCCGGCAGCTCCCTGCTGCAGCCCGGCACGAGACGACGACGACGATGGCCGCATGAGGCCACCAGGTGCCTGCTTCTGCGGCATCATGACCTCCGAGTCCTCGATGACGAGGTTGCCTATCGTCATCCTCCCTTCGCCTGCGTCTGCGCTGCTGGACGTCGACACGCCCGACGGTGCGCTCGCATCGTGGGCTCCTGCGCCAGTGAATTTGGCCGACTTGCTGTCCATCCAGACCTCCTGCAGAAAGACATCCCTGAATCGGCCAAACGTCTTTGCTGCCTTCTGGAATTGGGGCAGCGACTCGCTGTTCTGCTGTGCGAGCTCGAGGACCCGCTTGGCCAGCAGGTCGTTCGGGTTGACGAGGTTCAGCTCGCGCGAGACGGCAATTGCGAGCTGGTGCATGAGAGACGACTCTGCGTCGTCGCTTGCTCCTCCACCGCTCGACGCCATCCTCCCTGTGGCCGCGTGGTGCTGGAGACGCAAGCAGTTGTCGAAAGGAGAAGCTGGACAGACACTGACAGCAACTCCA
The DNA here is from genome assembly GCA_008802785.1 of Symmetrospora coprosmae. Taxonomy (NCBI): domain Eukaryota; kingdom Fungi; phylum Basidiomycota; class Cystobasidiomycetes; family Symmetrosporaceae; genus Symmetrospora; species Symmetrospora coprosmae. The sequence goes on along the minus strand of VUYT01000021.1, from coordinate 332,948 downwards.
GCTGGTCGGAGGAGGGTGACAGCAGCAGCTTCCACTCGGTTGGACTCAAGTACAGGAATGCATCCATTGCATTCTGCCATCCGTCATGCCCTTATTATCGCTACAGCTTGCTTCCGCACCTCCTTTTCTTGTACACGCCATAGCTTGCCCCGTCTCGTCAATGGTGCAGGACAATCTCCTTGCCCGGCGCCCACTCCCTGCAGATATCCTCCACATTCTGCTGATACCTCATACGTATGAGCATTGCTTTCGCCTTGGGTGCATCAAGATCTTGCTCTGCTAGAGCGCGCTCAAGCTCGGACAGAGTCTCGTCGTGCATGGCTGCGAGTGTGGCGGATTTCAGTTTCAGCGGAAGGGTCAAGCCACAGTGCAGGAAGATCACAGAGACTCACCCTTGTTGCTGTCGCGGATGGCATCCACCTCCTCCTGCGTCTGCGCCTCCTCGAGCGACTCCCGCACTTCCAGTATCTCCATGAGCAGCTCGGGATCCTCCATCTTGTCCTGCTCCTCGATCTGGACACCGCGCAGGCTGAGGAGGTACTCTCCCCGTGTGCGGTCGTTGTTGAGCGTCTTGTAACCCTCGTTCACGATAGCCGACCACATTTTTGCCCAGTCTTCCTGCCGACTTGCGCTGCTTGAGTCGCCAGCAGCACTCGCAGACTGTCGGTCGGGGTGGACGCGCCCCTGCCATTCAAGAAAGGCACGCTTGAGCTGCGGCTTGGCTATCGCGTACGACCGAGGTAGATCAAACAGCTGAAAGTATTCTGTCGCTGCTGTCGACGGAGGCAGGAAGGCCTGGCACGCCGGGCAATGCGCCAGCACGGGCGGAGACGAGCTCGAGCTAGATGATGACGACGAGGGAAGAGCTTCGCGACACGTCGGGCAGGCGAGGCCGGCTACTTGCTCAGAGTAACGGCGACGGTGTGGCGATTGTAAGAGCTGACCTCTGCGGTGCGCTCTGATGCTAGTGGTCGTGCGTGGCGATGACGGCACGGTTGATGCTGATGTCGAGCGGACAAACGCCAGGTGCGCAACGCCTCTCTGAGCCAGCGCTGTACTTTTAGCGGAAGATGAGCATGCTTCCCGCACTATGTGGTTGATACGTGCTGTACTGCGTTGCATCGTGATTGTCTGAAACCGGGTCCGTCAGATGGTAGAAGCGCAAGAGGGAGGCTGTTTGCAATTGAGCGGCAGGCGTTCTGGACAGTGTCACTAATACTGCGTGTCGAGAACAAATGTGTTGCAGAGATACAGCGACAGATGCGTAGAACGATGTAAAATGAACTGGGTAGTATGGCATGCCAACGCGAAAGGAGGAGAGGCGGAAGAAAAGGTGGCCTGAACAGGGCCTCACTTCTTGGCCTTCTTGGTAGACGGTTTGCCCGCACTCTTGCCTGATGCCTTCTTCTTCGAGCTGGACTCGTCATCGCTGGCCTCGGTAGCGCTGCCATCCGCATCCGAGTCGATGAAGCCCGTCCCCGCCGCCTTCTTCTTGATGGGGACCGCCTCTTTAGGCCTGCGAGCCTCAAAGGCCGCATCGATCTCGGCTTGCGTCATGAAATCCGATTTGCCGTATAGCGTGCTGTGGAAATTGAGACGATGAGCATACGCCACGCGGATGCGGTCTGGCTGCATTTCTCGACCCACGATCGCATCTTGGAAGGGTGCTTGCTATCGAGGCCGGCGACCGTGTAGATGTCGGCTGCGAAGCGGGCGTGCCTGGTGTCAGCTTGTTATCGATTGTCGTGGCCTCTAACTGTGCCGTGCCGAACTCCCACCTTTGTAGGACGTCTGTTGGGCAAGCATAAGCTCTCTTCAGCTTGCATCGGATTCGCTTGTCCGATTCCAGGCGCTGACTCACTGATACAAGGCCCAGGTCGCGCACAACGATGCGATAGACCTCACCGACCGAGTCGTGATCCCAGCTGTCCTCTGATGGCGAGAGAGTCTGCCTCGTTAACGCGTGCGATGCTGTAGGGCAGGCCAAAAGGCTCTTACCGAGATAGACACAGATGACGAAGGACTCCTCCTGCCGAGGGTTACCAGATGAAGTTCGAGTCAGCTAGCCATCGAGCGAGCTAGTTTTCCACAAGCGACTGCTTCGCTCCACCTCCGATCCAGGCTGGTACGTGGCGACCTTAGCTGTATAGACTTTGCCCCGCAAAGCTCCGTCGGTCTCGATGACACTGCGCGCGATCTTCTCCCAGACGGCATCTACGTTCGCAAGCGCAGGGAAGAAGAGCCATTTGCCTGAGGTGCAGCCATTGTCCTTGGCAAGCTTCTCGAGTGCGGCGGCTGCGACGGGGTATAGCTCGTCTCGGCGAGCCTTCTTGGCTGGCGACAATGCAACAGCATTAGCTGCGCTCCAGTGTGAAATCAGTGAGGTGCTCAAGTTCGCTGACATGGACCCTTTGCTTTGCTGCCTCTGACCGGAATTGTGTCGTCCGCCTCGATGGCCTGGATCTTCTGAGCTAGCTCTTCCGCAAGGCGCGCCGCCTCGCGCTCGACGGTCAGCTCGCCCAGCGCGTCCTCGTTGCGGAACTTGCGCGCATCTTTGGGGCGGGCCGATACCCTGAAGAGAGGCAGTAGAGGAGGGAGTAGGGTGTCAGCCCATCTCGAGCGGGAATCGGACCCTCGTCGGGACGGGCGCTTCCTCACGCAATCCAGGGCGACCCGCTGTGCGCCGGATTGGATGGCCTGTACTTCTTCAGCCATTCTATTGGAAGCCATATTATAGCCAGAGCAGTAGCGTGAGCGAACGTGCGGCCGAGACGATGCTTCCCAGCGGTGACGCGCGCTCTCCCGAAGCCTTACGTGACGACCCACCCTCAAAGCTGAGCGACGAGTGCTCATCAGAATAGATGATCCAGCCTCCCAGCTCCTCTTGCATGTCAGAACCGTTGTGTGCAACCATCTCGGCTGTCGAGCTGTACTGATGAACGCAAATCGAGCGGACCAAACAAGACCGGCGACGGGTGGCGACGCGACTTGCGGGTCTCGGACTTTCTGCTACTGCTAGATGAACTATACGCTACAACGGTAGTAGGAGCAGAGACAAAACGACACAATGTGGTGCTCGTAAACATCTGCAGTGGGACTCGTTATATTCTGAAACATCCGCGGAGAGGTCTTGCGGACGTGCGATGGAGCCTTCGAGCACTTCAACACACGCGGGTAGTACGTCTCACTTCTTTGCCTTCTTGAGGTGATGCTTGCTCTTGCGCTCCTCGTCGTCGCTCCAGTAGTCTTCGGAGTCTGAATGCTCTGCCTCGTAGTTCGGTCGCTTCGTGCCCGCACCCATCTCCCTCTGAACAGCTCCCTTGACATCCTGCTTGCTGGAGAATCCTTCAAGCGCCGTTCCGATATTGGTGCTGGCGGCAGTCCTGGTGCCCTTACTGTGTACGGGTGCGAGGGCGGCAGCAATAGCCTCCTTAGTCATGAACTCGGTCTTGCCGTAGAGGAAACTGGAGCGATCCGAGCTGGTCAGCGATGCGAGGCCTGAAGGGACCGAGCTGGTATGTGCACCCACTGCTTGATCTTGGAGCTGTGGTCGAAGCCAATGCCGGCCAAATTGTAGACATCGGCTGCGAGACATACCTTGTATAGAGAGCAGCGCGATACCGTCAATCTAGGGCCGTCCGCTCGAACCGAACTGCACCCGCAAGGAAAGGCCGCGCACCCTTGTAACAGGCCTGTGATGGATGATTCATCGTCAGTTAGATGGCTGCAGTGGTCGGAACAAGACCTGACCCACCGGCTGCAGCCTGAGATCAGTGACGAGTGCTTTGTAGACATCGCCCACGGAGGTTCTGTCCCAGCTGTTCTCTGTCAGTATGCAAAAGCACATCAGGAACACGTCAAAGCGCTTTGTAGAAGCATAACTCGCCGACATAGACGTAGAGGCGGTGTCTTCCATTCTCGTCTGGCGGGAAAGGAGAGACCTTGGCCGTGAAGACTTTGCCTCGGAGTGCACCATCAGGCTCGATGATGGCCCTGGCAATCTTCTCCCACATTTCGTTAATCTCCTCAGGCGCTGGATAGAACAGCCACTTTCCCGAGACATGCCTGTCGTTGGTGGCGAGTTTCTTGAGGGCGTCGGCGGCACGGGAGAACTCCTGCTCGCGGTAATGCTTCTTAGCTAGAAGGAGACAATGGAAAGTCAGCCATCTGGGACTTCTCTGTCCAAGGTAGGGTACTGTAGCCGGGCCCTACTGTTGTAATGCCCGTTCGTGGGATACTGAGGGATTGCCTTGTCGTACTCGATGGCCTGGACCTTTGCGGTCAGATTGACCTCGATGCCCTTTGCTCCGATACCAAGGCCGGTCTGGTGCAGGCCTTCCTCGTCTATGAATGTAACGTGGTTCGTCGATGGTGTCGACACGCTAGGCGGAAAGTGAGGGGAGAATGAGGCCAGTGGTGGAAGCTGTGTAACAAGGAGACTCACGCAATCCATCGAGCGCCAGCATGGCGACTATGCGGCTTGTACTTGGTGAGAAAGTCTGTGAAGGCGGATGCTGGTCACGACCTTTGCGCGCACGTACGGCAGCCAGTCAAACATACCGTCGAAGGGCATGACTGGACTGTTCTCAGAATAGAGGATCCACTCATGGAACTCTGGAATGCTGTTCATCGTGGAGGAGGCTGCGGAAATGGAGCGCTGCATGCGGATGCAGTGACTCGATGGATGCGGCTCGTGCGGATGCTGCTGAATGAAAGTTTGGCAGTGCGGCTATGTCTGGGAAAGGGAGATAGAACGAGAAGAGAGAGGCGGGAGCGCAGGTCAGGGAGAAAAGAGGAGGAACGGGGAAGCGAGGGTCGGAGAAGGGGGGAAGGAAGGGTAGGAGGGCGACAGGGTGGAAAGAGTAAGGAAATCAGGGAGGGAAGGAAGGAAGGAAGGAATGAAGGGAAAGGGAAACGGGGAGGGTGGCAAGGAAGGGGAAGAGACGGAGGGAGCGGGGATCGGGTGGCAAGGGAGCTGGGGTACGCAGCTTTCCTCCAATGACTGCAGTGTTGCCTCCGGTTCTTCAGAGATCCGGAGTTCATACAAGGGCAAGCCTCGCTCAGGAAGCTATCTGGCGACAGCTGCAGTTTCAGAATCAGGTGGCTCCCCTCCTTTGAGTAATGACGAGCAACTGATGCGAGAGCAAGGCTTTCTCCACAAGCCACAAGCATCGGCGCGAACAGGCCTGGGCGCTGCTTGAAGTTGAGCTGCTCGAACATCCTGGAGACGCATTGCCTCGCATGAGACTCCGAGGAAATGCTGGCGGGAAGCGCCTATCCAGGTCCGCAAACCTGTCGGGCCATGGGAAATGTCTCACTGTCCCAAAGCCTCTGAGAGGATCGATGGCTGAAGGAGAGCTGGCGCCCGTCCTAGAGCAAGATGCAAGACGTTGCCAGGGTTCCTGGCCGGAAACGGGCGAGCCTGCAGACTAAGCTGGGGCAGCAAAAGCAGAGTGTCGCGCTGCACGTCAGATGTACTGAGGTACCTCGACCTCGAATAGGATGTCGCCAGCTGTGCAGAGCCATCTCTGAGCATGTCGAGAAGGGCGACGAGGCGGTGCCAGAATGCGCCCCATTAATAGCCGTCATCAGAACAACATGGCACAGAGGCCCATCGATTGAGGAAGGGAATCATGGTATGATATCTCGAGGACGTCGCCCGTTGCAGCTCACTGACTCTCTCACTGGGATTTGCGGGAAGAAGGAGAACCGCAGCAGCCTCGCGCTAGGCTAGCCTGGTACCTAGCCCACTGACAGCCCACCCACCACCGGTCCCTGGCCCCCTTCATCGGTCTCCGACAGGACAATCAGAGCATAGCAGAAGAAGGAGCAGTAGTAGGAGAGTCAGCGACAGCTCCTCGACGTCCGGCTGGCGCGCGTCAAGTCTGGGTACGTGCGCATCAAGGGCGCTGAAGGGCCAATATCGCCCCTGGCCGCGCGCCCCGGCTACTGGTACTGTAGCGCGGGCATGAGCGACGAAGAAGGAGAAGGAGGGACGCGGCCGCAGGAGGAGGGAGAAGGCAAGGATGTGCAGCGTAATGCACAGCAGGAGGGCAATGCAGCTGCTACCATGGCCGACAGTTTGACCCCATGGAGCCCGCCGCAAATGCCGTCGCGTGACGGCCCGACAGAGGGTGAGGGAGGAGACGCGCAGAGTCCGGCAGCGGTAGCGGCAGCGACGGTCTCAGAGGATGCAGCAATAACAGCAGCAACCAAGCTGGCCCAGCACGAGAGCATAGGCTCATTTACCACCGCTCCAGAGTACGCTGGCAACCGCAGCAGCATCGTCGGGCCCGCAGGCGGGGGAGCGACCAGCAGCAGCAGCATCACCGGTGGACACGCCCGCAGGGATACGACCTCTGGCCTCTCGGCCATGGCGCGCATAGCAGAGGCCTCGTCCGAGAGCTCGTCGAACCCCTCGACACCTGCTTCTACCCGGCCAACTTCCATGGCCGGCCCGGCGCAGACCCAAGTGCCCGGAGCGCAACGGTCTCTGGCGCCGTCCGAGCTGAGCCCGGCGGCTGCAACTAGTCAGCCAGCCTCTCGCGAGCCAGCACGATATACTGCTATTGGAGCGTCACCGCGAGCGCGTGCCGTGTCGACGCTGTCTACTGCATCCACTGCATCAACCACATCGTCCGCACGCTCCAGCCTGCAGCGGCGCGGGCGGCCTATCTTGCAGTCCGCCACGTCGCAGGACGGGCGCGTTGGCCAGCAAGGAGATGCAGAACATCAGCAGGAAGTGCTGGCAGCCAACTCGAGCGCACACGATGAGCAAGCGGACAGCGCGCCGGCGATGACCGAGCTCGGACCATCTACGAGCCGGAGCACCACTTCGCCGCCAGCGCCCCGACACAGGCAACTAGATCCGAGCACATCGCCACGTCTGGCATCATCGCGCTCGTCTCCCCGCTTGGGACCGTCAAGTAACACAGACGGCAGGCCGGTCAGCGCTCTGCATACGACGCAGAACGGCCGGTCAGCCGCAGTGCATCGGAGCAGAAGCTCTGGCATTGAAAACCTGGGCAGATCACCGCCTTCAGAATACCGCTTGCAGCAGGACTATCCACCAGCCCGCGCAGTGACACCGCAGCTCTCAAACGCCTCGCGGTCACGAGAGTCGCAGTCGCGGTCCTCGCCAGGCTCAAGGGAAGCGGCCCAGTCGTCTGTCCCACCCTTGCCAGGGTCAAGCTCTACCTTCTCGTTGACTGCACAAAGTCAACAGTACTCTACCAAGTACAGGGCGCCACAGCAGACCTCGTACCCGGATTACGGGTCGTACAGCAGTCTACCAGCGGGCGTGGCCCTCCACCCTTCGCGGAGCAGCCACTACCAGCCTCACCATCCCGCTCCCGGCGCAGGTGTAGCGTACCCGCACAGCAACCGACTTTCCGCACCCCTCTTGGCATCTTCCCCGCCTGTCGTTTTCGGCCAGTCACCGAACCCTTCCCACGCCGGCTTTGGCAACGGCACCAACAACGAGGTCTTTCACTCTACATCACCGATGGGCCTATCTGATGCCGGCTTCGGCGCGAGCTCGCCGTACCCACCCATGGGCGGAAGCAGCTCGCAGACTCGGTTCAGTCTTCCCTCGCCCGTTCTTCTGTCCAGCTCCCCACCGACCTCGTTCGTCTCGCCCGCGCAGTACCAGCAGCAGCGCCTATCGTCTGCCTCTCTTCGACCGCAGCCGACAATGTCCTACCAGACAATGGGGACGGGCAAACACCTGCCCGAGATGCACCCTTCGGCACTCGAGGCGCGCCCGTCCGCTTCCGCACCATTCCCGCCGAATGACTCGCCGCCACGCTTCGGAATGGCTCCCGCATCCGGTCAGCTCGTCGCGCCTGCGGCAGTGCAGCAGCGGGAGAGGCCGGACGCCTCTCGTCCGCTCGGACAGGAGATCTGTCTCGAGTGCTTGATGCGCGATCGCGATATGGCAGACATCGAGGTGACGGGACCCGGGATCTGGTCACGCGCCAGCGACCTCGACTTTGAGGAGGCGCTGCGAGCGGAGGATGCGGTCATTCAGCAGGCGACGGCTGCAGCTGCGGCGGCCAGCAATAGCGGCATTGGAGCTGGCAGCTCAAGCATCGAAGATGGCTTCGAGAGGAAAGCCAGTAGCGTGCTCAACGGCAATAGCAGCACAGATGAGAACTACTTCACTCCGGGCTCGGTGCCAAGTACGCGGTACCTTGCCAGGGAGAGCCAGTTCCGGTCGCCGAGCCGGGAGAGCTCGCTCAGCGAAAGTTCACGAGTGGGAAGCAGAAAATTAGTCATCCCCAAGAGGCGCATCGGAGGCGGTCACCCTCTGACTGCCAGCGCTCTGAAACTCTGGACGAGCATGGCGAGTCTCGTATGCTGTAGGAAAGCGCTAAGGTAGCCGTTGCTGACTCGACCGGCACATTGTTCCCGCAGAACCAGGCAGCTTCAGCCTTCCGGTATCGGACGCTACAGGACTTCGTCGCCGAGCAGACGCGCTACCTGGCGCTCGAGAAGCACGCTACCGAGCAGTCAGATCTGGACCGTAGTCGTGCGGATCGCGCTCTGCGGACCTCACCAAGCAGAACCTCCTTCCCGAGCAGCGCAGCAGGCCCGCCGCCAGCTATGCCTCGGCAGTCCTCGGACAGTCGTATTGTCCGGCCCAGTAACCGCAAGTCGCGCTCTTCGCAAGTGCTGGCCAATGGCATCACAGTGGAAACCATCAATGTTTCCAAGGACGACAAGGAGGCCCGCGTGCGCGCCAGAGCCAACGCCAAGGGCAAGACCGCCTCGACATCGCAGTCACCGACGGACAGGCGTAGCTTTGCGCCTTCTGTGAAGAGCTTCAACGCTGCCGTGCTTGGCGGACATGCACTCGCGGAATCCGTCGACTCGCCTTCTGCGCCCTGGCTGCAGGAGCAGAGACGTCGCTTCTCGTCCCCGCTGCTCGCTCACAAGTTCCGCGGCTCGACGGACAACCTCGGAACCGTCCCGCGCCAGTACGACGACGCGGCCATGGAGCTGCGCATGTCGACGCAGTCAATGATGGTCCCTCCGCAACCTCCATACGCACAGCAGCCGCGCAGCGCCTCGCCCAGCGCGTACAGCTTCCGCACATCCAATGGCAGTCCACGCGACTCGAAAGGATGGAGGAAATCATTCTGGAACAGGTCCGCTTCGGCTTCCGTCGTGTCGTTCGCTCACTCTGGCTCAATGATGGAGATGCATCTGGGCATGTCGCAGGATAAGCACCGGAATGTGCCAAACTATCCACCTGGCTATCCACCGCCCTCGTCTGGCGCGGCTTGGCCAGATAACGCATCGGCTATCGATGGAAGCCGAGGCATGAGCCCAGACGAACACGTGGAGGCGGTCACGGGCGACAAGAAGAAGAAGAAAGGCTTCAAGAAGTTCTTTAATGCTCTCATTGGGCATCACCCTCCTCCTCCGCCGAGCGGTGCAAAGGGCCCTAGGAGGGCAGCCACTGAGGCTGCAGCTGGTACGCCGACCCTGGGTGAAGACGAGCGCGAGCTAGCAAGACGGGAGTCGGGTCTCAGCTACACTGCGGCGACGGCCGCTGCGTACCAAGACGACTACTCGGAACCCTTGGCTCCGCCGCCGCCACTCTCCTTTCTCACGGGGCAGCAGCCACATCGTCGCTCCGTGTCGTCCTCATCGCAGTCATCTGCCTCGCCCGTTCTACCCAATACCGAGAATGGCGTTGCCGGCGCACGGCCCGGGTCTCTGGCCGTGCCGAACAGTACCGGGAGCAATGGCTTGATTTCGCCGTCTACCTCGTCGTCGGACCTCAATCGCAATAGGCCCTCCTCTGTCACTTCCTGGCGCTCGTCCTCGAAGACGGGGTCTCCGCAATCGCCCCGCGATGTTGTCCCTGATTCTTTCGGGAATGCAATCCCGTCGATCCAGCAAGGCTTCTATGACGGCATGCCCGTGTCTAGCGGACCACCTCTGGGAGTCCTTGAATATCAGAGGCAGACGGACGGGAATGACCCGAACAGCCTGCGGCGGGAAAAGAGCCTACCTGCTCTGCCGAACGGAGAGCCGGACGAGCAGACTCCGCCCGTCCCCGTGCAGTTCCATGGCGGCTATGATCCTGCTGCACCAGCGCAGTCGCCGTACTTCCCGCCGGGAGCTGGTCCGGCACCCTATGCTGTCCGGGAAACTCGCTCGCCTTCGTTTGGGCAGCAGTCAGGCGGGTACCCCAGCCGCGATTCGTATGCGCCCTCAGTGTACAGCGTGCAGCGCGGTGGTGACGGATGGCAGTATAGCCCGGAGTACGAGGACTTTGAGAGCAGCACCGGCTCGCGTGGTTCCAAGAAGAGCAAGTCCAAGTCAAAGCTGTTCGGCTTCGGGACAAAGAAGCCCAAGAAGCCCGACTCGCCACCGCCCGTCCAGAGCCTGCATGCACCCCGTCAGGAGGCGTACGACAAGGCAGACTATGTGCCTCGGGAGGTCGCCTTACACTCTGTCGTGCGAGATGATCCTGAGATGGTTGCCTACCGGTGAGTGCGAGAGCGCACGCCGCTGATTCGAGAGAGTCAGGGAGCTGACTCGTGACGTCACACCTGCGCTGCAGCTACCCTTCGACACAGAACATGTAGCAACAGCTTCAAACGTATGCCGCTTTCCACATATGCTTGATGCATCCTGATGCCGGAATCTCCACGAAATCGAAGGGGCAACTAGGGAAAGGCAATGCGCGCTTGCCAGCCTCACGACCCGATTCATTCGCATTGCCAGCATGTCACCTCTGTGTAGCTAGTCAGTCTCCTGCAATTGCCATTGGCGCTGCGGTTGTGACCATTGTCGCAGCTTTGTCCGCCGGCTTGCCACTACTTGTCCAGCGCGGCTGGCTCTCCCGTTGCTCCTCCCTCCTTGGCAGGACGTCAACGCCATCGAAGTCAGCAGTGTGACCGGGACGGTGTCTGATAGCAGCGCAGACCTTGCGCATCCACACTCTGCAGCATGGCAAATACGACGCAGCGAGGTGCGCTCTCGATCCACGGCAAGAACCCTCAGTTCTTGGTGGAAAAGGTGATACGCTCCAGGATATGGGACAGCCTCTACTGGAAGGAGCACTGCTTCGCCCTCAACGCCGTCACCATCATCGACCGTGCTGCGAGCCTGCAGTATGTAGGAGGGACGTTTGGAGGGCACAACCAGCCGACAGAGTTCATCTGCCTCGTCCTCAAGCTCCTCCAGCTCCAGCCGAGCAAGGAGATTATCCTCGAGTACCTGCGCGCAGAGGACTTCAAGTGGGTGTGGGCAGATGCTCGATGCCATCTCGAAGCCTGCAGGGCGCGGCCTGGCTGACTCTCTGTCGCCCTGCTTTGCCCTGCCCTGCCCTGCCCTGCCGGGTACGCTGCTCAGATATCTACGAGCTCTGGCGGCCTTCTACATACGGATGACCTTCGACGCAATAGACATATTTGAGGTGCTAGAACCAATGCTAGACGACTATCGGAAGCTACGGTATCGTGCACTAGGTGAGCTTGAGCGAGCTGGCTTGTTCGCTGCAATTGTCCGCTCTCTGACATCTCTGGCTGTCTCCCCGTACAGACGGCTCGTTCTCCATCCTCACCATGGACGAATTCGTCGACCAGCTGCTCACGGAAGAGCGTGTATGCGAGCTGCAGCTCCCGCGAGTCACGCTGCGCAAAGTGCTCGAGGAGACCGAGGGTCTGCCGCGGCGACGGAGCCAGCTCGCCAAGGTTATGGGTCTGGAAGAGTCGGGCGACGAGGCAGGATCCGACGATGGAGGCCGCGGACGGTATCTCAGCCGGTCGCCGAGCGCAAGCGGGTCGGAAGAGGGCAGTAATGGTGGGAGGTACATGTCGCGCAGCCCGACGCGGAGCGATGCGTCGAGATCACGAAGCAGGAGTCGCAGCGGAAGCCCAAAAGGCAGATACTTTTCGAGATCGCCTTCACCGACGGGGTACGTGTCGCGAAGTCCGACACGCTCACCGGAGCCAGAAGAGCAAGCCATGGCGGTCGACGCGTAGGGCCGTCTATGCGATGAGAAGAGGGGAACAAGGCCGCATGTTGTTGCTACATCGTCACTGCCAGGAATGGATGTGAACCGCTTCGCCTCGAGATCGTTCGCAGGCTCGGGATCGAGGAGCGAAGAATGTCAGAGGTGTTTCCAGCACGAGCAGCATAATAATGACGATGACGTGACTTGCCTACGAGGAAGCCTGCATCTATAACTCGGCCTTTCCTGCTGGATGATGTGGGGGCCTGGCTTTTTGTATCGCAACCGACGTAGCTCTCCGATGGGCGGGTGAAGCGGTCAGTTCCAGCTCATGTACGCCGCTTGCTGCGTGCACGAACTCTCCTCCGTGACCAGCGGGCATCTACCGTGGTGGCCAGCGCCATGGCTAGGCCGGCATCTCTCTGCTCCTCATCCTCTGCACAGTAGCGATACCGGTTCTTCTCGTCGCGACAGTCCTTGCAGATCCTGCCCGGATAGGCTGCTGATGACTTCTCGAGCTTACGTCCCGCTGTGCGACACAGCTGCATCGGTCGTTAGCACGCACATGCGTCTGAGATTGGAACGCAACGCACCGTGCAGAACTCCGGGACGTAGACGATCGCGAGCATTGTGGAATCGACACGCATGGCACTGGCGCCGCACAACTGAAAGCGGGTTTGCAGTTGCTGACCGTCTGGCCGACGTCGAGCACCTGTCGTATCCCAATCACACTGCCATCCTGGAGCTTTAGACACGGCCACCCGTTCTCGAAAGTGTTCTTTTCATTCCAGAATTGGCAATGAAAGCCGTAGACAGACTGGACTGTCGCTTTGCTTGCTGTAAGCAATGGCGCCTTGATTGCATATTTGGGATTGTTCGAGTATGTACCCTTTCTCGCGGGCGACAGCTATATCAGGGGAGGTTGGACGAGAAGATCGATGGTGCGTCGCCAGAGGCTTGACCAATCTACGGCCCCACCGGATCGCCTATTGCTATCGTTCGTGAGAGCCGCGTCCATGTTGACGACCCTGACCGTCTTGTTTTTGTCGTCGGCAAAGAGAGACGCAATGCCGTTCCGATGTCTCAGCTTCTCGTAGATGCTATCGACCAGAGTCTGAAAGGCCAGTGGGGGCTCCGCAGTCAACAGGTCCCCAAGCAACCATCCAGATAGTATCTTGTGGCCAAGGGCTTGGTCTATCGAGGAACCTAAGCGTTCGAGCAAGGAGCGAGTAGATGCCGAGCCTTGCTGCCGGAGGCGAGCGAGAATCTGTTGAGGCGTAAAGTAGGCCGAATCTGCGCCATCTGAAGGCGAGGAAGCTTCTCATCGGCTTTTAAGCCGCCGGCACTTGTTCACCTCCTTGCAATCGCGAACGAATCTGCCGAATACGCCTTTGGGAAACGTCGTCGTACTTGGCCTTGATCTCTCTGGCTGCCGGTTTCGGCGCGCCGAATTCGACGGCGACGGCCCGCCAGAATCTGCGAGAAACCAGTAGAATTAATCAGTTCTACTGCTGCAGTCTCTGCGTGTAGTGTGCGGCTCAGTCAGCGAGAGCTGCTCGAGAGGCTGAGATGAGCGGGCGGGCGCGAGGATGAGGCAGCACTGCCTACAAAGGAGAAGAGAGGAGAGAGGAACAGGTAGGGTCAGGGCTGCATTTATACCTGCTGGGCATCCTGGTCTTCCGCTGTCGAGGATGCTCAGCTAGCTTCAGCCTGCGTAGACGTTATGCAAGCTTCGCGATCAGTCCAGCGCTGGCGACGTTTGCAAGCTCCACGTCAGCATTGAACGTGCTCCACGTCAGAGGGTGACGGGCCTGCTAGGTGCACGGCAGCCATAGCTGATGCTTTATGTCTGCGATGGCGATGCGCTAGGGCTTTCGCCGGTGGTACAGACTGGACGTGAGAACGGCAAGGTCTCAGTGGGCCAGAGACCTATTAGGTAGAAGTAAGTGTGCATAAATCAAGCGGGATCGGCTTGATGAAGGCAGTGGTGCATTGTATTGATTTCGCAACGTCCGCCGTACCTCCCCAAACCTCATCCGCCCAGTCTGCACCAGCTCTGACTTTAAGACAGACACACACGTTGACGAAATATAGCTTCTTGCGTGCTTGGTATCGGTCATCTCGAACTTCCATGATAGTTCTCCGTGAGGATGTTGGTGGTTTCGAGCTTCTGCGGGGCGTCAGTGTCCCGGGCGAAGCTCGCCGAGCAGGGCAAGGCGGGACGAGAAGCTTAGTATATTCAGAATGGCAGGATGTCAGTATCTGCTTGTAGCACTTTGACGGATTGAAGACGACCTGAGCAAATCATCTTCGTCACGGACGCGGACGCGCTGAGCCCCGTCTCGATCGCCTTCTCGTGGGCTGAGCTCGGGGCGCCGACGAGCAGCTCTTCTCTGCTCCAGACTGCCACACCAAAATCGCATGGGGAGGAGAGTACCGTTATCACACGCACATTCATCTCAGCATTCTCTCAGTATCGCTTTCGTCGGTGCAGCACCTCTCTGGGCCGAGCCATTCCCTTGCGACCGCGACTCGTGACGGCTTCCGAGCGAGCTTGACTGGGAGGACGAGATACAGCAGCCGTTCGGGATGAACGGTGCATGGCAGCAGCATGGAGGACCATGGCAGAATCAGCAACAGTATCAGCTGCCGCCAACGCCGCAGCCTCAGGATGGCATCGTGAGTCTGCGCCGTGCCGTGCGCGTGCGGGCGGCCTTCCGAAAGAGCGGCCGGAAAGCTGACGGCTCGGACAACCTCCCCTTCTCACTCCGTTATGCCTGTAGCCCACCGTCCGCATAGCTGGCACGCACCCTTCGACACCCGGCGGCGTGTCGTACGAGATCATCTCGCCCATGGGCGCGCCCTTTGCCAAGCTCGAGGTGTACCCGCTGCACATGGGCATGGCCCCTCCCTCTGCCCCGCCGGGACCCGTACGCGAAGGCTTCGCGCGCCCGTCGGCCGACGAGACGGCGCGCAGGCAGCGCTCGGCCTCCGTCATGAGCGGCCTCGACTACGACGCACCGGGACCGGGCGCGAGCCTTGCCGACCGGATCTCGCAGCCGTCGCGCAATGTTAGCCACTACGGCGGGTCCCAGGCAGGCAGCTTCCACGCGCCAGCTCCGCAGAACAACGGCTTCTTCAGCTCGCGGCCCAACTCGCGCATGTCTAACATGTCTGACGCATCACACTTCAGCAACGGCAATCCTCGCTTTCAGAACGGTGGCGGCGGCGGCAGAGGCGGGTTTGGGGGAGGGCCAGGACCAGCACCGCGGAACGGAAACGGCTTCATCAACTACGGCGATGGCGCAAACCTTCGCTTCAGACCCTACTCGCAAGCCAGCAACGCCCGACCTTCCTCCTCCAACACGTACAGAAGCGACTTCTCCCACACGCGAACCAACTTTACGGGACAGTCGACCACCTCGGTCAGGCTCGTCAAGGATACGTACTACCCGATCTACCAGGGCAATGAGGTCGTTGGGACCTATGACAGGTGAGAAGCGCGGCCGGCCTGCCCGCAAAAACCGTTCCCTAACGTCCATCTCACCTCCCTTCCTGGCGCAGACTGCCCGCCGACCGGCAGAAGCCCTGGTTCACTCCCTTGCCAGAATCTTTCAGTGCTGGCTTGGAGTGCCGGAATCTGGATGGCGAAACGACAATGGAAGACATTGCGGTAAGCAGGCCCTCGATTGCCTGCGGTTCATGTGAACCCTAGCTGAGACAGCCAAGCATTCTCTGCACACGCACAGAGCACCTTTGACCAATTCACCAAGCTGGGCACCATCGACAGCATTGAGCTGCTCGAGCACTACCCCGGAGCGAATGGCGAGGACCTGCTAGCTTGTCTGCTTGTCTTCACTGCCCAGGACGACGCAGATATGGCGCAGCAGAAGATGGAGTGAGTTTGCGATCTTCCCTCCTCTGATGGAGCGGCATGGACTGAAGTGAGGATCCCATCCCAGCTCGATGGAAGCCGACGGACACACGCTCTCCTGCAAGCTTGTGGATCCGAGCACGTACCCACGGCCGTTCGCGAACTCTGTCGACCGGTCAAAGTACATGCGTCCGAACGCAGCAGCTTCCGCTTCTGCGCCAGCCAGAAGAGCGCTCGGGGCAGCGTCGCCCTTCACCAATGGGGCTGGTGGTCGGACGCCCCTCCACCTGGCTGCATCCTCGCCGCGGCACGCCAACACCAACGGCAATGGCGTGGCCACGGGAGCGGCGTCGCCAGTCGTCAAGCAGGAGTACATGGGCAAGCCGCGCACGCCCTTGCCTGCGCATGGCATGCCAGACGACGACACCGACATGAGTGGCGCCTCGGTCGGCTCGCGCACCCCTTTTCATCATCGAAGCGGATCGCGCACGCCCAGCCTGAGCAGCGGCGCTCGCACGCCCCGGCAGAATGGCAGCGGTTACAGCAATGGCAACGGGGACGCCTGGGGTGCGCTGGGCAGCAGTACGAACGGCACGCAGCAGGCGCATCCAGAAGCCAGCACCTCTGCATCCGGATGGGGGCCGTTGAGCAGCAATGGACAGGCAAATGGCCGCGCTGCTAGCACAGGCGCGAATGCAGGAGCAGGCGATGCATGGGCCTCGGTCGACCCATCAGGCACGCAAGGCGCCGCGTCCAGCTCTGCCTCTGGATGGGGCGACAGTCAGACGACAGCCGCACAGGCATCACCGGCGCCTGCAGATGATGACATTGGCTGGGGACCTACAGTCACACTCAATGGGTGGGGCGAGGCCGTCTCTGCGTCGGCCAAGGTGGGTCCTCAGCCCGAGGCGCAAGAGGGGCCGAAAGAAGAGCCGATAGCGAGGAATGGCAGCGCGGAGGAGACGCTGGAGCTGGAGCTGGAGCTGGAGCTGGAGCCGGAGCTGGAGCTGGAGCTGGAGCTGGACGACGATGTTCAGCTTGTGTAGGCTGTCGAGGGAAGGTATCGGCTGAGCGGGCCAGGGCCATGCACGCGTAGCGTGTGGCTCTGCTACTAGAAGCCGTGTTGTTCCTGTATAGGCTGGTGCGGACGATGATAGACCGCTACTCCTGCCCACAAAGCTCCTTGCACCCCTCGTGTCATCTGCCGACGTGTCGCCCTCTTCGCCCTGCAGTAGAGTACACCTCCGCTGCCTCACGTGCATCCGGCCTCAGCCAGCAGGAAGCTCTTCTTCACCACACTGCGCCTTTCCATATGGCATGATAGCAGACTGGATCCTCCTCATCTTCCTCTTTGCCGCCATTGCCATCGTCCCTGCCCTCCAGTCTCCTCCCTCTTCGACCGCAATGTCGCCCTTCCAGGATCTGCTCAACTCAGGTGCGCTGCACTGCACTGCACGTCATCGCGGTCATACCCGTTCTCGCGGACGCGGGCTCGGCCTCGAATGAAACGCTGATAGTCCGCGAGCACAGTCTCCCTTCTCGTCGGGCTCGTCCTCCTTGCGCTCTTCCTCCTCGTCTCTGGCATTGCTCTCCTCGTCGGCTTGGAGAAGATCCAGTCGAGGCTGTTCGGCGTTCCGGCCGCTGAGGATGTCTTATCAACCGAAGTTAAGATAGATGCGCCTGCAGCTTCAGAACGCAAACGCGAAGGAGAGCGAGTAGGCAGCGGTATCGAAATGCAGGACATGTCCAAGCACGGCTTGCCTGCCGAGGCACCACCAGCAGCAGCCGCATCACCCTCAGCCACAACCCTGCGGCCTTTCCGGGCGGCAAAGGCGCGTCTCCCTTCGCACGACGACAAGCTGTACGGTCTCCTCCTCGTCATTGCGGGCCTCTCGCTGCTCTGGATCGTCCCCGCGTACCTCCTCTCGTCGTCGTCTTCGCCGGCGCATCCCCTTCAACCGCCGCTACCGCTTCCACAATACGGGTACGGCCACGAGGGCCCTTACTCGGAGAAGCAGCGCAGATCAGCCTCGAAGGCCGGTCAAGGCGTCCTCGGCATCGTCACGCTGCTCGCCCTCGTTGTCAGCTTTGCTCTTTTGAAGCCCGACAAGAGCACAGATGCGCTGCATGAGGGAGAGACGGACGAGGCGAGGAAGTTGCGCAAGAAGGAGAAGTGGGTGCTCAGATGATGCGAATAACATCGTATGCATCAACAACCCTTTAGTACCGTGTAGCATAGCTAGTCGCTCCCGCGACCGAGACGGGCCGCAGGCAACACACGAACGTCCCCTGCATCTCGGCATGGTTGCATCACCACCTGTTCTACAACGACAAGAGGCGACACACACTGATCCTGTCTGTCTACTTCATGCATAGCTAGAAGCTTCTCAACTGTCGAGTCGACGAGAAGGACTCTCATCGCTGCGCTCCCATATTCCAGGGTATGCCGTTTCCGACCTGCTGCGCCTGCCCTTGTCCTCCGGCATTGAGCTGCTGCTGCCGAAGCTGGTTAAGCATAGCAGGGTTGAACTGCATCTGCTGCCCCTGCGCCTGTCCGCCCTGCTGTTGTTGCTGCTGCTGCGGAGGTATCTGAATCTGGGGCTGGCCGTTTGGTCCTTGCTGGTGCTGGTTGTTCTGCTGCTGGAGCTGCTGGAACAGCGCCTGCAGCTGCGCCGTGTTCTGCGCGTTCACGCCGCCGACGCCAACACCGCCACCAGCGCCGTTCACCCCAGCCGCGCTGGGCATCCCGCCGTTCGCTTGCTGCCCCATGCCCGCCGTGAAGGCTTGCAGAGCCTGCTGGTGCTGGTGGAGCTGCGCCTGCTGCTGGTGCAGCTGCTGCAGCTGGAACGCCTGCTGCGGGGTGAAGCCGGCCGCATTGACGCCGCTGCTCCCGTTGCCGCCGGGAGGCAGCTGCGCATTCTGCGACATGGGCGAAGGCGACGGCTGGTACGGGTTGTAGCCCTGTTGCACCTGCTGGCCCGGTAATGCCGTGTTGCCGTACACGGGCGAGCGGTGTATATTCATGAATTGCCCATTTGCGGCGTTCGCGCCGGCATTGATGGCAGTGTTGTTGTTGTTGTTGTTGTTGAAGGGCGAGCTGGACGTCTGTCGACCCTGGAGCATGCCGCTCTGCTGCAGCTGCGCGAGGTACGCCTGCTGGTACGCCTGCGCCTGCGCCTGGTTCTGCTGCGCAAAGACCTGCTGCTGCTGCTGCCCGGCGTTCATGTTTGCCATGCCAAAGTTGCCCATTCCGTTGAAGGCCAAAGTCTGATTGGGATTGGCGCCTGCCTGCTGCGGCAGGCCAAGGGGCGGCTGCATGGGCGACGAGAAGCGCTGTGGGGAGCCGCTGATCTGTCCCTGTCCTGGCCCTTGGCCGTTGGTGGCATTGTTGTAGCCTCCAGGCAGGGCAAGGTTGTTGACCATGTGCTGCAGGCCTCCCTGCCCCACAGTCCCGGGCGATGGATTGCTCGGCGCTGGACTGCCCTGACTTTGGGCTGACGCCTGCCCCTGCGCAGACGCTGCAGCCGCCGCGGCCGCTGCTGCCGCGGCCGCTTTGACGTCACTCTTGAGCTTCGCTTTGGGCAGATTGGCCGTCTTGCGGTTGATTGCCTGCTGCGCCGCCGTAGGGACGGGCGGGCCCTGAGTCTGTTGTTGGCTCTGAGTGTGCCCTTGCGCCATAGCCGCATTTGCGCTGTTGGGCGGACTGCCCGCCCGTGTCGCATTGCCTGGGCCTACTGATATATCGGGGGATCCGGCTTTGCCGGCTTTGCCCTTGTTCTTCTTTCCGGGCAACGTGAGTTTGAGGCCGGAGGCGCCCACAGTACCTGCAGCCGAAGTCGTGCTGGCCGTCCCGCTATCCGCTCCCGCGCCCCCGCCTGCTCCAGTTGCGCCGCCATTGCTAGCTGCAGCGGAGGAGGAGGCAGCGTCGCCGTCTTTCGGCTTGACGTTGCCCTTCGCGACGGCCTTCTTCGTTGTGGTCGTCGCCTTCTTCTTGATCCCGTTTGCGCCAGCTTGCGCGAATTGCGCGCTTGCGCCTGGACCCACCGAGTGCAAGAGTGCAGCGGCGTCTCCCGCTGGCGCTGGCGCTGGCGCTGCCGAGGAAGAGCCGGGCACAGGCACGTCGATGACGCTGTTCTGCCGCGAGTGCAGGGCGCTCTTCCTGCCTCCAGGCCCTTGGCCAGCTGTAGATCCGGGACCGGGTCCTGGTCCGGATCCGCCAGACGGTATTGCAATGTCGTTCGTGCCCTGACCTGGAGGCTGACCCTGCCCGTCCTGCTGCGTTCGCTGCTGCGGGTTCTGCTGCTGCTGTTGCTGCTGTTGCATTTGCTGCTGGATCTGCTGCTGCTGTCGCTGCATCTCCTCCTTTGCGCGCTTCTTGTGCCTCAGCTCCTCCTGCAGCTTCTTCTGCACCGCGGCCTCTTTTACCTCCTCGAGCTCGCGCTGCTTGCGCTCCTTGTACGAGTGGAAGAAGGCCAGGCGCGAGAACGAGGGCTGGAAGCTGGGCGTACGCCGCGCGAGCGCCGCGGCGCTCGCAGCCGTGCCCATACCCACGGCGACCGCGCTGCCCGTGCTGGACCCAGGCGCGCTCGACGCCGGCGTTGGCGTGACGCTGGATGCTGCCGCCCCGCTGACACTGCCGACTCGCTCAAGCGACAGCGACGCCGAAGGGGCGGGCGGCTTTGTGTCCATGACGAGCATCCAGCTCTGAAATTCCATCTTCTCGGCCTCAATGCGCCGCGTCTCGTCTGCTGCCACACGCGCAGCCTCGGCCTCTTTCTCTGCGCGTGCTTCCGCCTCCTCGGCAGCCTCGTCCTCAAGGTCCCGCCGTGCTTCCTCATCCTCATCCTCGTCCCTGTTCTCGTCTACGTCTTGGCCGTCCTCTCCCGGCGCTGCCGTACCCACCGGCCGCTTCTTGCGCTTCTTCGTCCTCGGCTTCGTCGCTTTCGGCATGGTAACAGCGGATCCGTCTTGCGTCTGGCCCTTCGACCGCTTGGCCTTCTTGATGTTGGCCAAGGCCTGCTTCTTTCCGCCGACCTTCTTGATGCTATGCAGCTCTCTTGTTTTCGTTCCAGTCCGGCTGGGCTGCTCCGTCCGGCTCGACAGGGTGGATGGCGGCTGCAGGTGCGGATACGGCGACTCGAAGGGGAGCGACGTACACTCCAGGAGCTGATTCGCTATCCGCGAGACCTGCATATCGGTGCTCAGACACAGCGGAGGTGCCGTGAGGGCCTGGTTCGCATTTGCATGCATGCATAAACGGCATGTTTCAGGGTGCTGTCCGTTCTCTGCTCATTTGTCTTCCCGGCAGGGAGGAGGGAGAGAGAGAGAACAAAGTGGGCAGGGCCCTATGAATGCGCCACTCACGAGAACTCTGGACTCGACAGCGAGCAGGTCGTCCGTGCTCAGATGCTTCTTCTTGGCCTCGCCTCGCATGAGGCACAGGTCGTTCCAGAGCGTGTCAGCGTCCGGGCCCAGGACGATCCGGTAAACGGACGGGCCGCTCCGTTCAGCACGAGCATGGATCTGGTCCCGTCTCGAAGCTGCGTCCAGTGTCGCTTTGGCGCCGTCGCCAACCTTACCAGTGGTCGCGCCGGGCGCCGAGGCGACGGCTGCCGCGACGGCCGAGTGCAGGCTGGACGACATGGGCTCTGTCGCACTCGCGTTCGCGTTGGCGGTTGCGCTCTCCGACTGCTTCGCTTGACCTGAGGCCTGCTCTGTGCCTGCCGCCGCGGCCGTGGCCGTGGCCGTTGCCGTTGCCGCTGCCGCTGCCGCTGCTGCTGCTGCTGCTGCTGCGCGGGCTGCGATTCTCTCTATGCGATCCATGCGCAGGCGCTCCCCGTCGAGCCGGGCCTGCTCGAAGCGGGCGAATGTGAGGAGGAAGCGGCGGTCGTAGGGGGTAGTTCCCCCATCGGTACCTGTCCTCGATAGTCCGCCTGCTGGTGTGGTAGGATGGGGCCCTCCACCTGCTCCTGCTGCATTGCTGCTTCCTCCGAGTCCTTGGGCGATGAGCGAGCCGTCATTGCTCCGCTTGCCGAGCAGGGAGCCCGACAGGGATGAGACGGCGGCGGCTCCTCCCTGGGCATCAATGTCCATGGTGAGCCGTCTCCCTCCTGCCCCTCCTCCTGCTCCCGCTCCAGCATTATCGCTCGCCGATGCTCCTCCTTTATCTGACCCAGCTCCCGTGATGGCCGGCTCTGACTGTTCATGGGCCAGCAGCTCCGACACTCTGTGGTCGTGGACCTCTAGGACGAGGCAGCCGTCGACATATCTGACCTCTGCCGCGTCGAGGAGGTCGACGAGCTCTGCGGGGAGGTGACCGTCGCGGATGCTCTCGAGCAGAGGGCGGAGGGGGCTGTCGTAGAGCGACACGCCGTTCTGGTGCTCGAAGCGGCAGTGGTTGGCGTGGAGGTGCAGTGTGAGGCTGCTGCCATTCCTGCGATGCTGCTGTTTCTTTGTGGTTGTGGACGATGCTGCCTCCAGGACGGCCTCTGTCCAGCTGTCGAGGTCGTACGCGGAGGAGCTGCCTGCCATTGCTCGTCGTCGTTGTCGTCGTCGCTGTTACTGTATGAGTGTGGCCGTCATTGTCATTGTCACCGTCACTGCAGTCCAGCACATTGGATATGTATGGCTATATGTATGTGGTGCGGAAGGAGAGCCGTCTCTGGTCCCTACGTACGAGGTTGCTCTCTCTCTCCCACCAACCACCCAATGCAGCAGACAGCATAGCATAGCATAGCAGAGGATAGTGGATGCATCACTATGATGCATCCTCGCACCCGCACCCACGCGGCAGCATCATCGTCATCGCCGAAGCCACCCGCCGCCGTCCTGTACCACTGTCCATGCAGTCCAGCAGCGTCCACGTCCACGTCCACCTCGTATAAACCCCTCCCCTCCCTCTACTTTTGCGAAGAGTGCGACAGCGTGCGGTGCCCTGACTGCGTCCTCCAAGAGGTCTCGTCCTACTACTGCCCGAACTGCCTCTTCGAGGTGCCCCAGGCGAGCGTGCGCGCAGAGAAGAACAGGTGCGCACGCAACTGCTTCACATGCCCAGCCTGCAGCAACACCCTCTCGGTCCTCGCCTCCGACCCTTCTGCTGCTGCTGCTGCTGCTGCTGCTGGTTTCCCAGACCCTTCGTCCACGGCAGCGAGCATCGGCGAGGCCCCGTACTACCTCGCCTGTCTCGCCTGCCGCTGGGACAGCAAGACCTCGCTGCGAGTCACTTTCGACAAGCCCACCGGGCTGGCAGCCCAGCTAGCCAAGCTGGAAGAGGGCAAGGACTACCAGGCTGTCGCTCAAAGTGGACCACCGCGCTCGTCATTGTCTACGTCGGCCGCCCACGAATACAATGCAATCCGGGACCACCTCGAGCCCTACATCAAAGCAGGCGTCGCAGCCGCCGCTCGCTCAGAAAAGCACGACTCTGTGTCTACAGTGCCAGGTGATGGCGGGAGAGGAGGAGC
This sequence comes from Symmetrospora coprosmae, assembly GCA_008802785.1. Classification (NCBI taxonomy): domain Eukaryota; kingdom Fungi; phylum Basidiomycota; class Cystobasidiomycetes; family Symmetrosporaceae; genus Symmetrospora; species Symmetrospora coprosmae. Next base: position 309,640 of record VUYT01000021.1, on the reverse strand, counting down.
GCGCAGCGGCAGTGCCGCCAGCATGCTGCGCCCGACCCCAACCAGCGCGATAGCCGCAGCCGCCGCGCGCGCCCTCTCGCACTCGCGCGACACCCTCGGAAGGGACATTCCGTCATCCATCGCGTCGGCCAGCCGCTTCAACTCGCTCCACAACCTTGCACTGGCCAGCAGCGGCAGTGGCAGCGGGAGCCAACGTGCCGGCAAGAGCAACGCCAGAGGGCACGCCCCCGCCCCCGCCCTGCGGGACGAGCTTGCACCTTATTCGAGCAGGGCACTGGGCGCAGCGTCAGCACCAGCATCAGCATCTACTACACTTGTGACCGGCGTGAGCGTGACCAAGGGCAAGTCGAGCACGAGCAGGACAGCGCGCAACGACGCGGCGTCCGCGCTCATCCAGGCAGATGAGCTAGAGCGGCTCGAGGCGGTCCGAGCGAGCCTCTGCGCGGCAGACCTGCCTACGCTCGAGCAGAAGTGGGCGTCTGTCGCGTCTGCCTCTGCCTCGTCAGCGCCCAGCGCATACAGGCAGGTGCGCTCGGCCCGCGACATGCGCCCTGCGCGGATACCTTTGCAGAGCAAGCGCACGAAGCGCTGTGCAACGTGCAGGCACATTCTTCTCAAGGTCCGCAGCCCCCGCATTCCGTTCCATTGCCCTCCCTGACGGTAGGTTTGTGTGGTCCGTCGGCGAGCTGACACTTCGAGTGCCCCTTCCCCATACACCTGCATCCGATTTCCATCGCACGCGCGCGCACACACACACACACACCAGCCCGACCCAAAGGCCGCCTCGACCAAGTTCAAGATCCGCATCGTTGCCACAAACTATCTGCCCCAGATTGTGCGCCTGTACCACTCGACCATTGCACTGCCGGGTACTCTGCTCTGGGCACTGACCAGCCGTGCGGTGCACACTCCCCCTCTCGCACGCAGGACGTCCACCGGCGGGTGCCGCCATCGCTCAACTCGCGCCTGTCCGCCGCGGGCTCTGCAGCTCCCGCTGCGTCCCGTAGGACTGGCGCGGGTGGTGCGCGCGCCTCGCACGCCGGACCGTCGGGGAGTGCAGCTGCGAATGCAGCTGGCTCGGCCGCCGAGACGCTCGTCCCCGTCGGGAGCGAACAGGACCATCTGGAGCCGCTCCGCCCGGGCAGAAATTACAGCTACCAGCTGGGCTTCTCGAACCCGCTTTACGAGGACATTGAGGTGCTCGTTGAGCTGGCCGAGCCCGTCCCTGAGGACGAGGATCAGGACGGGGATGACGAGCAAGAGCAAGAGGACGACAATGCTGATAAAGCGGAAGCGGGGAACAGCCGTAATCAGCGCCAGGAGCAAGTAACCGCGGTGGGTGGCACGGAACGCCCGACAGCAGCGCCCAGTAGAGATGTAGACTGCGAACGAGCCCGGGGTGCAGCCGCGCCCGCGCCTGCAGCGGCAAAGCGGCACTGGCAGGCCAGCATGCCTGGCTCATCCTTCTCGATCTCTGCCTTGGACGACGCGTGGCAGTACGATATGCATGACGACGACGACGATGGCGGTGACGACCATGGCGATGCACAGGGCGTCTCCGCCGGCGAGGACGGCATCGGGACTGGCGCCGGCGGGAGCGCCGGCGCTGCTGGGTCCACTGGCGCTGGCGCTGGAGTGGGAAGCGGCAGCGGACGGAGGCGGAGGAGGTACGGGCCGGGCATCCTGGCGAAACGGGGCAACAAGACTGTTGTCCAGCTCGACCTCGTTGTGGGCCGCGAAGCGAGCGGTGTGATCAGGGTGAGTGGGAGGCAATCACTAGCGAGAGTCTGCATATGCTCGTCGACACGACAAGCCGGGCTGACATGAGTGGCGGCAATGGCACAGGTTCCACTGTACGTCACATTCACCTACACGGCCGAGGAGGTGGCATCGCCGCCACGAGGTGCCGAGCAGCAGAAGGACGCGGGGGATGCCGCCAACACTCCTATTGGGAGCAAGGGCAAGAGCACATCCAGCGAAGCGGGCAACAGCACAAACCTCAAGAGTTTCTCGTTCTGGACGTCGGTCCTCCTTGGCGAGGTCGTCCCACGCACTTTGCCAGCTGCGCACGCGGCTGCAGGCAGCAGTGCGCTCGTTTCCGGCGGCGGTGCCGCAGGCGGAGCAGCGAGTACTAGGACTGTTAGTGCTGCCAGTGCTGGAGAGGCTGCGCGTGCAGGCGCAGGGACCCGGGCGGCGTAGCGTACTTATTGGCTTTTGGGCGGGCGGGCGGACGGGCTGCACTTCATGCAACTCCTCTTGTCAAGCCGCTCGCATCAGTTCGCGCAAGCGACTGCGACTGCGACTGCGTATGCGTATGCACATTGGCAGGACCGTGTTGCGCGTTGCAATTCAATTAATATTGCTCCTTGACGCGTTTGTGGTCGTCTCTCTCTGCTTCACGTCAGCGTGCCTTGCGCAGAGAGGACAAACAACGAGCGAGGCGAGGCTCACCTTTGGCCTTGGACCAGCTCACAACAGCTTCGGATACGGATACGGTGCACACAGAACGGGATGCCTGCAGCATTGCAGCATATCGCACAGCGTCGACCATAGCAGTATTCACTGCTCCATCCATCCATCCATCCATCCATTGCTGGCAGCGCAGTGCTCAGAAGGAGGGAGGCCCCTTTACACGGGCGAGCGCAGCAGGAGGCAGGAGGGATGGTGGTCAGGGACGGCGGCGATGACGACAGGACCGACGATGGCATGGTCAACCCCATTGCGCGCATGATCGCATCCGAGTCCTCGACCGCGCTGTCGTCGTCGTTGTCGTCGTCCTCCTTCCGGGTCAGCGAGAACGGCGACGCAGGGACGTCAAAGCTGAAGACGGGCCGACATCCACCGCCAGACGTCGAGCTGAGCCGGGTTGCAGACTACCCGCTGAACGGGGAGGACTCGACCAGGCAGCACATGCAGCAGCGCATGAAGGAGTACATATCCGACAAGCGGACGTTGCTGGATGGGAAGCGCTGTCCGCAGTGGGAGTCTGGGCGCGACGAGCCCGGTCATGCCGCCGGAGAAGGAGGAGGGCTGCAGCTCGACCTGGACGGGGACAGTGCTGCAACAGGCAGCTTCACGGACGCCTTCTCGGATCACCATCGTCACCTTGGCTTCAGCCATGCGTCCACCTCGAGGGCGTTCCCTGATGCCGACGGACCCCCAGTGACCGCGACAGCGACCACAACTGCCCGCAGCAGCAAGGGCGCCGTCGCCAACGGACAAAGCCACAGCCCCGACCACAACCGCAAATACAACCGCAACGGCGCCCATACCAGCCAAACGTCTGACACTGAAACTAGCGACGACAGCGATAGCAGTGACGATGAGGACGGAGAGGAAGAGGGCGAGTTCTCGGACGCCGTCCCCACCCTCTCGTCCACGTCGCACAACACGAGCAGGTCAAACACAAACATGACGCCCAATTCGCCAGATACTCAGCCTCCGCTGGGAGGTATCGTGGAAGGGGAACACAATCTTGCCGTTGTCAAGGACGACCTTCCCGTCGGAGGATTGGACGATACCGCCCACTCGCAGGCAACGGTTCTGTACCCTCGCTCAGATCAGCAGCAGCAGCAGCAGCAGCATCAGCAGCAGCGACAGCAGCCACTGGCCGCCGCTGCACAACCATCGACCGGTCCTCAAGCCCCTCCGCAGCTAGCAGACAGTGCTAGCACGCCCGAATCAGCTGCAGCTCAGCTTGCTGGCAGCCCAGCATCGTCAGACCACTCTCCACCTTCGCATCTTCCGGCGGTTGCAGGGCCCAATCCCACCATGTACCTGGTGGGAAGCGCGCTCTCGACGTCCTCCACCTCTGTGTTGCCCACGGCCGGTAACCGCTCGCCGAAAGCTGCCGTGCAGTCCTTCTCGTCGTCGGCTTCGTCCCCGCGTAGGCGGCCAGGTGAGGGTCTGCCCGCTCTCGCCCGGCTCCAGACTGTCCCGTCGTCTTCGTCTGCCATACCACAAGCAAACGTCATTCCGCCAACGCCGCCAGCGTCTGTCCTGCTCGGTACCTCATCGCCGATACAATCGACCGCGGTCCCGTCTCTATCTGCCAAGAGCCCGACAGGAGGTGCGCAGGTGCCAGCGTCGGCCGGAGCATCACCGCAAAAGCAGCAGCAGCATCAACCGAACCCCGTCTACCTGCAGCCAGGGGTCCAGCAGCTGCGTAACCGCCAACACCGCTCGCAGTCCTACACGCCTCCTCAGAGCGCCAATGCCAGTGCGAACCGACCGGTCGCCTCTACTTCTGCGACTCCTGCGAATCTGTCTGTGGCCGCATCGTCCTTCCCACCGCGCCGCTCATCGCTGCTGGCGGGCGTCGGCGGGGGCATGGCTTCAACGTCGAGTGCGGCAGCCGGTATGCAGACCGCAGATGCGCGCCGATCGCTATCTCCACGGCGAGGTCTCTCTTTCCGCGCGTCCATATCCCAGTCGCAGTCGCAGCAAGGCGGGGACGGGACAGGCACAGGCACAGGCCGTGCATTGGCTGGCAGGCCCGAAACGCCGCTCACGGCCGAGGAGCACGCAGAGCAGCAGCGCCAGGCCGACGAGCTCAACGACACCATCGCAAAGCAGGCCGACGCTATCCGCAGGGAGCGGCTCAGCAAGCGGATAGAGACGCAGCGCGCTCACGAGAAAGCCATCAATGCGTTGCGTGAGGAGAAGGGATTGCCGCCTCTGCCCACTTCTCCGTCGTTACAAGCACCCGGCATGTCCCCAGCTCTGTCAATCGCGGCACTCAGTCCGGCCGAACATGCGCAGTATGCGCAAGCGCCGGCCGGATCCGGGGCGCACGTACCTGGCAGCAGCCCCTCCAGCCCGGAAAGCCCCAATTTCCTCAACAAGGGCAAGGAGCGCGAATACAACGGCGCCATCGCGCCCTCGTCGCCCGTCTCGTTGCGAGGCCACTTGTGGCCTCCGTCATCGCCGACAGCCGCCTCACCTACTGGCTTGGGGGAGCGCTCGCACATGCGCAGCGGGTCGACCTCGCTCCCGTCGCACCTGGCGGAAGGTGGTCAGATGATGCCAACGTCACTGTCTGATCGGCAGCTCGCCTCTCCTCTTACAGGGCCCGGCGCCGGAGGCGGCAAGATGACGGACCGGCCGGGCGAGACAAGCCAGCCTGAACCGGACCGCGTGCTCGTGGGCAACCTCATCGGCGAGGACCACGTCAACTACGTCATGATGTACAACATGCTCACAGGCATCCGGATAGGCGTGAGCCAGATCTTCCGACAAGAACGTGCTTGCCCCGGAACTGGCTGATGACCCATGAACTCCGCAGGTCTCGCGCTGTGAAGCTAAAGTCAAGAGACCGCTCACACCCGAAGACTACACGGCTCGTCACAAGTTCTCCTTTGATATGTGCGTTCTGCCATTGCTACGAGCGCTTCCTGGCCGTGCTGATGGGCTTTCTTCAATGCCACGTAGCGTTGGCAATGAGCTTACCCCTTCGGCAAAGTACGACTTTAAGTTCAAAGATTATGCGCCCTGGGTCTTCCGCGAGCTGCGCGAGCATTTTCATCTCGATCCGGCCGACTATCTCCTCTCGCTCACGGCAAAGTACATACTGTCCGAGCTCGGCTCTCCCGGAAAGTCAGGCAGCTTTTTCTACTTCTCACGCGACTACCGCTTCATCATCAAGACCATCTCGCACACAGAACACAAATTCCTCCGCAAGATCCTCAAGGATTACCATAAGCACGTTCTCGAAAACCCGCATACCCTCATCTCGCGCTTCTACGGCCTGCACCGCGTGAAGCTACCTCACGGCCGCAAGATTCACTTCGTCATTATGAACAACCTCTTTCCGCCTCACCGAGACATACACGAGACGTATGATCTCAAGGTGAGCTCGTCTGCTTCTCTTGGCGATTCCTTGAAACCCAGCTGACATGTGCAATCTTGGCGTTGCCAAAATTAAAACAGGGCTCATCAATTGGCCGAGAGTACCCCGAAGAAAAGGCAGCAAAGAACCCGCGCGGAACGCTCAAAGACCTCAACTGGGTCCACCGGAAGCGCGAGCTCCATTTTGGCCCAACCAAGCGTCATCTTTTCGAAGAACAGCTCAAGAAGGACGTTGTCCTGCTCCAACGCCTCGGTATCATGGACTACTCGCTTCTCGTCGGCGTACACGACATGGCGAAGGGCAACAGCGAGAACCTGCGCGACGGCTTACTGACGGTCTTCAAGGTGTGTTGCGTTGTCCTTAGCCGAGGCGAGAGGTGTCGACCTCTCCTGACTGCTGATGGTCGCTTTCACCCGCACATGGCGCACAGCCCGAAGCTGGCAAGCTCCGTCGGCGCCCGACCCAGCGTGGCGACTTTGAGAATGCCGCCGCGCTCCGGCGAGCTGTGCAAAACTCGGACCCAAAAGCGCTCGGGCAGGATGGGACCAAGCTACCGAACAAGGACCGGTCCGAGCGCCGCGATTTGCTCTTCTACCAGGACGAAGGCGGCATACGCGCCACGGACGACTACGACAACCCGGAGAACACGCTGTACTACCTCGGGGTCATTGACATTCTTACTCCGTACAATTGGTACAAGCGGATCGAGCACGCTTGGCGAAGCTGCCAGTACGACGCGGTGCGTATCGCCATGCGTTTGCAAGGAGGCCCGTCATCCCGACTGACATCGCTCTCTTGCTGCCGGCCTCCACAGCACCGTATATCAGCCGTTCCTCCTCAAGAGTACGGTGAACGGTTCTTGGCCTTCCTCCTTTCTGTAAGTCTCACGCTCGTGCTGGCACTGCATCTCATAGCCGGACATCGCTGAATGTAGGTCGTCTGCGTCTATATTAGGCTATGCGCGGTGCGGACATTTCGAAGCGGCCCAAGATGGAATGAGAGCCGCCGCTCTCTCATGCTCTCTCACACTCGTTTGCTCCCGCTTGCTCTTACATCTTTACGAACGCAGTCATCATCTCCGCCGTAGCATATGTGTGTCGCCTGCTGCAAAATCTCCCTGTTCGTTCATACTCAGCTCATAGACATCCTTCGTCCCTGTTGTTCTACTGTAGGCCTAGATGCGGCCTACTCTTCTGATGTAAAAGGGCAGGCCAGTGATTGGGTCAGCAGCGCACTGCTGAAGGGCGGTGACGCGAGCAGTGACAAACAAGAGGGTTGCGCATGCGCCGGATAGCTAAAATAACAACAGCTGCCTAATTCACAGCAAGCAGGGTAAGTTCGTAATAACCTAACCACAAGCCAAGAATGATATGCAGGCCATTCAATGCTGACGCGCACTGTCAAAGCCCATCCGCCTAGCGTACTCTTGCTCCTCGTATTTGTGGAGTGCGTCAGTCCCACTCCAGTTGGCGCTGCTCGTCCGGTGTCTCAGTCTTGCGATGGTCGTCTTCTGTTGAAACATCTCTGCTCATACGAAGAGGACAATCAGCACACGAACAGACCGCTTCGGGAAGTGAGCAGGCATCGCACGCACCCTCCATCCGCAAGGCGGGAATCTCGCCAAACAGCTCGTCCGGATCAAAAGTAGCCTGCACATTGAGCGCCTGCCGCAGATTGGGCGAGTGCGTCCATCCAGGCCGAGCCGCCGCCTTCTTTGCTTGCTCCTCTTCATCCGAATCGGAATACTCGCTATCGACCTCGGGCAGCTCGAATGGCTCGGGCTCGAACTCGACAGGCGCCGGAGGATGCGCTTCCCGTACCTGCTGCTGCTGTTGGACACGCTGCTGAGATGGGCCTGGCTGCGATGACGCACTTTTGCCGATGGGCCCAAAGGACTTGCTGAGTGCCGACATGGCTTGCTGATGCTGATTGAGCAGAGCTTGCTGCTGCTGCTGCTGTCCTGCGCGCATAGGCTGCAGAGGCGCTTTCGAGGTTGTCGTGGTCGAAGACTGCAGAGGCCGACTGGCGGACTGCTGGCTTGAGCTTGCTTGCCTGGACCCACCGGCGGTAGATGCGCCTAGAGTCGATGACTTCAGGTGACCCTGTTGCTGCGACGTGCTCGGTTGCCTGTTGGTGGACGAGGCGAGACTTGATGCGACCGACGCGCCGGCTGGCTTGCCGGATTGCGCGGGGCGAACGACGGTAGTCTTCTTGACTGGCGCCTTCTGAGGCACAACGACCTCGACCTCGATCTTGCGCTTCTTTGCTGCTTCCTCCTCGCTCGCAGCCTTGCCGGCGGCGGCAGAGGCTGCCTTGGCCTTGATCATGGGCGCCTTGCCCTTTGCTGTAGCTAGTCCGCCGCCCTGACCGTTCTGGGACTGTTGGCTTTGGCTTTGGCTTTGACTTTGACTCTGCTCATCTCGCTCCTTGCGCTTTTTGTCAGTGTCGGTTCCCGTTGCGGCCCGCTTCTGCTCGCGCTCTTCCCGCAGAGCCGCCTTCCGGTCCTTGTCGGCCTGCTCCTGCGAAAGGTACACTCGTAGGCATCAGCAACAAATCACTCGAGCGGGGTCCGCAGGGGCACACGCACTCTTTTCGCTGCGGCAGCTGCGAGTTGTAGGCTCTTGAGCTCGCCCTTGCCGTTGACGGACGATGCCAGACCCGTCTTCTTGCTGATAGACGTAGCCGAGACCGTCGAGGTACGCGACGGCGCCAAGCTTGAAACCGAGGGTGCACGAGAAGGCGGACGGTGCTGTGCCTGCTGCGATGGCGGTCGCGATACCATTTTGATCGAGTCCATACTTTCAGGATTAGGTCTAGACGGCTTGAAGCTAGCTCCGGCGCCTGTTGTAGGTTTGACAAGAGACGTGGCGGGCGCTGCACCTGATCTGGAAGCGCCCAATGGCACAGACGGTTTCTGCGTCTGGACTGCATGCAATGTCTGAGATGCCACAGCGTGCTCAACCCCTGCTCCGTCTCCAAAGCGCGCGTCATCCGTGCCCAGCTCATCCTCGTTGTTCTCGGTCGGCAATAACGGGCTGGATTCCCGTACGCTGGCGATCGGCTCGACGTTTGGATCCGCGACGTCTAGCGCGCCGAGATCGCCAGCAGTATCGTCTGTGAATGGAATCAGCGAGACTCGGGTATGGGTCGAAGTGACGGAGATCACAGATGTCGTCAACATCCTCGAGGCGATAGGTGGCGAGAAGGGCGGGGTTGTTGATCGCTTCGCCGCCTTCTCGGTGCAAGCCAGTGCCGCAGACGCTTTTACACCGGCCAAGGCCCGCTTCTGCTGGACAGGCGAGGTCGATCGGGCCCTCTCCTGAGCCTCGAGCGCTTCTGTGGTCTTGGCTTCGAACGCATCGACGATGCTTTGGACCGAGGAGGTCGAGGATCGTCTCGAGTGCGTTGATACAGCTGGAGCTTCAGCAGCAGCAGGAACTGCGCATGTGTTTGCAACAGGTTTGACGGGCGCCAGCTGGATGAGCTCCTCCATCGCGTCATCATCCGGCTCTCGCGATGCCCTGCGCTGATCCTTGGGCGGCGACAGGCACATGGCCAGATTAGTCATGGAGGGTAGTGCCGGGTACATCGGAGTTTGCGCCATAGAGATTGATGCAAATTGCGACTGCAACTGATGTTTGGGGTGAGCGGGGTGAGCGTGCGATGCGACATCATCGCGCTTCTGCTCCCGATGAACCGGCGACGAAGGTGGCTGAAGCGGTTTGCTGAGCGACGCGCCAAACAGGCTCGCGAAGGATGCGCTGAACGAGGGTGCGGGCACGAAGGCCGAGATGGCGGAGGAGAAGGTGTGATGAGCGGAAGGAGCAGGTACTGCCGCGTCGATCTGGACTGCCGAAGTCCCCGCTCCGACCTCCACAATAGCCTGCGGGGGCACAGTCGTAGCCACTGGGGGCGAAGAAGGCGCAACCACAGCGGGGAGAGCAGGCGAGGCGCCTGCGATAGTCGTTTTCTCCGACACGAGCTGTGCTGTGGACAGCCGCGCCGGGTATATTTGCATGGCAGACGAGACGGATGAGACACGATTGGTAGCATTGGTACCCTTGAAGCTGGAGATCCTGTTTCGCAGCATGTCGAGCTTGGCCTTGGTGGCATCCTCTTTCGACGGCGGCGCCGAGGAGGATGAGGTCTGCGAGATGGACGCACGCGCAATGGCAGACGCGCTCGTATGTGCATCGAGCTTAGCAGCCTTGCTCGTGCCAGGAAACCCAGACGCTGTGGACGATTGCGACTCTGGCTGGTCGGCTAGGACAGACGAAAGCCGCTTCTTGCCGGAGAGCGAGCCTGCGGCCGAGAAAAAGCTCTGGCGCTCGTTGGAGGCGCTGCCCTGACTGTCTGAATCCTGCTGCTGATGGTGCTGTTCACGCCCTGCACGGGCTGCATTGGCCGCCGAGAGGCTCTTGCCTAGACCCAGGCCGAGTCCGAGACCCAGGCCGATGCTCTTCTCTCGCGAGTGCGGCTGCGGTTGTCCAGTCATTGAGCCGTTGCTGGCCGCGCCTTGATGCTGGATTGAAGCGCGACCAGGCAGGCCCACGAACGAGAGGGCAGAAGTCCGATTCGGGTTAGAGAGAAAGCTGCTGAAGATCGGCGAAGGCGGTACCTCGACGCTCGGCTGGCGGGCACTCTGGCCGAGCTGGCTTGACTGATGCGTCTGGGTGCTGGATTTGAGCGAAACAACTCTGTCGCATGTATTGGTGACTACGGCGGCCGCGCGGGGAAGTTCGACCGCGGCAGCTGCTGAAGCAGCGTTCCTGTTGCTCGTCTGGTACTCGGACCCGTTTGCGTCGGTCTCTGCAGGTGGGGGCGCGTCGGTCTCTGCATAGTCGAGTGCTTTGACAGCCCGAGATGACGCTCCTTGCATCTGCTCCTTTAGCTCCCGCTCCGCATTCTTCGTTCCGGCTTCCACAGAGGGAGTGGTGGTATCATCTCGGCCCTGCTTGCGGAGAGGCGACTTCGCGGGAGGAGGCGAGATGGCATTGGCTCGGGCGGTCGGGACCGGGATGGAGCGGGGACTCTGAACAGGAGACAGAGCAGGCCGCTTGTGTGGTTGTGGCTGTGGCGGCGACTGTGCAGCAGACGACGTGGCCACATTGACTGCCTGCAAGTCTTCCGGACTCTTATCGGCTGTCTCCGCCTCGTGTTGCTCGTGCTTCGCCCCGACCTGCCTCCCCGCTCCAGTCCGTACTGTCTCCTGGCCAGAGAATGCAATGGCCCCATGCATCCTGGGGGACTTTGGCATGCCCCCCACGCTAGAAGTGCTGACGGCTGTTGCCGCAGCCCTAGCACCCACGCGCGGCGATAATGCCGTTGGTTGGCCCGTCTGTCTCGTTCCCCCGAACGCAGTTGCAATGCCCCCGATTTTGGGGGATGTTGCAGGGCTCGACAGCGCGGCGAGGCGGCTCGACATGCGTGTGGGCGGCGATATGGGCCGCGCGAGCGCCGCGGCGGCGGCGGCTGTGGTAGCGAGATCTGTCTGCGACTGGGACTGGAAGTACGAGATTTTATCCGACATGAGCGGGGAACGGACGCGCGGTGCCTGCGTCTGTGCCGCGGCTACTTTGGCGGTGCTTGGCGGATGCTCGCCCTGCGGTGCAGCTGCAGCATCAGATCGGGGCACAGGCACGCGCGTCGGCGAGCCGCCACTGCTTGAGTATGCCATTGGTGTCGCCCCGCGTGTCGGCTGGCTGGACGCCAAAGCCGCAGCAGGAGCGTAAGCGGATGCGGGAACGGGGCTGCCCGGCCGGCTCAGCCCAAGTTTGCGCGCAGCCTGGATGACGCTTGTCGGGATGGCATGCGCGTGTGCGGTCTTTGCAGGCGAGTCGTTCTGTTGCTGGACCTGCTGCTGCCTGGACGCGTGCTTGACGGGCGAGCCGAGAACAGAGGCGATGGACGCGAGATTCGACATGTTGCGCGGGGCTGGGCGAGGCGAGGCGTGCTGCTGCTGCGTTGGTGCAGATGTAGGCTGCACTGCCGTGGAAGCCTGGGCCTGCTGCTGCAGCCTCGAGACGGCCTTTGCGACGGAGCGGACGGGGGAGCCGGGCAGCTGCATCCGGCTCGGCGGGGCCGCTGACGCAGTAGGTGCCTTCACATCCTTGGCTGGCGTGGGCGATGGCCGTGCGGGCGATTTTGCTGGGCGAGGCGGGGAGGTGTGAAGCGAGGTGAGAGTCACCTTTGCGTCTGGATCTGCGGCCGGCGGCTGGACCTGCGCGGGAAGAGACGGAAGCTGCTTGGTGGTATCTGCGGCTGCATTTGGATTGGGTCGGATGGTGCGCGAGGCAGATGCAGGTGTGCGCGACGACCCTGTCGAGGTGTAGCCGAGGAGGATGTCTGCAACTTCGCCGTCATCGTCTTCTTCCTCTTCCTCTTCTTCCATCTCTTCGCCGTTATTGTGGTCGCTGCCATCCTGACTGTCGATAGCTGTAGCTGCCGTCGCCTCCGCAGGTGCTGCTCGGTTCTCGTTTCCGGCGACGTGTCGATCTTGTCCCTGCTTGCAAGCATTGCCAAGCATGAACACATCGTCCACAACCTTAATGGGAGTGTTTGATCCGGACGATTTGGCACTGGGCGACCTCAGGGAGGCCGGCTTTGAGCGTGTCGCCGGGCGCGGGGTGGGCGATGCCGGTCTTGATGCGGACACTGACGAGCCTGTACGGGGCTGCTGGAGCCGGGATGCGGAGGAGCCTAGGACTGCTCTCCCCGGCGAGCGCAGCGAGGCCGAGAGGGCGTTGCGGGCTGCTGGCGATGGAGGCGCAAAAGGGAGCTTGCTTCCTCTGGCGTTGGCCTTGCTGCTCTGCGTCGACACTTGCCGACTGGACGGTCTCGCTGGAGCGGGAGCAGCATTCGAGGTGTTCTCCTTGTCTGACAGCTGCTGCTCGTCTGCTGCCGATGTCCTTCTGCAGTGGCCGCCATGGTCTTGAATGGGCGATTTGGCAGTTGCCGCCTTGTCGAGGCCAACCTTGCCCGGCGATCTGAAGATGGACCCGCCGGGTTTGGACGACGTCGTCGTCGCTGATACTACAATGTGCTTTGTCTTTGTGGCTGCTGCGGCTGTGGCGATGGCGAGAGCATCGGATGATGATGTTGACGGTTGTTGTTTCTTCTCTAGAGCAGGAGAGGGAGCCGCCTCGAAGATGTTGGCGGCTGTCGGACCAGGGGCGACCAGGGCCAACGGGGTCCGGACGGGGCCAGCAGCAGCAGCAGCAGCAGCACCAGCAGCAGACGGTGCCGCCAATGCAGCGTCTGCCATAGCTGGATGAGAATGCTGATGAGGCTGCCTGCTGCGCTGCCGATGCTTGCTAGGCGACTTGAGGAGGTTCTGCCAGCTGCTGCTGCCATGTCGCCGCGCCGCATCAACATCAGCCCGGGGTTCAGCGCACCAGGAGGACAATCCTGCACGCCCACCTCGCTGGATGAGCAGCCGTGCCACCAACGGATGCATGCTCCCTCGTAGTCGTGGTCGTCCTCCTCCTCTTGGCCCCCGCTGCTGCCTGTTCGAGATGGTCCTCGAGCCATCCGACGTGGTCCGACAGGGACGCCGTGAGCTGCGAGATGAGCTCGGACGCGATTCCGCCCAGCTTGAAGCGGGGATCGTCCATTGTCGACGTCGACGTTGTGCCACAGTTGTTGGGCATAACTTGACTATCCCCTCCCCTCCTGGTTGGAAGAAGCCCAGTTCCTCCCTTGGGTGTCAAAGTAGTCGCGGGTCCCCCCTCCCCCTCTCCCCCTCCCCCTTCGCCCGTTGTTGTTTGATGCCGATCAGAAGTGGGTCACGTGAACAGGCAACGCTCTCTCCAGACTCGGAGGAAGGGACAGAGACGGGGACGGAGACGGAGACAGAGTACTCGAGTACCTTACACAGCATTGGGAGGCACCATGGCGAGGGCGCTCCTGCTCGCACTCATCATCAGTACGCTCCAGACTATACATTGACCGCCAACATCAAGCAAGAACCCAGGGGTGGTCGTCATTTTCTCAGATTGGAGCTGGCCAGATTGCCGCTCTCAGGCTTCTAAGACAATACTCGAGTACAGCACACCCAAACCGATTGTCGTGCCACGGCGCGCACTTCAGACCGACAGCCTCAGCCCGCTCGCGGCTTTCCCAACCTCCGTGACCTGCGTGACGGCGCAGAGCTTCCCCGCGTACTCGGTCTTGTACCTAGCCCCCGTGTACGGGTCCTCGACGCTCGCCTGCCCCTGGTAGATGGGCGTGAGCGAGCCCGCGCAGATCTCAAACTGGCTAAAGTGGTCGTAGTCGAGCTCGAGCGCGTCGAGCGGGTTGCGGTCGCTCGCGCTCTGCACCTGCCGCGCAGCGCTCAGCACTTTTTCGTCCGTCGACGCAGCCATGACCCGCTTGGCAAACGTCGCCGCCGTCGCATAGTTCTTGGCCTTGCTGAAATTGCCCATGGCCTGCCGCAGCGTGAGGATCGAGTGGTTGGGCTGCAGCCGGCAGTGCGTAAAGTACGCAGCGAGCTCGAGCTGCCGCTTCACGTTGGTGGGCTCGCTCTTGGTCACGCGCTGCCGCTCGAGCTCGACCGTCAAGCCGATAATGTACTCGCGGCACACAATGACGAGCTCGCGGATCTGGTAGGCGAATTGCCAAATCCCGCAATGCATGCAGTCAGTCAGCAAGCATCTCCAGAAATTCTCCCAGTCATCTCGTGAAACGCCGACCCACCTCTTGCTCTTCGCCCTTGGTCCGAGCTACGACAAACAGCAGCGACATCAGGATGGACCGGAAAATGTCGAGGCACTCTGCAAACTTGGCCTTGTTGAAAGCCGAGTATGCCGCGCGGAGCTCCGTGGCCGTGATGGACTGGACAGACTTGACGGGGACGGGAAGCACGCTGCGCGGGTCCGTCTCTGCGGGTTCGCGGCGGAGGTGCACGGCGAGCGGGGGCAGCGACGCGTTGGCGGGGACGTACAGCCGACTCGCGCCGTAGATCTGCAGAAAGATGGGCTTGAGCGGCGCAAACTCGACAGCGCCAATCTGGCGGTTCAGCAGCGACATTGCGCTCTCGAATGAGCCCGCTGCCACGTGGTCGGCCGCGAGCGGAGAGTTGCGCGCCCATAATGCCGACTCGCTGATGCCCGGCTGCACGTCGCCGCCGTCCGCTCCGAGCTCTACGGCGCCCTCGCCATCGGCTCCATCTGCCCCTTCGATACCTCCAGCTGCAGACGGGTCGTCCGCCTCAATGTCTTCGGCTGCAATGTCCCACGCGTCCTCCACCTCTTCTGCAGCGGCAGTGGTGGCATCGTGCATGACACCGCCATCACCAGCGGCTGCCCACTCGTCCAGACCCCGCGAACCGGCATCGCCACCATTGGCGTACGAGTCGGCAGGTGCGGGCTCGCCGTTGGCTGCGGCCGTAAGAGCCTTGTCGAAGAAGCTCTCGACAACTCCGACGGACGGCCAGTTGGCGTCTGTTGCAGAAGGCAAGGCGGCGGGGGGCCGAAGAGAGGAGGCCTTTGACGGGATGGAGATGTTAGCAGCCTGCTCTGCCGAGATGCCAGACTCTTCGAGAACCTCTTGCGCAAGCTCGTCGAGGCCGTTACTCTTGGCCGTAGCGTAAGCGAGAGGGTCTAGAGTCGCGAAGGCGGGTCAAGAGTCAGTCCATGGGTCCGAATCCGAACGGGAGTGTGCGGACAGTAAAGACGAAGCAAACTCACAGAGGCCGACCTCCTTCAAGGTGGCGACCCTCGCCGTCACATTGCCGAGGTAGAGCGCATTGTGGAAGCGCGACATCTGCTCGCCTCGCATCTCCGAGATCTTGAGCATCTTTGCCAGCTTCTCCTGGTTGCCCGTGAGGAGGTATAGGAAGGAGAGCCTGTCAAAGTTCTTTGTTTTCTGGTAGGCAATCTCGACGATCTGACATTCACGGAAGCGAGAAGCCGGGGGTTCAGCACGCTCATACTGCATTGCCAGATGGTAAAATCGCAGCGCACCTTGTGGTTGCCTTGCTTGAGCGCCTGCGCCGCAAGACGGTTCCAGAGCTCCTCCTTGCCAATCGCCTGAGCCGACTCGAGCGCGACGTCTAGGTTCCCGCACTCAATGGCGAGATCGAAGCGTGTGTTCTTGTCCTGGACAAAGTGCAGGGCAATCTCGGGGTACCCTTTCTTCTGGAGGTACGCAATGATGCTCTGCCCGACCAGATTCGAGGTCCGGATGATGTGCAGCACTTCGTCATAATTGTGCCGCACAAGCGCAAGCTTGAACCGGTACTCGGTCGGATCAATCGCAATCGTCTTGGGCCGCGCGGACCGGTCCAGGCAGTGGATGACCTTGCCCTTGACGCGCGTGAGGTAGACGGGTTGGTCAAGCGTCTTGATGATGCCATTGTCGCTGGGAACAGCAGGAAAGGAAGAGGCGGTGCGGTCAGCAGTCATCCTCGCGGCACTGCCGCATCTCAGAGTTGGCCCCCGATTCACCCCTGCGGCAGCGAGTATTTGATGTGGTTGAGCGTCGAGTATACGAGGACACCAGAGTCATCCCAAGCAGCCGACTTGATCCGAATGGTCTCGTGCACTAGGCAGCTCTGACCAAGCTGTTTATTGGCAATCATGATGGCTGCAGGATGCGTATCAAGATCATCAGTGTCTTCCGTCGTGCGCCAACTTTCTGGAAGAGCAAGGCGTTACTCACTGTGCTTGCTGAGGAGAGCGACCATATTTCCGTCGTTGTTCCAAACGACGTACTTGACGGGCGGCGTAGCGATCTCTGCGAGAATCTTCTGCTGCTGAATGTCATATAGGACGACCTGGGTCCCCGTGCTGAGGAGGAGCGAGGCCGTGCCGCCGTAGAAGATGTCGCTCGTCTGCACGGGACACTTGATGGACTTCGTGATTGAGTTGCTCAGGTCGCGAATCTCAATCGTCTGCGCTGCCTTGTCGAGCACTGCAAATCGGTTCCGGGCGACAAAGATGGCAGAAGCGCCCGTGCCTCGACGGCCGTCCGACGAAGAGTCGCGCACTTCTCCCGTCCCCACGTCCTTTGGCAGAGTGACGAGCTCGTACAGGCCGTTGTCCGAGGGCTATCGAGGACGTGCCAACCATGGTCAGCTCCGATTTACTCCGCTCCGAGGTAGTCGCTCGACTCACAGACGTCACGATGACTGCCCTCTCTGCCGGATTGTAGCTGAGCGTCCGCGGGCTCGTGAACTGGTTGCCCAGCTTGCGCACGCTGATGACGCTCGAGTCCGAGCCCGTGTTGAGATCGCATGCTCGCACATGCTTGTCGCGGACGTAGAAAAGGGTATTGGCGTGCAAGCTGAAGGCCGGTCTCTCCCTGTCGAGCTTGAAGACAATGAGTCCGGTGTCGTGTCCTGCCAGGGGTGTGAAAAACGATGGGATGATGAGCGAGTCAGCCTTACAATGATTGATGCGCGTGCGCACTGCAGCGATTGCAAGAGAGCACGCACCGGCAGCGAAAAGGTTGAGCTCGGGGTGTGCGGTGAGAACCCAGAAGCGATCATTCTCCCTCCTGAATGTCTGCACGTTGGTCCGCTTGCCCATGTCCCAGACTCGGATGTTCTTGTCTTCGGCAACGGAAAGGATGAGCTCATGCTTGGGGTGGAAGAGGGCGGCAGATACGCTGCGGGCGAACACGAAACGGTCAGGACGGGTTGTTCTCGGACCTGGCATGGTAGCAAGATTGCGAATCAGACGCACTTGTGCGTGTGTCCGCGGCAGGTGTCGACCTCCCAAGCCTTTGTCTCGGACATGCGCCAGAGCTTGATGAGCCGGTCGTCTCCACACGAGACAATCAGGGGCAGGGTCGGGTGGAAGGCGGCCCAGTTGACGCCGCGGTCGTGACCTTCGAGCACGTACTTGACGACTGCGTCCGTATTGCCGAAAAGGTCGGCCTGCCCCTGGTTGGCGCGCTGCATCTGATCCTCGAACGACATGGGCTGTGCAGTCGTCATCTTTTTGCGCAGGCCTGCCGGATCAGAGGCGAGCAGTCGCGTTGGTCAGCATAGAGTGTCTTCTGAGCTCGACGTGCGAGTACACTTACCGGAGATGTCCCAGACACGGACTGTAGAGTCCATCGAGGCCGAGACAATGAGATCGTCCTTCGGGTGGAATTGAGCGCACATGATGTAGTGATTGTGGCCGGTGAGAATCGCAATGCACTGCCTGCTGCTGAATGACCAGATGCGAATAGTCTGATCGTCTGAGGCGGAGAGCTGTTCGTAAGGGGGACATGTCAGTCGGGGGAGGGAGAGGGAGGATACGGGCCTTGGCAGGCACCCACAATCCAGGGCATCTCATGATGGAATTGACACGACCGGACATAGTCGAGATGGCCGTGCAGCGTGTACAGGCACTTTCTGTTCTGAACCTTGGTATCTGCAGTCCAAAGCCAGAGACGAGCGCTCAGCCGGAGCGAGGCATCGGGAGAGGTACGCTGATAACTCACCCCACACTCGGACCTTGTAGTCGTCTCCTCCCGTCCTGCGATGCGATGCGATGCGGATGCCCGTTAGCTCGGAGCTCATGTGCAGGGGATGATACGCCTGCTATTCAGGGATGATACTTACACGAGAAGATCGCGGAAGGGGTGGAAGGCCACGCCGCGTACGGGACCTGAGTGCATGGCAGAGCGGGCGATGGTATGGCAAGGCGTCAGTGGGTGAAGACACGGCTACGCGAAACCGATGACGAGCGGCCAGTTGTGAGGTAGACCGGCTTTGCTGAGAATTCTGAAAAAGAGCTGCGCGCAGGGCGATTCGAGTGCGACATTGCGCCTTGTCACGACTCGGTGCCTGGCGAGAGGGCAGCTAGCTACCCAACCCAGCCGGCACATGCGACTGGTCACAGACCTCGAGCTGACGCCCAATGCCTGTGCGCGATGATGCACGGTCTGGAGAGCACCTTGTCTCCTTCTCGCCTCGCTCGCTCACCCCACCATCATCTTTTGTGGACGTGGCCGCCTCCCTCTCGCAGGGTGGGTGGGCCAAGCGACCTGTCTGCCTGCCCCGGCCTTTGCCCGTGCCCCAGCTAGCGGCCATCTACCATCTGCAACTGCGGTTGCATCTGCGTCTGCGTCTGCTCTCTCTACTCGAACTCACCGTCGTGCTCATCGAGGCGGCCGACGAGGGTGCCCATCTGGTAGTTCCATAGCTGGACATTGCCGTTGTGCAGCGACGCGCTGCGAAGCGATGCGGTGCGGCAGGGATGCCCGTCAGCTCGGAGCCCATGCGCAGGGAGTAACACGCATACATGCATGCTCAGGGAGGGTACCTACGCGAGCAGAGGCTGTCTAGGGTGGAAGGCAATCCCCTTTACTCTGTTGCTCTTGCTCTCGAACTGTGTTCAGGTCGGCGGGCGGAACCCAGAGACGGAGGCCGAGATTCAGCGAAGGAGCGCACGCGCAACGAGGAGCGATGCGGTAGCCATAAACAGAGGAAGACAGTAGCTCATCGCACCTTTGTGAGCATCTGCATGGTGGGCGAGCGTCGTGGGTGGTAGTGATGCGGATGCGGCTCTCTGCGCGCGTGCCTGCCCTGCAACCGTTCCCCGGTACTGCTGCCCGTTCCGGTGCGTGTGCGTGTGCGTGCGCCTTTGCACGTTTGTCCTCGTTCCTCGTCTCGTCTCGTCTATCCGACTCGTGTGCAGTCTGTCCTCGTACCTCGTCGCACTGCAATGCAGTTGTTCGTTGGGATCAAGGGAGAAGGCGACCCAGCCCGACCCGGGCGTTGGCGTTGCGGGCGCGTCGCTTCCGCCTGTGCGCTTCGCTCGCCTGCACTGGACAGGACAGGACAGGACAGGACAGGACAGGATAGCGAAGACAGCCAGACAGTCTGCGCTCACTCCGACTCGTCGCAAGATACTGGACATCTGCCAGGAGAGATGGTTCCGCATGTCCGACTTGGACATCTCCTCGCCGCCGCCGCTGCCGCTGCCACTGTCGGGTGCCTGGCCGATACCCCGCCGAACGCCAATGCAGCCGCCCCGCCCATAAGCGCCCGCATACAAGCCTCATGGAACGCTGCGCCGCTCCTCGTCCAGATACTGTGAGCCGTGTTGCCCTGCTTGGCCTGCACTCTTCGCCCCCCATCCCTAGCGGCATCGCTCCGAGCGAAGCATGCGTCCCGCTGAGATTGTAACGCTCACGGGCGATGAAGCTGAGCGACTTCTTATCCACGCACATTCACTCCTTCGCAGCGAGACTGTCTCCCTCGAATCGCCAGATTCATTCTTTCCCCTCTTGGACCTCATCACCTCTGGCCCTCCCCTCACATCGATCCTAGACGCATCCCTCACTCCAGCGGCGACATACAGCTCGGCACTGGCACTTCTACACGCTTCTTCGTTGAACGCCGACAGGGCCATTCCGATAGCGCAATCGCAGTCCTCGTTAGACAGCTTGAAACTCGCGCTCAGCTTGAAGGAGGCCAGTCCTCTCATCGAGACGCATTACCAGATCTACAATGACAGCGGTGATGTTGGCTCCGAGCTGTCAGAGGCAAAGTCGTCGCTGCTACTCTGTAGCAAGTGGTTCAGCACGCCAGAAGAGCTCGATGCCGAGCTCACGCGCCTGCAGGACGGAGGCGGATGTTCCGCCAGTCCCAAGTAAGGCCACGCGCGCTTACATTCTCACAGTTTCTAGCTCGTTGACGAATTACTTCGTGATCCAGGCGGTACGACTTCGACCATATCCTCCCAACCGCAACCGCGCATGCACCGACAGCCGTCTTTTATGCCGACATTCACTCGCCCAACTTTCGCACCATCTACCGACTTGCAGCATCCTTGGCCAGGAACTCCGGGGTCCGCCTCGTCTTGCGGTGGAAGCCGCCTCGGGCCGTTACTGGCAAACTCCTGCTCTCAGGCTACGGTGCTGGTCTCGATTTGAAGCGGGTAGACTACCTCACGATCGATGACAGGGACATCGGCAGCTCGGCTCACTCCTCCTCACCGCCGAGAGGGTCCTCGGACAATGGCGTTCCGGTCCAGGACAAGCCATCTAGACAAGTGCAAGACGGGGAGAGCATTTTCGACCAAGACGCCGGGGCGGACCTGGTCCAGCTCAAAGCGGCGCAATTTGAGAACCTTGGGATGAGAGCCTCGCAGCTGGTTCTGACGTCAGCCTCGCCGCTGCGCACGCTCAGGCGCCTATCACAGGACTTCCCGCGTTTCGCGTACAAGCTCGTCACGGAGTGGGAGCCGGCTCTCAACAGCAGCATCGCAGACGAGACCAGGGCGAATCAGGCGCAGTACATCGAGGGCGGGAGGAACGTGGCCTGGCTGAACGGAATGCCCATGCGGGACGAGGAGCTCAAGCCTTTCGCGTGAGTGCATGCCCCATCGTCCCCATTGGGCGCTCTGCCTGGCAATCCGGCTGAAAAGGCCATCTCGTCCGTCACACAGTCTCCTCCGCATCCTTCGCAAAGAGCGCAAAATCGTCTCATCCATCACGTCTCTCGGCCTGAGCGCGCCTCAAGCCATCGACATTCTCTCGCACCGCTCAGTTGGCGCATCATCCGGCCCGCCGCCTGCAGGGCGGGGTTTCCTTTCGCTCGAAGCGCTCGGCGAGCTCTTTGACGCGTCGGACACGCGCGAGTCTGCAGAGGCCGGCACGATACTGTACTGGAACGACATTGAGCGCGATTCGCGCTACAGGAAGTGGCCCAGATCGCTCCAGGCGCTCCTGCAGCCCATGTACCCCGGCCAGCTCCCGCAGATCAGGCGGAACGCCATCAACGTCGTGCTCGCCATGGATCTGAGCAAGCGCGACAATCACGCAATCCTGGCCGATAACGTGGCGACATTCATCCAGCGCGGTGTGGGAATTCGCTTTGGCATGGTCCCGCTGCTTCAGGATACTGCGGAGCACATTGACCTCGGGCAGATAGTATCAAAGACAATGTGGTACCTGGTCGAGAAGGCAGGCAGGGCTGGCGCACTTGCATTCAGTCGTGATGTGAGCCGCTCTCTGACGCCAGTACCACCGCGCAAGAACGGGGCCGGGGTATCCAACGCTGACGGACGGGCCGTATCCTTTGCTTATCAGCTCGCATCTCACACGGATGAGACGCTCACTCTGGAGAAAATTCAATCGGCATATGTCGCCATCGTCCGGCATGCCGAGAACCTGAAGAAAGGCGGCGCAGAGGGCGCGCCCGATCTCCTGCCGTCTCTCGAGGCAGTCCTCACATCGCAGGAATTGCCTCAGCTCGAGGAGACCATGCTCCGAGCCAAGGCATACAACAAACGCCTCGGTCTGGCTGCCAAAGGAGGCGAAGGCGACATAGGACTCGGAAGCTTCTTCGTCAATGGTCGCTTGTTCGCCTTGAATGAGGTACGTACCGCTGATGCTCCTAGTACTCCTTCTCTCGCTCAATGTCTTCACGCTCTACGACCCAGGAGTTCCGCCAGAACCTCCAGCAGACCATGGCTCAGCACACGCAATATCTCACTCAGCAGCTCTATCTGAACGAACTTTCAGATGGGGACGACATCTCCACCTTCTTCTACACCCTTCCTTCGACCTTTTCAAGCAGAAATGCCTACATCTTCCCAGACGAGGACAGGAACCCGCTTCGCTTTGTTGACGTGGCTGACCTCGAGCAGAGGTCGGGCTTATACTGCCGCTCAGATGCCACCGAAGGTGAGCTTGTCCAGCTAGGGTGAGAGTACTAGCCAAAGAGACGGCTCATTACATTTTCGCCCTAGCCGAAACGGGAATCTCAATCTCGATCTGGCTCGTTGCTGACGAGACGTCTGAGAGTGGCCTTGCCCTGGCTAATGCGGCCAGGCAGCTCGTAGTGAGTCGTGCGTCCGGCTAGAGGCTGTACACGGCTCACCAACGATCCGGTACTTCCCTGCGTTTCAGGCGGCAGATCCCGCTGTGCGCTTCTGTCTCATCAGTAACAGCCCGAATCCGGCTACAAGCGAGCCAGCATCGTTGTTCCGCTGGCTCGGGAGAGACTCGGTAGACGAGGCGGGAGCGCCTGCGAGAACCAACAGCATGAGCCAAGCATTTGGCCGAATAGCCGGCTTTCTACCAGGACAGGCTGGCTTGGTGTTAAATGGCAGGGTAAGCTGCAGTCCGTCGTGCCGTGCAGAGACCGCGGACCGGCTGACAGGGCGCATGTGCAGATTATCGGACCATTTGAAGAGGACGACAATGCCTCGGTGCAGGATCTAGAGGCTCTGGTCGCGTACGAGCGCACCAAGCGGATAGATGCTATCATAGAGGCGCTCGCAGAAGTAGTCCCTGCCACGACGCTAGTGGACCTCTTTGCCCGGACCTCGCGACCTGATTTCCTCGCCAGGCTTTCGAGTGCCGTCTCCCTGGCCTCTTTGCCGCCGACGGAGGAATCCTTCACCGCACCAAAGCCAGCCAAAAGAAGCAGAGACTATGGGCAGATACCCGGCAATTATACATCCTTCGTCGTTGGGAACGAAGAGACGGCTATCCATCAATTTGGTGTCATTCTGGATCCGCTCAGCGAAACTGCCCAGAGCTGGTCCGCCATTCTGGAGGTGCGTCTCCCAACAACATGTTAGAGCGTCTGCATCTGACTAATGTATGCTCTCTTCCCCGCACATAATTTCCACAGACGCTATCGGAAATGCCCAGCGTCTCCGTGCGTGTGTACCTCAACCCAAATCTGCAGCGCACAGACATGCCCCTCAAGCGCTTCTTCCGGTACAGTCTGTCCTCCGAGCCGGCCTTCGACCATGAAAGTGGACTGGAGGTGCCGCCCTCCGTGGTATTCCACGGATTGCCGCGGTCGACCCTGCTTACTTTCCATATGGACACCCCACACGCGTGGCAGGCGTTCGCCAAGGAGTCTGTACATGACCTCGACAATATCCGCCTGGGCGACCTCAAGCTGGCCGAGCGCGAGCGGGGCGTTGACGCGCTCTTTGAGCTCGAGAACATCATTGTCGAAGGGCATGCCAGGGAGATGCGGAGTGGGGCGCCACCGCGCGGGCTGCAGCTCCTCCTCAGCGACGAGCGGTCCGGCACGCAGACCGACACGCTCGTCATGGCCAATCTGGGTTACCACCAGCTCAAGGCCAACCCTGGCATCTGGAAGTACGGCATCCGCGACGGCAGGCCCAGCGAGGTTTTCAGGCTTGAGAGCCTCGGCGGCGAGAGTAGACAGGGAGGAGGTCGTGGCGATCTAGATGGGGAAGTTGCAGTGACAAGCTTCGAGGGAATCACCGTCTTCCCGCGTTTCAGCCGCAGGGCCGGACAAGAGGACGTTGACCTGCTCGACGAGGAAGCGGAAGAGTCTGGCATAAATCCCAAAGCGGACCTTGCCAAGAAGGCCACGGAAGTCCTCGGTGGACTTAAGAACAGGTGGGGTCATGCCCGTCGACCGAGAGCTCTGACACGCGCGATACCCGCCGCAGCTGAATACAGATACTCTTGCCTCTGTATCTGCAGAATGCAAGCGCTGTTCGGTCAGACGCCCAACACGTCAGCTACGCATGATACCGCACTCGTACCTGGCGGGAAAGGTCCAGCCAAGATCAACGTCTTCACTGTTGCTTCGGGCTTGCTGTACGAGCGTATGTCCATGATCATGATTCTGTCGGTCCTTCGCCACACGACACCCCGTGGCTCCATCAAATTCTGGTTCATCAACAACTTCCTCTCACCTTCGTTCAAGGCCTTCATCCCGCACCTTGCGCACGAGTACGGCTTCGACTATGAGCTCGTGACGTATACCTGGCCGGCGTGGTTGCGCTCGCAGAGCGAGAAGCAGCGCACCATCTGGGGCTACAAGATTCTCTTCCTCGACGTGCTCTTTCCGCTCGAGCTCCAGCGCGTTATCTTTGTCGACTCGGATCAGATCGTCCGTACGGATCTGCGCCAGCTTGTCGACATGGACCTGAAAGGCGCGCCATACGCTTATGCGCCCATGGGAGACGATCGCGTCGAGATGGAGAACTATCGATTCTGGAAGGGCGGCTACTGGAAAGACCACCTGCGCGGCAAGCCGTACCACATCAGGTGGGGCGCATGTTTCGCACGCGCACATGCTGCGTCAGGAACTGCGCATCATTCTGACACATACTGCTTGCTCTCCACACGGCAGCGCCCTGTACGTCATCGACCTGGACCGGTTCCGGCAGATGGCCGCAGGGGACCGGCTCCGCGGCCAGTATCAAGCGCTCTCTGTGGATCCGAACAGCCTGGCGAACCTGGACCAGGACCTGCCCAATAACATGCAGCACAGCATTCCCATCCACACGCTCGACCGCTCGTGGCTGTGGTGCGAGACGTGGTGCTCGGACGAGACGCTGGCAGACGCCAAGACGATTGACCTGTGCAACAACCCAAAGACGCACGAGCCGAAGCTGCAGCGGGCCAAGCGGCTGCTGCCGGAGTGGACGGTGTACGACAAGGAGATTGCGGCGCTCGCAGCCCGCGTGGCTGCAGCCTCGTCCTCAAAATCGCCTAACGACGGGAGTGCGGGCCATGGTGACCGCGCAGAGGGGTCAAATGAGGCCGTCGGAAGTGCGGCACAAGCTTTCTCGGACGAAGCTGGCGATACGCAGCAGGCCAAGATGCAGCAGGTTGAGTTCGTAGAGGAAGGCACGGGCAGGAGGAGCGACGTCGGCCGGGAGGAGCTGGCTCGGAACGGAGCGGAAGAGCAGGCGGACGCATTAGTGAAGGAGCAGGTCGTCAAAGAAGGTGATAGCCCGTCCGCCCATGCACGCGACGAGTTGTAGCTGGAGCCGTGAATGAGGAACAGCTTGCACAGCAAAGACGCTCCTGGCATTTCGACTGTGCTTCACAAAACTGACGTGGATCCGAGACCTGATGAGATGGGTGATGCGGGAGAGACACAGAATGCAGAGCTGGGCAAGCGCCAAAGAAGAGTGTAGTCCAGATGTCTGCTACCTAGTATTGGTGACGGGGAAGCGGCATCGGGGTCGACCGAGAAGCACAAGCTGCGCCATGATCATCGTCCTCCCATGCCCCAAACGCCGGTGGAGTCGCGGATCCTGGCAATGTCCGAGGCGTTCATGTAGTCCTTGCTAGCTCCAAGCCACGTCTCAAAGACGCGCTTCGTCTCCTCGCGGTACTCTCCCTTCTCCTTTGGGACGACGGTGCCAGGGCTCGTCGCGCCGCTGTCTGCCGGGCTGCCGGTGCTACCGCCGTTGAGCTGTGCCGTGGCGAGTGCGAGCGGATCGTTCTTGTCGAATTTGGCATCGAGGAACTCTAGAATCTCGTTCCATGTCCTTGGGTCCTTGATGGTGCTGATGAAGCTGGGCGACAGACCTACGGGGGTCTTCCGGTCGCTCGAGAGAGGGTTCATGAGCTCGACCGAGTCGAGGTCGATGGGAATGCTGATTGACGGCCCGCGCGAACGCCCTCCGTTGCCAGTTGCGGGCGTGCCCGGAGCGCTGCGAGGGGTGGACGCGCCTGACCCTGCTGGGCTCCGCGGCGAGGCAGGGCGGAAGGGCGGGGAGCCGGCGGGGAGCGCTGCAGAGCTGCCCTCGAGCGGCACGGCCGGATTCAGGCTCTCGTCGATGGGCGAGGTGCCGGAGGCGTTGCCTGCGAGGTTGTCAAAGTTTGTAAAGTCCGTCGTGAGCGTGATTGAGGGGACACGGGCGTGGCGCCCGCCATTGCTTGCGTTGCCGGCGGAGAGCGAGGCGGTGGACGAGGTGCGGTTGCGGCGTGCGTCATTGAGGGAGGAGATTGACGAGGAGGAGGTGTGTTTGGTCGGCGAGAGCGGGCCGGAGGACATGGACTGCGACTTGAAGCCGAAGGGCGAAGGGGCAGTCTTTGCCTCTCCGGCTGCGGCGGGCAGGGGCGATGGCATGGGCGAGATGGCTGCGGTGGGTGTGCTGGCTGATGCTGCCGCGCCTGTGGCTGCGACGCTCGGGGCGGGTGCTGGTGACGCAGCAGCAGCAGCCCCGGCCTTGATGCTCAGGTGGA
This sequence comes from Symmetrospora coprosmae, assembly GCA_008802785.1. Classification (NCBI taxonomy): domain Eukaryota; kingdom Fungi; phylum Basidiomycota; class Cystobasidiomycetes; family Symmetrosporaceae; genus Symmetrospora; species Symmetrospora coprosmae. The sequence goes on along the minus strand of VUYT01000021.1, from coordinate 282,870 downwards.
CTGTGTCGCCATCCTTGACCCCTTCGTACTCCTTGAGCAGCCGCTCGTCCTGCATTGCTTTGCCCTTGAACAACCAGCGCTGTGCGCTCGGTTCTGGTGCGCCTCTATACTTTGATGTCGCGTAGAGGTCTGCCTTGAGCTGGCTGATGGACGAGGTGAGCGGGCAGGGGAGGGTGAACGAGAGGGCGGGCTTGAGCGACTTTACGGTGAGGGTGATGGAGCTGCCCGAGGTGGAGGTCGAGGTGGATGCGGAGGTAGAGGTAGAGGTGGACGCTGCTTGCGACGAGAGCGTCTCGGGCGGCTTCACGACGGGGATCTATGGGGTGGACGTGGTCGGAGGGGGGTGGCCAACCGAATCCGAACAGGGCGACGATACAGCGAGCAGCATTGCCCGGCCGTGATCAGTGAGCGGACCAAGAGGCGCAGTGAGCGAGCACGGAGTGGAGAAGTGGATGGATGCACGGTCGAGAGCGCGGTGCACAGGGCGGTCCCGTAGCATAGGTAGCCAGCCAGGCAGGGCACAGAGAGACGCGAGGCGAGGCGAGGCGAGGCACCATCGACCACGGGATGCATGGGAGAATGAATGAACAGTGAGCAGCATCAGCATCAGCATCAGCATCAGAACTGCCATGTTGCTATGTCGTCCAGCCCGACCCACGGCAACCAGGGGCACCTTCCTCTCCCTCTCGCTCGGCTCGCAGGTGAAGTCAGCGGGGTAGGCGACCTTCTGACCGGACAGCGAGGCGATATGCTTCTTTGTGAATTCGAGCTCGGACGAGGACGACGTCGATGTGAGATAGCGCTCAGTCGACATGGTGGGTCTATCCTACGATGGAATGGAATGTCAAAGGGGTCGGCCAGAGAGGGCCTGAGCATGCGCGACTGAGGAGGGGAGAGGAGGCGGCGCGGCACCGTGGGAAGTAAGATCTGACACAGAAGCACACACACACACCGTGACGCCCAACAGAGAAGGACTACTATTCGCTACATTGGGAACGAGAAACGACAACGCAGTCGAGGGGACATCGAGGGTATGAAAAGATGCTCGGAGAAGCGTCGTCGAGGCGCTGAATGCCTGATGACGGCGATGACGTGACGACCTGAAGTGCGGATGCGGTTGCAGAGAGTGGTCTGGATGAGCTCGAGAGCGCAGAGGTGAAACAGTTGATATGATACAGTGTCGTGTGGCTGTGGATTTGCAGCGCCTGCTCTTGCTGATGGAACCTTGTCGAGCGAGTGCGTGGCGTTGACGGCAGGCGTCGAAGTTCGGCGCCGCTATTCGCGAGCTCTTACTGAGTATGGGAAAGAGGACTGGCTGGTTGATTCTGTACCTTGCGATGGCGAGGGCTATCCTGAGGGAGAGAAGTCGGGTCGTCGTGATGGCTGCTGAGACTGGCGCCGAGGGGTAGAAGGAGGTTCGAGTGCCAGCTGCGCCGAACCCCTAGCACCGAGATAAGTTGATGTGGGCGTGCCTAGCAGGCTCACCATCCGGACCCTCGTCGCTCCTCATGCACCACCGGCCGATATCGCCCCGCATCTTCTCCCTGTCCCGACCTGGAGGCGTACACGTTCCCTCCTCGATCCGGTCCCCCTCCTCCCCCTCCGCCGACCATTGATGAAGCAGCCTTGCCCCACCTGTTGATGCGCAGAGGGATCGCGTTGCATGTCGTCGCGGGCGTGTTGTTGAAGCAGCCGCCGCCGCTGGGGTACCCGCCACCGAAGCCACCCATGCCCAATCCCCCAGAGCCGTAGCCGTATCCGCCGCCGCCTCCTTCGCGTTCGCTAGAGCCGTAGCCGTAGTCGTAGTTCCCGCTGCTGCTGTAGCCGGTGCCGTTGCCGTTGCCGTTGCCATTGCCGGCGGAGCTATAGGTACTGCCTCCGTATCCATTGCTGCGGCCGTTCTCCTGGCCGTACCCATTGCTGCTGCCGTGATGATCCGAGCTTGATCTATCGTTCCCGTTCGAGCCGCTACCGCTCGGGTACGTCGAAGGCGTCTCCCACCCGTTGTTGTTATTAGTGCTGCTGCGGCTGCTTCCCGCGCCGGCCTCCTCGCCGCCGCCGTGCCCGTGCGAGCCATCACGAGTCGCAGGCTGATCAGGGGCTAGATCCGTCCATCCGCTGTAGGCTCCCTGGGCCGACTGCTCGGATGGGGAGGACGGGCCGTCGCCTCCGCGACTGCAGGAAGGAACGGCCGTCGCATCAGACCCGGTGCGGTGCCTGCTTGCATTGGGTGCAGGTGCGATGCGCCTTGCGTTGTCGTGATAATTGATCTCCCAGCCGCTTCCGGTGCCCGTCGACGCGTTCTGGAGAGCTCTGTCACCGCACTGATCGCTCGATGTACGACCGGACACCGCAGGTGAAGGCGCGTCGATCCAGCCTGATCCGGTGTTTGCGCCTGCCGGCTGTCGTGGTCGGTCTCGGTGAGCGTTCATGTCTCTTGCTGCTGAGGAAGAAGGAGGGGGGCTGATCCACCCATTGACCACGCTCTGAGATGGCTGCTCTTGCTGTCGCACGTCTTCGTGATTGTCCTTCCCGGACTGTCGTATATGCAAGGCACACAGTGCGAGGAGCGGTCGCAAATGGCAGAGGGAGGAGGGACGTGGTATCCGCAGGCAGGGAAGACGATCAGACAAAAAGGAGGACGGCGCGTTGGAGTCAGACTCAATGGGGCACGCTCGAACACTCTGGGCGGCGAGGCACCCGAACACTCACGTAAACGAATTCCTCCGCCTCGTTCCCGTCCCCGCCAGGCCCGCGAGCGTGGCTTGTCTGGCTGCGCCAATCCTTGATGTTGCCCTCGTTCTCCGAGTCCGGCGACATCACAGACGTCTCCCAGCCGTTCCAGCCCGACCCGCCGCTTGCACCTGCTCCTCCGCCGCTCGACTCGCTGCCCTGCTCGAGCTTACTGACTTCCTTGTCCCACTCGCCCCAGCCATCGACGTTGCGCGGCGGGGAAGCGGGTGTGTGTGCATGCGCAGATGTCGACTCGAGATCGATGAGCGATTTCTCCGAGGCGGGAGGGCACGTCATGGCGTAGCTCGGCTGCGCGGAAGTGGCGAGCAGAGCCAAAACGTCAGCTGCGCCTGCCTACTGCCCCTCAATAGGGCAGGGGGGGGGGGAGGGCAGGGGGGGGGGCGACGAGCTGAGACTGTTGCCTACAGAGTACGAAGGAGAGCCGCCAAAGCCGCTGTCCGAGGCGCTGACGCCGCCGCCACTGGTGCTGGTGCTCGCTCGTCTGTGCTCGTTGGAGATCTCGTACCTCCCGAAGCGGCCATTAGGCCTGCCGCTCAGCGGAGCGGGACCCTCGAAGCCCTAGGTGCGCGACGCAGGATGATGGTTAAGACCCTCAGCATTGTGGTCAATCGCGAGCGACGCCTTCCCGAAGACGCTTTCATGGGTGCCATCGGAAGCCGGCAAACCCACCGCATAGCTTTGGCTCGGTCTCGACGCGGAGGAGTCCCTTGACGACACCCTCTCTGCGCGTTCGTAGTCAGCGTCGTCTCCTGTCCTCATGCTCTCCTGAGTGCTCATCTGCAGTGTGTGGGAAGCTGCCTCCCATCCTGTGTTGCTTCTCATCTGCATCGTGTCAAAGATCTTGGGCGTGTCTCGACGCTCCGAGTAGGCGCTTCTCTGGCGGTGTCGTTCGTTGTGACTGTTGATGGAGGAAATTTGGGAGTGGCTGTCGCGAGGGAGTGCGTGGAAGGATGAAGGAGGCGCATGGTAGTCTCCAAATCGAGAGTGGCCGTGGTCCTGCAGGTGAAGCGAAGGAGGTACGGCGTGGTCACGCAGGAAGAGAACCGGCACGATAGGAAAACGAATGGTAGTCAGCACTGCGTTACCGAGCCGACCTCCTCGTTTCGAGTATTTGAGATGCGATGAATCCCCACCTCATCGCGTCCTACCGGCCTTCCGCTACCGCCGCCGCAGCCGCTGCTTCCGACACTGTCGACGGAGGGTCGAGGTTCGTCATACCTGGATGGAGGGCCGATGCGCAAGTTGCCCATCGCTCGCAAAGCTTCATCTCGTTCGTGATCGTTGTCTCGCTCTTTCTCCCTCTCGAGCGCCTTGCTCGCCGCATACGGGTCGAGCGGGGTGTCATTGTCCCACCCTCCTCCGCTTCCCGAAGCAGCTGCATGACTGAATGAAATGCGGGTTGAGCAGGAGGAGGATGGAGTCGCGCCCCAGCTGTCCCAGTCGTCGTCGCTGCCCATGCTGGTGGTGCTGCTGTTTGCTGTTGTTGCTGGGGACAGTCAGAGGTGGATGCGCGTGTCAGCGTTGGGCGGTGGCCACCCACCCGTCTCCTGAAATTTGGAAGGAGGAGCACATAGCGCGGGACCGCAGGCATAGAGAGCGGGAGCAATACGCACAGGTTGCAATTGGATCTGATGTGATGTGATAGTATATACAATGCTCTTGCTGCTGCTGCTGCTGCTGCTGCTGCTGCTGCTGCTGCTGTGCTTTATGCTTGGGTGGGACAGAGAAAGAGGAAAGGGTGGGTGTGTTCATTCAGCGTCGTCCTTCAGAAAGCTGTACGCCAACGATGAGCGGCCCAACCCAGCGCGGCCGACGCGTCCGAAGTGAGCCTCTACACAGAACAGACAGGCGCCCTATGGGACGCCGTTGCGCGTTACGCGTCGCCGTGCTAGCCAGGTTGCTCTACTCCGCGTCAGGAGGGTCATTGAACATGCCCTGGCAGTCACGTGCACCTCCCTCGACTTGCTCGCTACTGTATCGCCGCCCCTCTATCACTGTCCATTTGCCCGCATATCGCGCACTGTGGACTCTCGTGTGCTCGTGCAAGGAAGGGGCGACAGACTTCTCCCACAGCTTCAGCCCCGGAGGACGGAGAGGAGAGGAGAGGAAGCGACCCGCGCCTGTCCTGTTTGGTCACGCACGCGGCAGCGACGACCGCGAAGGTCCCCTCCCCCTCTCTCGGACGAGGCCACCACTCTTCGAACAGTGAGGGCATGCCATCCCACATGGGCTCTGCCTCTGCCGCCATGAGGCTGCTTCTCCTCTTGCCTGCGCTGGCCTCGGCCTTCCAGCTCCCTCTCCAGTCCCCGTTGCTGGAGGACGACGACGACGCCGCCGCCGCCGCCGCGCTGGCCACCCTGCCACTCCCTTCGTCCCAGCTGCCCTGGTCGGATCTCAACATCCTCTCGACGACAGACACGCACGGCTGGGTCCGCGGGCACCACGCATCCCGCAGCCCGCCCGAGTCGCTCTACTCCGCCGACCTGGGCGACCTCATCTCCTTCAAGGCCCACCTCGAGCGCATCGCCGACGAGAGAGGGGTAGACATCCTCACCGTCGACAGCGGGGACACGCTCGATGGGAACGGATTCGTCGATGCCGATACATCGGGCGTGAAAGGCCGAGCGGCGAGGGAGCTCCTTGCCGATGTGCACTACGACGTCGCCACAACGGGGAACCACGAGCTGTACAACCGCACTGTCGCACTGGACGTTTACCGCAACTTCATCCCCAGATTCAAGGGGAGGTACCTCTCTTCGAACGTCTTCTTTGATGACGGAGCGGGAGAACGGCCATTCGGCGACCTCTACGCTACTTTCGTGACAAAGAACAGAGGATACCGGATAACGAGCTTTGGCGTGCTCTTCAACTTTAACCGTGCCGACGAAGGCTTCAGGGTGCAGGCACCGTCAGAGCTCGTAAAGCAGAGCTGGTGGCAGAAAGTGCTGCGGGATGAGATGGGTCGGACGGATGTGTTCCTGATTGGTGAGTGCGGTTGCTCATCAGCCGGACGTGCTCTGTTCCTGACGACTCTGCCCCACAGTCGGACACATGGCGACTCGCGATCAGGACTGGAAGATCGTCTTCAACTCGATCAGGGAGCTGCACCCCACGACGCCGATGTGAGCGTCTCGCTCGGCATCTTTACGTGCCGTGCTGACTCTGCGTACAGCCTCATCTTTGCCGGACACGCCCATGTGCGAGACTGCGTACGCCCGGACGCGCACTCGCAGATCCTCGCTTCGGGCCGATACATGGAGACGCTCGGCTTCACCTCGCTGTCTCTGTCTGCGACTGCGTCTCCGCGCTCGAGCAACAGCATCTCGCGTCGGTACCTCGACACGAATCTCGCCACGTACCACTTCCACTCGCGCACGACGCAGACAAACTTCTCGACGCTCGCAGGCAGGCGCACGAAGCGGGCCCTGAGTGCGTACGCCGCCCAATTCAACCTTTCGCACAGCTTTGGTGTCGCGCCCCAGTCGTACTACCTCAACCGGTACCCGCCTACACACCCAAAGTCGCTCCTGCGGCTGTACACGCACGACGTCTTCCCCGCTCTCCTCAGTGCTACGGAGGAGCGGCACGCGCCTGCCCGCGTGCTCTTCAACACGGGCGCAGCGCGCTTCGACATCTTCAAGGGGAACTTCACGCGAGATGCCCAGTTCGCCGTCATCCCGTTCGAGAACGGCCTGTGGTACATCCCCTCCGTCCCTATTGCCGACGCGCAAGCCGTCGTAGACTGGCTCAACAACCTGCCGGGCGAGCCGGAGCTGACGAGCCTGGCCGTGGACGCGGCGCACCACCGCGTGCTTGTGGACTCGCTCGAGGTGTCGCGCAGACGCAGGGCCGAGGCGGTGCAGTTCGTCACGTCGGGCACGACGGACAGCAAGCTGTCGTACGGCTACGTGACGCAGGACGCCTGCTTCCCCGACGCCGGCGGCGATGACACGCCGCACCGCCCTTTGCCCGCGTACGACATCCCGGACTTCATCCTGAGCCAGCCCAGTGCCGCAAGCGGGGACAGCGCGGGCGATGAGATCGACCTCGTATTCTACGAGTTCATCGCGGGACTCGTCGTCCACGCTCTCAACGCCGTCCAGACCGACCGCACCTACGCACGCGCCGACGTCGCAGTCTACTCGGAGCTCAAGGCCAGCGAGCTGCTCGGCGAATATGCGCGCATGGCCTGGAACAACTGACCTGACGTCACGCATGTAGCAAGCTTATACTTATCCTTTCCTAGTTTTCGCATGTTGCGCCTTCGCAATGGCAGATCATCCGGTAGTTTTGCAAGCTGGCCTGACGTGGAGACTGCAGAATTGACGGTTACGCAGGCGGCTTACTGACCGGCATACTCTTGGCGCTCACTGTCTCATGATCTTCCACCACGGAGGAGTATCAGAAGGGGTATAAATCGCAGCCAGCGTGTTTCTTCCTCTCTTCTCCTCCCCATCGGGCATTCCGATCCACTGACAAGGCGTCTCGCGGCTTTCAAAGCCTTTGACGAGCACCTAGAGCACGGATTCTTCAAGCCCTCCTCCAGCGTTGTCAAAGGTTGAGGCGTTCGCGGCGTTCCACGCCGTCTACGAACACCCGGAGCACAAGCTCCTCAAGCTCATCAGCTTTCTCGAAATCTTTGAGGCCGCCTTCACCCCGATCGCCCAATACGCTCCCAATAGGACACATCATCACGCCCAAGACCGCCCCCCGGGACCACCCTGCGGGTCTTACAGCGACCGACTTCCGGACGTGGTGTATTAGTGGGGCCTCGAGCTGTTTGGGCCTACCTGCGAGAGCAAGCTCGAGACTGTGCCGCAAGGCATCCGAGCTACGCCGCTCATCTGAAGAACCTCGCGAAGGGAATGTCCGACAAGGACACGAAGATGGTCGATTACGTCGGCCAAACCGAGCACTCAGGGAGAGAGCGGCTCTTGGTGACGCTCTATCGAGCACGGCAACATCAAGCCGCATCAGCTACCCCGTCAAATTCTCGACCGCTTTTCCTGCCTAGCATTAGCTCAAAGCTCGAACAGAGAAGATCTGGACCATCTCGAATGGTGGGCATCGAGCTGTACGGGCATCTGAATCGGAATATCGGAGGCGATACCTCAGTCCTTCGGGCTGGCTCTCGGCCAAATGCAGAGAGACGGCGAAGAGGGTCAGCATCTCGACCTTCTCGCGGATCGCTCCGATCCTGGCGATGCTGACTTCCTTCTCCCACAGGTCCGCGTCGCGAAGTCGGACTTCTTTGTCGCGTGCGAAGACGACGCCGCCACTCCTGCGGCTCTCCTGTACAGCCTGGAGAGCGATCTCATCACCCTCACGGGGGCGCACAACTCCCTCAACACCAACATCGTTGACCACCAGAGCGAGGTGATGCTTGAAAGAGGACAAGGAGACGCGGGAGCTCTCATCCGCTCCATACGATGCTGCCAAGGTTGCCATGGACGATGGTACGAGGGTTTGAAGCAAGCAAGAGGAGAGCGTTGTTCGTGCGAGAGGATACCCCCGCTCTACCTCACTGCCAAAGATAGAGGACGTCGTCTCCTCGTTCGGCGAGCTGTGAATATCGACGACCTCAGCAATGGCCATCAGCGAACAACGTGGGTTGTCTGGTGGCTCGTACTGGATGCCGGTTGCGCATATGGAGCTGACCATCTTCCCCGTCTTCGTACGAGATGCACACGGGAGTGTGCCACCAGCAGCTTTTCATAGGTCCTCGTGCTGTGTCTGGACCGTTCATCCCGAGAAACGCCTGTGGTGAAGATGTTAGAATAGCTTCAACCCCGCTTTGTGTCTAAACGTCAAATCGCTATCTTTCCCTTGAACGTGCACGAACGCGCAGATGCAAGGAAGCGTTCAAGTTGTGGTTCCTCGCTGAAGGAGCTCGGAGCTGAGCGTGTATAAATTTAGCGGCCCTGCATTTGCCACTTTGCCTGTGCCTGGATCTGCTCGCGAACTCCGTTGCCCAAACAGAAGCCAACCAAGGCTGCTGAACCTCTGATGGCTGGACCGTGATGTGCATGGGTTTACACACGATCATGCTGGCCACTCTGCGCGCTGAACTGACACTGCACTGACATGCCTTCTAACCCGTGCTGATGAAGTTTGCCGGCGGGCTCTTTGCTGAAAGCCGGCCCCCGGGGCCGAGGCCATTTGCCCTCAGGGGGAAAAGCCCGGCCGTCTTTGACTGAGGGGAGATGAGGCGAGGAGATTTCCGGGCGCCCTGGACTCTCCGCGAAAGCACGCGCATCCAGAGCTCCGTTCGCTGATGCTGCTGCTGCCCTCCTGAACGTGCACGTTCGTGAAGTCGAAGAAAACGAGCAGCTCTCGCCCACAAAGCGGCGTCGTAGGACGAGTAGCAGCTGGTCTATATATAGATACACCAGCTCTTCTCCTCTGCCAGCTCTTTCCTCCTTCTTTCCTCTGCTTCCTCTCCTCGTCTCCTGTCTCATCTGTCCGCCCCCAAGGCACCTCCACCTCCAGCACCACCGCAAAGATGGACGCACACGCGACGGGATTGTCAGAGTACGAGAAGTGAGCGTCGTGCGGCTGCCTATGCTGCCTCGGTCGATATTGGGGGACTCTGGCTGACTCCCTGGCTGGCTCCGCGACTACAGGGACGCCAAGTACGGCGGCCAGCGATACTGGCCACGATGGCACGAGGCCAAGCTTCTCCTAGTTGCATCTACTGGTTTTGCCATTGACGCCGTTAGTGCGCCTTTCCTTCCTCGAGCTTGACCTAGGCTAATACGCCGCTTTCCGTGTGGGACCGGGGCAACTTGCCAGTACGACCTGTACGTCCAGCAAAATCGCCACTTCTGCCTGTGCAAGGACTAACTCGCCCTCTTGTACAGCTTCACCATCAACCTGATCGTTCCCATACTCAATATTCTACTTTTCAACCATCGTTCTGGCACAGTCCCGCAGATTGCGCTGCAGGGAGGTGTCCTCAAAGCCGCGGCCAACCTGGGATGCATCGTTGGACAAGTCGGTTTCGGGCTCTTGGGCGACATGTTCGGACGACGTCGCGTCTGGGCTCTGGGGTTGGTCGTGACGATCATCGGCACGGTCATGGTGATCTCCGCCCCTCTGTCCATCGGATCGGTTGGCGTTTTTACATGGATAACGGTCTTCCGCGTGATTATGGGCGTGGGCATGTTCGTGAACTCGCTCTTATTCGCTATTACTTGCGGACGTTTGAAGCTGACGCGACTTCCCTGCACAGCGGCGGGGATTGTACGTTCTGAGCTCGCTCGTACGTACTTGCGGGCGTCTGGAGCTGACCCGGATCTCCCTGCAGACCCTATGTCATCTTCGGCCATTTCCGACCGCTCCTCGACAAACCGAAGAGGAATGCTGCTCGCCTTTACCTTCTCGATGCAAGGATGGGGTAACGTCATTGGTGGACTTGTCACCCTCATCATCCTCTACTGCTACGAGAGCAGCATCAAGGGCGGAAACGTCAGCAAGCTCAACGGCGTATGGCGCTTGATTGCTGGTGTCGTTCTCGTTCCGTGCCTCGGGACTCTCTATCAGCGGATCACTCTTCCAGAGTCGGAGAAGTACAAGAACGCTCGCCGGCTCCAGGAGGATCCCGATGCGCTCGCAAAGGGTTACGTTGTCTCGGATGCCAAGCCGAGCGATGCCAGCCACAACGGGGACAGCTTCGATGCAGAGAAGAAAGCATCCGCGTCGTCCGCCAACTCCGACTCCGAAATCAACCCTGTCCACCCTGATGCAGCTATCGTGGAGGAGAAGGGCCTTGGCGCCGCCGGTGTCGTGAAGCAGCGCCGAGCTGCGTTTTCGGAGACCATCGAGTACTTCAAGGACCCTCGACACGCCCTCACCCTCTTCGGAACGGCGTCGACATGGTTCCTGCTGGGTAAGCCATAACAGCTCCGAATGCTCGGGATGGTCACGCGAGTGCTAACGACCTTTCGGAATCGCAGACATCGCATTCTATGGTATCAACCTCAACCAGTCAATTGTGCTCACTTCGATCGGCTACAACAAGACCGGAAGCGACTGGGATTATCTGCACAGCAATACTGTCGGGTGAGTAGCTGCATCTCTTCCTGTCAGTCAGCCACCCAAGACTCATCTCTCGCCTACTGTCCCTTCGCCACAGAAACCTCATCATCACCTGTGCTGGATTCTTGCCGGGGTACTGGGCATCCATTCTCACTATCGAGTACATTGGCCGAAAGCCCATCCAGCTTATCGGCTTTTTCGGCACTACGCTCATGCTCTGGGTCGTCGCGGGCACTTTCGAGACCTTGAGGCACAAGCCGGCGGCCTTCGTTGTTTGCTTCGCCATCTTGCAGTGTGAGTGATACTACGACGCACATGGTGAAGCCTTATACTGACGCGCTCTATCATATCAGTCTTGTTCAACTTCGGGTTCGTACGATGCTCTGCTGCATATCTTAGTTGCCTCGGCTAACCCACATATTGCCCACCATACAGTGCCAACACGACTACGTTCATCAACCCTTCAGAGGTCTTCCCTACGAGGGTCAGAGGCTTCGCTCACGGTTTCAGTGCCGCCTGTTCGTGATGTCCCTGGCTCCCTCGCGTGCGAGTCCCGGACAAAGCTAATATCATCGATTTCTTCCAAACAGGCGGAAAAGTCGGAGCTGTCCTCGCCGCGCTCGTATTCTCCATCGCCAACACGCATATTGGCACCGCGAAGGTGCTCTGGGTGTTTGGAGCTATCAACATCCTGGGCGGCATCATCTCGATCTTCTGCATGGTCGAGACGAAGGACTACGACGCGGATGTTGTGGATGTGCAGGAGAGGCAGCAAAAGGCGGGCATCCCGAACCGCGTCGAGGCCTGAGCGGGTTAGACACAGAGACACTTGTAGATCTAGACATGTAGAAGAGACGACGGAGCCGCTGGAAACCTGCGTTACGGTCATAGCCTGCATAGGTGTTTAATACAGCCTTTCACGCTGATTCACAGCAGTACAGAGCATATTCGCTGAACACAGCTAGGCTATCGGATATCGTCACCTCGTCTGTCTCGCCAGTGGCTGGCCCGGCGCTCCCAAGCGCTTCAGTGCATGTTTGTAACTCGGCTTCGAGAACCGCCTCTTCGTCATCGTCATTCGAGTGGCTCCAGTAGTTCTGCTCTTCTGGCGTCGCATGCTCTCTGATGTATGGGTCGGCGGTGCCGGTACATGGGCTGCCAGCAGATCCGCAGCCGCTTTCTGTGACAGTCGAAGCGAGCTCTCTGCAGTTGCAGTTGACTCCGTGTCTAGTGAGAGCAGCCGGCGTTGCATGCCGCTGTGCGAACACTTACGTCAGTACGCCTATCACAAGTGCTGCGCGGTAGGACTCACCCATGCAAGTAGAACATTCCTCTGAGTACGTCCTTGTAGACGACCGGCTTATCGATGATAGATGGATCCAGGAGATGGTGCAAGTCCGCCTCGTCTGGAAACATGCTCTGGAGGGAGAAGATGTCACGAAGAGGGAGGGTAGAGGAGGACCTGGTGCTGTCAAGCAGGAAGACGGTGTTGTACTCTGGCAGGACGTGCGAGAGACGGCCGATTGGCATGACGCTGTGCAGGAGCTGCGCAGAGGTTGGCAGGGGTAGACGTGACATGAGCGGCAGTGGGCGATGATGCGGAGGGAGTATGGGCTCGATCTGGCTTGGTCAGTAGAGGGTTGGTCTAAGGCGAAGGCAGCGAGAGCCTCTGCGACAGCGCTTGAATCCATCAATCCAGGCATCGCCACCCGCTCTCGCTTCCATCCATAGCCGCCCATATCCGTGCTGCCTGCTGGGCACCTCATATCCTCCGCAGTAAGGTCAAAGGCACACGCCCTCCGTCCCCGCCTCCGCACATGGCCGTCGTTCCGGTGCGCGGAACTTGTTCAATACGATGAAGGGGAGCGAGCCAGGTGCCACTGCCGCCGCAGGTGGGTCAGCCGCCTTGACGAAAGGGAGGCGGACGGATGAAGCGGCTCGGAGATGATGGACTGCGCGTCAGTCCGGCCGAGGCGTCAAGGGGTGGGCTTCAGTGGCAACAGAATGGCTGGGACTGCAGGTCAGTCTGCAGCCAGGATAGGAAGCGAGAAGGGCGGCCATTGCACACCGGGCTTCAAGGATGAGGGCCTTGCTTGTAGTGGTCATCTTACAACAACGCGTTACTTACTGCCTAGTCCCTGCATGGCGATCATACTGCCAGGTCGCTCCAGGCTCCGATATCCAGAGTCCATGTATCGTCAAAGTGCTGCTTACCATCAAAGCCTCCGATGAGTGTGACGCGTCCGTCGTGTGCAGTGGCTGAGTGGTAGCCGCGCTTCGAGGGCCCCATGCCGGCATGGGCTACCTCCTCAAATTTGCCAGAGATTAGATTGAAGACGATCAGCGACGAGGCGTAGTCGCTGCCGTCGTGTCCGCCAAGGATGAGCAAGCGTGTGGGGCTGAGCAGGGTCGCAGAATGCGAGAGGCGCGGGCAGTGCAGTGAGGGCGAGTAGACGAGGATCTCAGACCAGCGAAAGTTGCCTGTCGGCGAGAAACGTCAGCCATCCATTGTGCCGATGCGGCGATCGGGACGCACTCAGGTCCAGGATGAAGACGTCCGAAAAGCATTCGACACCGTCGGATCCGCCGAAGATGATGGCTTTGTCGCCGACGAGGTTCATCGTGTCTGTATGCACCAGAGCCGTCAGTGAGTTCCTCAATTAAGTATGCCGGAGCACCAACGGTATCCCCTCAGTCTTGGCTTCCTCCCCTTTGTCTCGACCTTCCGCCAGTTCAGACGATCCCACCTCTTGCACTCCAAGACATGCGTGTCATTCAGCGCTCTCGATCCATTGCCTCCACCGAAGACGACGAGCCACTTCTTTGGCTCGTACCACACCGCTGTGTGTGCTCGTCTCGCAGAGGGGATCTCGCCAAAGAGTTGCGGCTTTGACCATGCGTTCTGCCTCAGATTGAGGAGATACAGGTCGTTGAAGTACGATGGGCCATCCCCGCCGCCAAAGAGGATGATGTGGCCGTCTGTCGTTGCTGTGCCACTTGGGCCAGCCGCGTGCGCTGTGAAAGGCGGGATGTACGTCGCGCTGTGTGCGCGTAGGCTGGGCGGGTGAGTGCCACGGAGCTTCGGCTTGCTCCACTGGTACGTGTCGAGGTCGAGCTTCCACGCATCGCGAAAGCACGTTTTGGCGTCACACCCTCCAAACACCCAGATGCTCGCTTCGCCGCTGTCACCCTCCTCATCGTGCACGAGGGTCGCGGTATGCGCACGCATGGGCCGGTTAGGGAGCTTGCCCCACACGGTGGCTCTCGACCAATACGGCGTCGAGATAGACCATGCGCGCGAGGACGACACCAGGTCGGCCGAGGGCAATAGAGGCTGCTTGAGCTCCTTGACGGGCAGAGCTGTGCCGCCGTTCGTGCCGGAGTTGTTGGAGCTCGAGGCGGACCGTGAGGTCGACGGGCCCAGCAGAGCAGCGGATGACGACGACTTGGTCATCCCAGTGGGAGCCGGCGTGATGGTGGAGGCGGAGGACGTCTTGCCGGCTGCGCGCTCACTGCGCTCCGTACGCTCGGTACGCTCGGACTCGCGCGGTTCCCTGCGAGGTCGACTCGACAGGGAAGCCGAGCGCTTCATGCGTTCCGCAGATGTGCTCGACGTGCTCTCCACGGCTCCTGCGCTCTCCTTCACGCCCTGCATACTGCCTTCGGCCTTTGCATCCTGCCTGAGAGCTGCGCTGGACCGACTGGCGACGAGCTGGGCTGCTGCTCCGCTGCCGCCTCGCAGCGTCTCGAAACCCATCTGAGCCGAGGCGGATCCGCTGTTTGGGTTCGGAGACAGCGAAAAGACGGGGGATGTCATGGTGCTGGCACTGCGGCTGGGCCCATCTTGCTCTGAGCGGGCATGGAATGGCGACGAGGAAGAAGCGAGACGGGCTGCTGATGAGCGCTCTGACGGGAGTGCAGCGGAGGCGGAGCGTATCGAGGCAGGCGACGACAGCATTCCAGCGGGGTGAAACTGAGCATGATCCTGAGGATAGACTGCGTGCTGCGATAAGCCATCGTCGTCGATGTCCGTGCTCGTTATCAGCCCTCCTGCACCCGGCGTCGACGGGGCAGTCGCGAGGACGCGTAGAGGCCTTGCCACTGCTCGTTGGGCGGTCGGCGGCACTGGCGAGACAGGCGAGGGAGACGACGCGAGCACAACGACAGAGAAGGATGCATCTCCAGGTCCATCCGAGTCGCCGCGTCCATTGCTCCTGGCTGTCAGTGGTCCCATGGACCGAGTCGCCGTCAGTCGCCGTGCCTGGACGATGTTTGCCGCCTCAGGGACGCTGTCATCGTCCGAGACGGAGTGCGAGCGGGATGCGGACGACGCGGTAGGCGATGATGGTGCTCCGTCTTGCGGCATGACCGATTCCTGCTGGCTGTGGCTGCTATGTCTGCTCCTACTGCTGTACTTGCGCGGTCCTTCGTCGTCGACGTCGTCGTCGCCGTCGTCACGGAGGGTGACACAGTGCACGTGCAGCCAGGACGAGTGCGGCGAGATGCCGCACTGCTCTTGCTCTCACGGACAGCAATGCCTCCCACATCGATATAGCAGCAGCAGTATTGCAACTGTGTACATCATGACAGAGACTATCCAATTGGTCCTCATGGACGCGCTCGAAAAGGTACGCCCCTGCTGGGCGCTGACGGAGATGCCGCAGTCTGGCTGATGGAACCATCCATCAGCATCCATCCGTGTACCCAGATCCACGCCTCAGCCATGCCGTCGCTCTCCTCCCTCCATACTGGTTCCTCTCCTACATTCTCGCAGCCCTCTTCCACCGGTTCCTGGTACCGACATCCGTCAAGAACCGTCTGCGAATCCTCACGCAGGACAGCGTCACGCTCGATAATCTGCCCGAAGAGCCGACTCCAAGAATGGTTGTCAGATGGAAGGCTGTCTTGTCTACCGTGCTAGCAGCTGCAAGACTGGCCATGGCGGTTGTCCTCCTCGTACGGCTGCAGACCACGCACACGGACCGAGACGTCCTGACCTTGATTCAGCGCTCTCTCGCTGTCTCGGCATGGGTAAGCCTGCTTGGGGACGAGTGCCAGCAACGCTTGCTAAACGTTTCTGTACACACAGACCATCGCTACGATCTACCTCCTCCTGCGACCCAGCGTCACCCCGGTCTACGGCATGCTCTTGTTCTACATCCTCGACATCCTTGCAGTCGCCTACTCGCTTCTCGTCACGTCTTCTTTCCACCCAGCAAGCCCTTCCACAATACTCGACGCAGCATGCTCGTTACTCTCCATCTCCCTCGTCCTGATCACCGCCTCGCTACCCACAACGAGCCATGCCGTGTCTGCCAACATGGCAACTCGGAAGGACACACCAACATGCAGCCTGGACTCACCTGAAGACAACACATCACTATCTTCTTGGCTGCGAGTGTCCTGGATGGCACCTCTTCTCTCGATCGCATACAAGCGCACATTGAACGACAGCGACGTGTGGCAGCTCTCGCCGTTCTTCCAGACCGCCAATATCTACCCCGTCTTTAAGCGGATTCTCGGAGAAACAGAACGGCCCTCCTTGCTCTGGCGCATTACCAAGTTCACCGCATTCGACCTCGTCGTCACAACGTTGTGCTCGCTTGTCATTGCGTTCTTTTCGTTCTCTTTTCCCTATTTCCTCAAGAAGATCTTGGAAGCGCTCACATCGACGGACTCGGATCTGCGCGCGAGGGCTTACCACCTTGCTCTACTTGCGTTCGTCGTGAATGTGCTGCAGCAGCTCGTCGAGCTCATCCGAGCATGGCACAGCCGGCGGTCGTACGAGCGCGTCCGAGGCGTTCTCATCACCATGGTCTTTGAGAAGGCCACGAGGAAGAAGGACACCTCTGGCTCCGTTGGACACCGCAAGCTCGACAAGGACGAGGAGGAAGCATCAGGCTCGGACTCGGGAAGAATCATGAATCTGATGAACGGGGATGCCTATGCCGTTGGACAGTGGTTCTGGGAGGTGCGCACTCTGGTTGTCCGAGCTTGGCTGGCCACCGCACTGAACCTCATTACTCGATATCGCAGGTGTCCCTTATCGTGCGAGCACCGATAGAGCTCACGGTAGCTCTCATCTTCCTGTACCAGTGAGCGTGTGCGCGGCTCGACTTCGACAGCAGCTGGCTTAAGCTGTCTTGCCTGTACCGACCAGGATCCTCGGCTGGTCATCCCTCGTTGGCTTGTCAGCTGTCTCGGTAGCTATCATCGTCCTCAAATACCTCGTCGACCGCAATCTAGCCCTGACGCGGGGCATGCTGGCGGCAACGGACCGGCGCATCAGCGTCATCAGCGAGCTTGTCTCGTCCATCCGCCTCCTCAAGTACTACGCATGGGAGAGCATCTGGGTCGACAAGGCCGTGGAAGCGCGGGAGAAGGAGCTGGCCATCCGTTACAAGAGCAACTTCAATGGTGCCTGGATCTACTTTGTCATGTGAGCAGACCCCGTCAGCTAGAAGCGGGCGTTTGACAACGAGGTGTTGACATTTTTCGCCGCATGCGTTCAGGACTATCACACCACGCATCATCAACTTCCTTGCCTTCCTCTCGTACACAAAGTTAGCGCATAAAGACCTGACCATCCCCGTCGCGTTTGCCGGGATCGCCGTCTTCAATATCGTCCAGATGCACCTCGCTACTCTGCCTGGGCGTGTCATGTTTCTGCTGCGCACGCTCATCTCGATACGGAGGCTCGACAAATATCTCGGCGAGGAGGAGATCGAGCGGGCTGCCGCTGGCTCGATTGTGCCGCAAACGGGATTGCATAGCGCTCGCCTCGGATTCGAGGCCAGCACCTTTCAATATCCGCAGCACGAGGTCAGGGACGAGAGCGCCGAGACCTTCAGACTAGTATGTCCGACATTCG
Organism: Symmetrospora coprosmae; assembly: GCA_008802785.1. Taxonomy (NCBI): domain Eukaryota; kingdom Fungi; phylum Basidiomycota; class Cystobasidiomycetes; family Symmetrosporaceae; genus Symmetrospora; species Symmetrospora coprosmae. Next base: position 265,208 of record VUYT01000021.1, on the reverse strand, counting down.
ACTTCCCGCTCGGGCGCCTGACTCTCGTCGCTGGGGACAATGCGGGTGGAAAGTCATCCCTGCTCATGGCCCTGCTAGGAGGTAGGTGACCTTCAACTAGACGTAGGCCACTCTTTCAGACGCTAAAGTCTGCCTTCTTCCCTGCAGAAATGGACTGCGTCTCGGGCAGGCTGTATCGCCCCACGAACAAGCATGCTTTCGCCATCGTAACGCAAGACAGCTGGTCCGAGCAGGCCACTATACTCGACAACGTCCTCTTCGGCGCGCCTTACGACGAGAAGAGGTTTGATGAAGTTGTCGAGGCCTGTGCACTGGGTCCCGACCTCGCCGCTTGGGAAGGACGGGAGCATACCGAGGTCGGCGAGCGCGGGATTAGCTTGTCCGGTGGACAGAGGGCGAGAGTCGCGCTGGCGAGGGCTGTCTACAGCAGCGCGAGCGTGCTCCTCCTCGACGATCCGTGCGTGCAGAACTGCACTTCGCTCATTGCGACGCCTGCTAATGTCGTCCCTGCAGTCTCTCCGCCGTTGATGCGCACACCGCGCGTCATCTCGTCGAGAAATGCTTCGGCGGGGCCCTACTCAAGGACCGAACAGTCATTCTCGTCACGCACCACATCAAACTCTGTACGCCAGTTGCCAGTCTGATCGTCCGCATGACAGCCGGGACAGCCTCGTTGCAGAACGTCGATCTTACAAAGCCGGTCTCTGAGACCAGCTCACTACATGACGATACGGAAGACGACACGGCCGTTGCGACGCCATCCGGCAACAAGATTGCCAGCGGTGCCTCCACGCCTGCCTCGCGCGCATCCCCTGCAGGCGGCCTCATCACCAAGGAGAATCGAGCGGAAGGCTCGGTCAAATGGAAGGTCTACGGCATGTACCTTCGCGCAGCTGGCATTGAGACATGGGTCGGCATCCTGGTGACTCTGCTCGCCGCACGCGCGCTCGAGGTCGGCCAGCAATGGCTTCTGAAGGCGTGGGGAGAAAGCTACAATGCGACCGCGGCTCTGTCCCTGTCCATCCACGATCTTTTGCCACCCGCCAGCGAGAATGTCAACCCCTGGCTGGGCGTCTACCTCGGCGTCGCGTTTCTCAACGCATTCGTCGTCCTCGTCCGACTCGCCTTCTCGTACCATGGCTCATTCAAAGCAGCCAGATCGCTCCTCTACGCCTGTCTGTCGAGAGTCACGAACGCACAGTCTCGCTGGCTAGACCAGAATCCAACCGGAAGACTGCTGAATCGCTTCACCGCGGATATCTCGGCTGTCGACAGCACCGTCAACAACAGCATCACTGATGTGCTCTCGCAGGGTATTGGCTTTATCGTGCGTGTTATTTGTCTTTGTCTATCGCATAGGTGGGGCCTCACTGACACCTCTTGCCCTGCACCAGGCCAGCCTCCTTGCGGTCGTCTACGTCGTTCCACGCTTTCTGATCTTCGCACTGTTCGCCATAGTGCTGTATACGATCATGGGCACGCCATATGTGCGGTGCTCGCGGGATTTGCGACGACTGTGAGTCCGCTGATTATTATTGCTATTGATTTCATCGAGAATGCACTGAATACGCTCCTGACTACCACTCACAGCGAGAACAACCATCGTAGCCCCCTCTTTAGCCGCTTTGGCGGTCTACTTCGAGGCTTGAAGGTTGTTAGAGCTTTTGGACAAGAACAACGCTACTTGAAGATGCTTATGACCGAGCTAGACCTGTTCCAGGCGTGCGTAACTCGTCTGCATGCCAAATCGCCTAGCCTCAACGGGAACGGTACTGACATTGTCATCACAACGACAAAAGGATGGACCACTTCTTCTGGACAGCTCGGTTCTACCTTGCACTCCGCTTCGATGTGCTCGGCTCTCTAGCGATCTACGTCGTCACACTGGCCGCACTGGGAGGAGCTGTCTCGCAAGGCGACGCAGCATTTGCAATTGTACTCACGTACCAATTCGTCGGCGGGCTGCATGAGACATTCTACAGCTACGCCAAGCTAGAGCTTGACGTAAACAGTGAGATCGACGAGTCCGACTAGGCTAGCCCAAGCTCGTGCAGGAACTGACATGCTCTGACATTTCCCTACAGGTATCGAGCGTATACACGAGTAGGTTCTTCACACTCACTTCTCGTAGCCGGCGCTGACAATCACTATATGACTGTCGCAGCCTTCTTTCGACGCCGCAAGAACCGCCAGCTGTCATCGAAAAGAACCGCCCGCCGGCACACTGGCCGGCCAGTGGCGAAATCACAATCGACAATCTGGCAGTCAGGTACGCGCCGCACTTGCCGCCTGCTCTGAATGGCATCAGTGCATACATCAGGCCCGGCGAGAAGATCGGTATCGTCGGAAGGACAGGCAGCGGGAAGGTGGGTCAAGCGCCGATTTGGATTCAGGGCGGCGTCTGACTGACCCTCTCTACTGAGCAGACTACGCTTGCGCTGAGCTTGCTGAGAATCACTGACCCCTACGCCGGAAGTATTACGTAGGTCTGACCGCTTGGCTCAAGTGTGCGCCGACTGATCGGCCTTCGCAACAGCATCGACGGGCTTGACATTGCTCAGATGGGCTTGCGAGATCTTCGAGAGCGAGTCGTGAGTAGAGCAAGTCTTCTGGACCTGAAAGAAAGATACCTGTCTGACCTCCCGGACACTTTCTCATCCTCAGACCATCATCAGCCAAGAGTCTACCCTCTTCGAAGGGACGATCCGGTCAAATCTCGACCCTCGCTCAGAGCATACCGATGCGGACTTGTGCGACGTCCTTCGTCGGGTCGGCATGGCTCGCTCTACAGAGTCAAGAGAAGAGGATGCCGCACGTCTCATAAAGAGCCTCGATGCGCCCGTCACAACGGGAGCGGAGAATTTCTCGCAGGGCGAAAGGCAGCTGGTGGGGTGCTGATCGATGATCGGTAGTGTATCGACTGGAACTGATTTGCTTGCACGGTCGCCTTCACAGATCTCGATCGCACGGGCCCTGCTTAGAAGGTCTAACGTCTTCATCGCCGACGAGGCTACGGCATCTGTGGACTTTGATACAGACGAGCGGGTTAGTATGACGCCCGGACTTCTGCCTAATACGTACTGACTGCCTGCGTCGGCGTTTACAGGTCCAGCGAACGTTGCGGCAAGAGCTAGCGCATTGCACGGTCTTGACGATAGCACACAGGTTGCGGACTGTCATTGGTGAGTCTGTCAGCTAGGTCGTGATCATCAAGCAACAGGCTGACGTCCTCATGTCGCCTTCCACTCGACGGCTTAGACGTTGACCGGGTGCTCCTTCTGCAAAATGGAGTGGTCATCGAGTTTGACGCTCCGAAGAAGCTCCTGGCGGACGAGACTTCAGCATTCAGAGAGCTCTGCGCCCAGAGCAATGAGCTTGAAGAGCTGATCCGCTTGGCTGGCATAGAATAGTGTACAAAATAGGGGCGCTAGTCGATTTTCACAGCAGTAACACATAGGGCTACAGGGATACAGAGCAGGCCGGCTTCGAGGTAGAGTCTCGACATCTTCCGTGCCGAAATGGCAATCTACCGAATCAGTACATCCAGATCCTTCCTTCTCGGGGTGAACGTGGCCTTGAATGGCAGAGGGTGCGAGTTTGCCGTGTTCGTGAAGGCCAGGGTGTCGATTGGTTCGTCCGACTTCTGTCGAATGTCGAACGCCCAAAGAAGCATGGCGGTATTGATGTACACGCTGCGGTTGGCTACGTGCTGTCCCGGGCAGACGCGCATGCCAAAGCCGTACTGGAAGTGCTTGAGATCGGTTAGCTGCCCGTCTGGCTGGACCCAGCGGTCCAAGTCGAAGTCTTCGGGCTCGGGGTAGTAGTCAGCGTCCCGGTGTACACCCCAGTGATTGCCGATGAGCGTGGTCCCGGCAGGGATGGTGTAGCCATCATATTGCAGTTCGGCCGTGGTCTTGTGCGCAAAGCCGCCACTCGAGACAGGTCGCCAGCGGAATGTCTCATGCACAAACGCCTTGACGAGGCTATCGAAGCAGCGGACGGGTGAGTCAGCTTGCGCCACAGCCCCGCTCTCCTCAGCTCTGACTACTCACGGCAGATCAGCAAGATCGTTGAATGTCGGAGGACTGCTTCCCACGACTCTGTCCAGCTGTTCTTGGACACGCCTCTGCACATCTACATGGGTTGCTGCCACCATAATTGCGATCTTGATCGCGGACGCTCTGTAAGCAGTGTCGAGTCAGAATATCACAAGATGCACACAGCCGCAGCGCGACCTGCACAACCCACGAGGTATCGCTTCCGGCGCCGAAGATCGACCCAGCGAGGTAGGCGCACTCATCGTCCGACAGCTCAAGCTCCTGCTGTCGCTCTGTCACGAATGAGGAGAAGCAGGGACCCAGCTTGCCGGCAGCAAGTCGCTTCTGTGCAGCTTGCAACTCAGTGCTGAATAGCTCGAGTTCCTCCTTGTGCCATTGCTTCGGGACATCGAGGTAGCCAGGGACGTAGCGCAACCAGGGGAGACTCTCCACCTTGTACGATCCTGGACGGAGAGCGTTCCCTAGTCTCGCTTGTCCCTGCGTGATCTTGGCCAGCGTTTCGTCATCCGTCGTCACTGCCAGGAGCACATCATTAGCGAGGTCCCGGCGAGGCGAGCCTCAGGTAGCTAGCCGGAACACTCACGCTTATCCTCCCTGCCGTAACCGATGCGAAGGGCGATAGCCGCGCCATAGACGTCAACCGATTCGAGTGCGGAAGCAGGGTGGCTGAGGATGTCGGCAATGACCTGCTTCGCTGCCTTCTCCTGTGCCGGCTCGTAAAGCTTGGCCTCTTGCGGCTGCAGCTGCGTATGTAAAGCCTTCCGTAGCTTGCGCCAACGGTCTGTGTGTCCAACGAGCAGGATGCGCTTGTTCCCCGAAAGAATCTCATCGCCCACGATGCTTCGGGGTCGGTCAGACGTGTCCCGCGCGTTTTTCTGCAATAGCTCAGTCACGGATCTGACATCGTTCAGGATGATGGTAGGCTGGCTGCCCATCCAAAGCGTCATGACCGGCCCATGTATCTGTACGGCCAACCCGGATAGAGCGGAGATCCAGACCAATGAGTCAGCTTGGATTGGCTCTTTTTCGGCAGTCCTGCTCTCTGAAGGGCAGGCAGACACGGCGCACCTTGCTCAGCTCGTACCACTGCCTCCAAGGGTATTGCGGTGCGATCTGTCGCGAGTTGCCGAAAAAGAGCTCGGGAGCAGGTCCTGGAGGGAGGTTCGCATACTTGACAGCGTCCCGGCTTCTCTTTCGCAGGACGAGGAGAACGACGGCTGCGACCAGGACGGCGAGGATGTGCAGAGTGGATGCCATCTTGGCTTGCTCGAAGCGAGAAGAGCAGAGACAACCTGTACCGACGCTGCACTTCTGCGGCAAAGGGTCGGACCGGTAATGATTCACGTGAAGAGCCCCGAATAGCGCACACTCGCACAATGCTTGAGAGCAGGAACTAGGTACGTGCTACAACAACAGTCCGATCTCCTGCGTAGTCTACGTATGAATCACGTACGCCGGTGCGATTCGTATACCTGCCGTCCCTTTTCGACATCACCTTCAACAGCGCCTGGATGCCGCTCTGACATCTCCTCCTCGCGGATAGACTCTCGCCTTTCAAGCTCCTGACCGAGGTCAAAGTCGCGCTGCTCGGTTGCCTCCTTCTCTGTCGTTGCATCCGTGGTGTGCCCGGGCGCGTATTTGGAGTTGCGTCGGATGATGTGGCCATAGCGCCAGAAGATCCAAGGCACGGGCACTCCCAGGATAGCGACGAAGCCTGGGATGGCACTCGCCCATACCGTGCCGAGGCTGCTGTACATGCTACCCGTGAACAGCGGGAAGACAGCGCCAAGTAGCGCTCGAAGCACAGCATTGGCTGCTAATGACGAGGCCGCGTACATTTGGTACGAATCGATGAGGTAATTCTGCAAGGGCAGGAATACCAGGATCTGACCGGCACCGAACAGAGCACCGCCGATCATCGAGTACATCCAGTGGATGTGAGGCGGTGATGTGAAGGCGAAGATGAGGAGGCCGACCGGGATGAAGAAGGCACCAATAATAGCGGCCGGAATGCGCTCTTCTGGCGGGAGGGGAACGCCGCCGTTCGCCTTGAGCTTGCGCACATAGCGACGGTTCTCAAAGACGAAGCCTGCGTTGCCAAAAATTGTTCCTACTGCCAATCCGAGGAAAGCAAGACCGGTGACACCCACGCTCCAGCCTCGACTGACGTGGAAGATGATGGTGTACGAGGCGAAACTCATGTAGAGACAGCCGCTGCGAGAATGAAGTATCTGTCAGCCTCATGGCTCGCTGGTGTTGTACGCTAGCCGACTAACTAGAGGAAGGCGCAGTAGATGGCAATGCACGACACGATGGCCTCCTTGAATAGCAACTCGAAAGGCTTGAAGATACCATCGGCAAAGCGACGCTTGACTGTTTGTGGTGGCTTGCCAGCGTCGATGACGGAAATGTAGACGTGACCGGTCTCCTTGGCTAGCCTTTTCGCCTTTTTCCGCAGAAGGACCGGTGCATAGGTTTCCGGGACAAGCAAAGTATTGGCCAAGGCGCAGCAGATGCCGAAGATGGCCATCAAGTAGAAGGGCGAGCGCCAGCCAAGGCTGGAGGAACTGAGGAAGCCGGCGACAATCGGACCCTGTTAGGCGAGAGGAACGAGAACTCAGTTTTGCGAGATGCCGACACACAAGGAGTGCTTTATTCACGCACGGTTGACGGGCCTAAGAAGGGGGCCTGAACGTTTTTGAGGAGTAGGGGTGTTGTCAGCGTGCTGTGGTCGATGAGCTTCCTCTGGACGCCGCCGAAAACTCACGATGGCAAACAGAGACATCGCTAGTCCCCTTGTCTTAGCGCTGAAGAGATCAGCTGTGGTTCCACCAGCGTTCGTGAGCGGACATGAGCCAAATGCGCCTGTGTACATGGACACAGATGTGAAAGATGGGACGATATCAGCCTTCGCACCCGGCGGTACGATGCGGGTCCCGACGCACCAGCAAGGAAGCGCAACACGAGCATCGTCTCGATATTCTGTGACAGTGCACAGCCGAGGCACCAGAATGAGAAGGGGTAGTAGGCGAAGAGCGAGACGGGCCTCCGACCAAAGATTTCGCTTAGAGGGGCCCACAGCAGCGGCCCGGTCGCGAATCCAAGTACGAAGAAGGTGATGCCGAGAGTGAAGACGGTGGTCGATACGGGAAAGAACTCGCGCATGGGCTCCATCCCGCCTGCGTAGGCCGATGAAGCCTGCGCCACACAGAGGGTCGAGATGCCCGCGATTGCGACAATCATGCTCTTCTTCCATAGCGGGAAGCGCAGTGGGTTGTCGGTGTCTCCTTCCAGCCAGTCGACAATGTAAGGGTCTTCTGTCGTGCCGAAGCCTCTGTCAAACGCGTGCATCAAGGTCAGAGATTTGCGCGACGCCAGTGGCTCGACTTGACTCGATCGAGAAGCTCCGCAGGCGAAGTCCTCACTTGTACGGCGAGGACGATGGCACATCGCTGCCCACTGCTGTCCCTGCTGAGGAGACTGCAGGTGAAGGGTATCGCCCTCCTTTCTCCCTCCGCAAGTCCGTCTCTGTCTTGCTCAACGCGTGCTTGGCCGGCGACAGATCCTGCCGGGACCGGTTTCCAACGGGCGTCGTCGCGACGAGGGTGGGCGCTTCATCGAGCATGGACGCGGTAGAAGCAGTGCTCAAACTGCGGCGCATGGTATCCCGAATGGTATGCAGAGGGTCTTCAAGTGCATACGAGGCAGAGATGCAAGATGGAGGCGATGGTCTCCCCTGTTCGGCACGTCCCTCTGGGAAGGGAACCGGGCCTGCCGGGCCTGCCGAGATGGGGCTCCTGCCGAATGCCTGATTGCCGCTCAGGCCGTGCCGAAACCACGTGGTGGGAAGCAGGGCTCTGTAAGCAGACAGAAGGAACCCGCTCCTGCAGTGAACAAGCTCAAGCTGCTCTATGGACGTGATGATGTGCTTCATTTCCATTAGGACAGAGAAAAAGGAATACTACCGTAACAAAGCAGGTTCCTGCCTGACGAGACCAAGAAGTCGAGATGCATGGGAAGGAAAAAGTGGAGATATCCTGGAGGAGCGAGTGCTACAACAACACAGCAGGGTGAACTAGCACGCAAAGGGAGACGAACCTAGCACAGCGGCTTGAAGGTGCTGATCTCGTCGTAGAGCAGCTGCTTGAGCTCCTCCCTGCTGATCTCCTCCTTCTGCAGGTCAAAGTCGAAGAACTCGCTGGGGATGGGGGCGCAGCTGGGCTCATCGGTTGGATCGTGGTACGCCTCGAGGTACGGGTGCGCGAGCGCCTCCTCGACCGTCATGCGCTTCTTCGGATCGAACGTGAGCGAGCGCTGGAGGAAGTCGAGGGCCGCAGGCGAGGCATTCGGGTAGAGGATCGAGAACGGCTTGCGCTTCCTGAAGGGCATGGCGCGCAGGTAGTCTCGGGATCGACGCGAGTTGATCGAGTAGAACTCCTCGAGCGAGGGTGTACCAAGCACATCGAGAATCAGGCTGAGCTGGTGATGGTAGTCGCGTCCAGGGAACATGGGTCTGCCGTTGAGCATCTCGCCGAGGATGCACCCGACAGACCAGATGTCGATCGCCTTGGTGTACTGTTTGAAGGTTAGCATAATTTCCGGTGCGCGGTACCACCTCTAAATAATGCAGAAGTAGAAGGTCAGTCGAGAGACACTAAATGCGGAACGTAGAGGCTTCGACCTGCTGTGGCGACGTATTCTGTCATGAAGCCCGTCTCTCCTCCGTTGGGCTCTGCGGTCCTGACCGATCGAGCGAGTCCAAAGTCGCAGACCTTGAGGTCGCAGTTGGCGTTGAGGAGGAGATTGCTCGGCTTGAGATCGCGGTGGATGACGTCGGCCGTGTGCATCCCCTTGAGAGCTCGCAGTGTCTGGTAGACAAAGTACTGGCAGTGGTCGTCCGAGAGGTCCTGCGTGCGGATGACGCGGTGCATCTGCGTGGCGCAAAGGAAGGCTGTCAGTCTCGATTGCGACATACTTTGCGAGATGCCAAAACCGAAGGCGACGCACGTCCGTCTCCATGAGCTCCTGGATGAGGTACACCTCCTTGAAGCCCTCGACCGAGCTCGGCTTGATAATATCGACGATCGAGATGATGTTCTCCGAGACGTTATTCTCCTATAGGCAGATGAGTGTGGTGTGAGCGCAAGTCGCGTGTCTCCATATCAGAGAGCAAGGCAGCCTACCTGGAAGTACTTGAGCAGCTTGAGCTCGCGCAGAGTGCGGAGGGCGAACCTGGTCGGCGCGCACCAATGTCAGCGGAAAATGCGACAGAGGGAGCCACCGGAAGGTACGCACATGGTGTGATCAAACGGCTGGATCTTCTTGATGGCGACCTTGATGCCTGTCGGTCTGTGGATGGCCGAGCAGACGACGCCGTACGCTCCCTCGCCGATGACCGTTTCGACTTGGTACTTTGTGCCGACGCTGAACTTGACGCGGCGCGGCTCCTGCGACGCGGCCTTCTTGCTGCCTACCGCTGCTGTGGCAGCGACGGGCGCTCCTGCTGCTGCTGCTGCGCTGTCGACCATGTTGGCTGTCTTAGGAGGTGCCGTGTGTGTGGCGGCGTTCACGTGGTCCAGGGGCGAGCGAGCGAGCGGAGAGTGTGCAGCCGGACGACGAGGGTGAAGGGAGAGGCGATTGCAGAAGGAGAAGAAGGAGGACTCTGTGTCTTATGTGGATGCTGCAGCCTGCTCGTCAAGAGCGCTTTGCCGTTGCTTGCTGGCTTGCCTGCTTTTGGGAGGGCGTCCCAAACTCAAGACTCGTGACTTGCGGAAGGGGGAGGGCTTTCGACGGGGCCGATGCGACTGGGCTTGGATGGGAGCGAGGCGAACCAGCACCTTGCTTCTCACTCTCTCTCTCTCTCTTTCAGATCAGATCAAGCTGAGCTTTTCTTTGTTGATGTGTGCGCACGGAGGTCGTCGTTCTGCGATGGGATGGGACGGGCACGCACAAAAGCGGACAGGCGGGTCAGTGCGCCGCTTGCAACAATGGCAGGCGGAGACCATGTCAGGAGGAGACTCACAGAGCGGCGGTGAGGGACGGATGGACGAATGGACGGGTGGTGCACAGGAGCAAGAAGAGCATCTCATCCATCCTCCTGGTCCAGCGCATTCTTCGGGGCCATGCCATGTGCATCGTCGTCAAGCAGGCGAGCACGACCTGGCAACCAGCCCGACCCGGCCCGCTATCCGCCTTCCGCTTGGTCACCCAGGCACCGAACGAGCGGATGGCTGTTGGCAGTCGCACATCCGGTCCATGGCCGATATAATAAAGACGCTCAGCGTGGTCAAGGTGAAGCTGCATGAAAGCTGTGAAGGCTGGATGAGCGCCGGGTCCTGCGAAACTGTCTCGAGAAGCCGGCCGGCGACACTCCTGTCCCAGAGAGGCACTGGGCTGCACGAAGACTGCCCGTCAGCGCGGCATCATCGATGAAAAGCTCTGCGCTATCTGGCCTATCCTCTCTGAGCGAGAGAAAAGCAAGGGGAATGGGAGAGGCTCTTCGGCGCGGTCAGGATGCACGTGCGACAGAGGATGCTTGCGGAGAAATGGAGAAAAACGCTTGCAAACGGGTTCATCGCTCTGAGCGGTACATAGCCTAGGTGCAATCCTTGCACGACACCGGGAGACAAACGGGACCCTGCCTGCGCTTCTGTCGAGTGCGGGTCACGGGACACGGAAACTGAGCGAGAGGACGAGAGCGTGCGAAGACTGCTGGCGAGATGACAGACTTGAGCGACAAGCAGCAAAACTGATGGTATGGAATAGGAGGCGCTCAGAGAGCCACGACGGCAAGGATACCAACGGCGCCAACGAGCAGGCCGGCCGCGATGCTGCCCTGCTTGCTCGCATAGGTCGAAGCGGCGCCGCCGGTGGGCTGGGCGGTCGATGAGACAGACGAAGGAGGCGTGGCGCCCTGCCTTCCACCGGCGCTGATGATCGTTCCGCCCGTCGTCGTGGTGGAGCCCGACGTGGCCGTAGTCGTGACTGCGCTCGTCGTCCTGAGGCAATCAGGGCGAGACAGGTAGGTCAGCCGGCAGATACCTCCGAGATGGGGAGGAAGCGACCCAGGCGGAAAACTCACGCAGTCGTGCTGGCGGCAGCGTCCGTGCTCGCTGTCGCAGCAGCAGACGTTGAGCCCTGGCTGAAGCCAGAAGCGAGCGTCGTCGTGAGCGGCGAGCCCATGTAGTCGATTCCAGACTGGTTGTTGGCCGCCTTGTTCGTGTAGCCGTTCTGACCGGCACACTGAGCTCTGTTGAACTCGAGGTCCGTCCTGCATGCAGCAAAGGAGCCGTTTAGCACGGTGTGCGCAAGCCTTCGACCTGGACTGAGCGGGACTCACGATGGCAGCGTCCCAGGGCAGGGGTCATAGCTGTGCGTGGGTCAGAAGGGATGTCAGACTGGCGTGTGGCCCGTGAGAGGACTGAATATCTTCTCACCATGCGACGAGGCCTGCAGAGCATGGGTTCAGGGCGCGTCAGTCAATGCAATGACCATGCAGCCGCTTTGCCTGGCCTCCCGTCCCGCCATGAGTGACCTACCTTGCTGTACATTGCAGATGCAGTCCCAGGCAGTGCTCGTGCATGGCTGTGCGCAGCGGATCAGCATGCTCATCTTCGAGGAGAGCTGGGCGCAGACGCGTCACGACTCACGCCACCAGGCAGCGCCGCCTCGTCCGCGTACACGACGGCTCTGCATGCTTGGATCTGGTCTGCGACCTGGTACGGGCTGCGTAGACGTGCACGACAAGCAGATTAGCGTTGTCCTCTGCGGTCCGAAGCGATTCAGGCTCTGGCGGTGCTGCCTTGCCACACGCGAGGTTTGACGCGTGCACCCAACGTCAAGCGTTGCCGACTCACCATGTCGCGCTGGGGTCTACCTGGAGGCTCCTGTTGGGACCAGCAGGGGCAGCAGCAGCGGTGGTGGTCGTGTCCTGCGCTGCAGCCTGCTGGACGACGGCGGTGGTGGCGGCGAGGATGGCAAGGAGGGCGGTGAAGGATGAGCGAGCCATGGCTGGTTGGCGTGAGGGTGATGAGAGCAAGCGGGAGGGCGAGAAGTGAGAGGAGAACTGCGATGCGATGCGATGCGATATAGGACGACGTGAATGGATCAGAGCAGGACAAAGGATGATATGGCTCGACTGGAGGTCAAGGAAGGGATCCGGTACGGACTCAGGCTGGCTTGGCTGAGGGAGGTCATGGGTGGCGAACGAGGCAGGCGAGGCTATGCAGCAGGAGAAGGGAGGAGAAGCCTGCATAGAGTGGGCATCTCATCGTGTCCATGTTGGCATGCATATTGTAGATAGGTAGTCCTACATACACAGCAGCTTGCCTGTTGCAGTCAGTCCTCCTCGGTGGGATGCCCTTGCTGCCCCTTGACGGGATCCCGTGCACGCAGAGAGCCAGCTGCCCTGCTTCTCCTCATACTACTGCACCACCAAGATGGCCACAGAAGCAGCTCCGACAACGTACGAGGAGCTCGAGAAGCTGGTGCGATGCGCCCTGGCCTGTTTCCATGCTGCTGCTGCTGCGGCTGCTGTATCGCTTCCACCGGCTGAACCTGAACCTGCCCTATCTGATGTCCTGACCCCACAACAGCTCGCCAACGATGGCAAGGTCAAAGTGGCTGGCATCGACGTGGACGGCGTCCTGAGGGGAAAGGTCATGCACAAGGACAAGTTCCTCTCCATCGCAAAGAGCCAGTCGAGGGCGTTTGGGTTCTGCAGGTCCGTCGTGCCGTCGCTCCTCTGCCCCGCAATCATGCTGATCCTGGGCCCACCCTCCCCCCTGTAGCGTCGTCTTTGGATGGTGCGTACGGGACAGTTACAAACAGAATCGCTCGCTGCTGCCCTTGGCTGACTTGCCGTTCATGACTGACCCGTCGAACGGTGGGTGCGCGCGCGCCACGCAGGGACATCCACGATGCTACCTACACGAAAGAGCTCTCCATCAGCAACCTCGGGAACGGGTACCGCGACATTGAGTGCCGCATCGACTTCAACACGTACCGCCGCATCCCTTTTGAGGACAACATTGCCTTCTTCCTCGGAACCTACCTCGACCCGGACACGGGCAAAGGGCTCCACGCGTGTCCGAGGGCGACCTTGCAGAAGGTCGTCGCACAGCTAGACGAGGAGCTCCAGGTGGAACCCTACGCTGGAGCAGAGTACGAGTTCTTCCAGTTCAAGGGTGGGGTGCCTCTCCCCTCTGTGCCTTTCTCGCAACCTTCGATGCCAACTCATTTGAGATCACAGAGAACCCAACCTCGGTGCAAGCGAAAGGCTTCCGCAACCTAGACGTCCTCACACCGGGTATGCATGGCTACAGCATGCTGCGGACACAGTCAGTCTACTCTGCCTGGGCGTGCGGCCTTGGTCTGGCTCTGATGTCTGGCCTGCACTCGCTTCCACAGAGTCTCCGGACCTTACTTTCACGATATCTATGACACTGTGAGCTGTCATCTGTGCTCACACGTAGGTCGTCGCAAGGCGTCCAACGCTGACCATCTATCTCACCCAGTGCGACAAATTTGGCATTCCGGTCGAGGGGTTGCACACCGAGACAGGGGTGCGTCGATGTCGGGACAGATCTGTACCATAGCATCCCGCTAATGGTGCTCATGCGACCGCAGCCGGGAGTGTACGAAGCCGCGCTAGCCTACACGAGCGCGCTCCGCATGGCCGACAACGCGTCCCTCTTCAAGCTGACGGCGAAAGCGATTGGGTACAAGTACAACATCATGCCGACCTTCATGGCCAAGCCGCACAACGGCCTCCCCGGGTGCAGCGGGCACATCCACGTCTCGCTCGTCGACAAGTCCGGAAAGAATCTGTTTGCCCTCGACGAGAAGACTAGCAGTACGGGCGAGGGCAGGGAAGATGCGAAATGGGAGGATCTGAGGCATGTCAGCAAGGAGATGGAACACTTCCTGGCGGGCGTGCTGCAGGGCTTGCCGAGTGTCATGCCGTGCTTGGTGCCGACAGTGAACGGGTGAGCCTCTGGAAGACTGCGCCAGCTGGGGATTATGGCTTACCTTTGCCTTGATGGCCCGTCTCAGATACAAGCGACTAGTAGAGAAGTAAGTCACTTACTCGTGGTCGCCTCTCGACTTGCATGGCGTCATTCGGCCGGCAACTGATCAAAATTTCATTTCTCAGCTTCTGGGCTCCCGTCAACGGTACGCCGTGGAAATGCATACATCATCCAAGTTTCCAGGGTCATCGCTGACGGTCTGTCCCTCACCAGTCTCGTGGGGCTACGAGAGCCGTCTCGCCAGTGGTCGAATAATCAGTCCGCCTCTGGCCGCGCCGAAAGCGACACGCCTAGAAGTGCGCGTGCCAGGAGCCGACGTGAGTCCGCTCGATTCTGCCTCAGGTCGGCTGAACACCACCGCAAGCGAGATCTGATGCCAGTTCTGGCGTCCCCTCCGCACCTGTCCGTGCTGTACTATACGCCTCGGCAGATGAACCCGCACTACGCTTTCGCAGCCATCTTTGCCCTCGGCCTTCACGGCATCAAGAACAAGCTCGAGCTCACCATCCCACCCACGTCGCAGATCAAGCCTGCCGATCATGCTGCGACGTACGACCGCTTGCCGAAAGATCTGAATGAGGCGACACAGCGCTTCAAGGCGCCAGATAGCATGGCGAGAAAGTGAGTCGTAGCGCGAGCCTTGCACCGGGACTCTGTCGTGGTAAGCTCAACTACGCTGACGGACCGGCTTGTCTGCTTTTATAGGGTTCTAGGAGACGCTTTCGTCGACCACTTTGCGGGGACGCGCGAGCACGAATGGATGGTGTACAGCCAGTCGGTGACAGGTGAGTCTGCCAGCGTCGCACTTGCCTCGGACAAGTTGCTAATCGAGACCCGCACTGATCCCATCAGACTGGGAGATGGCTCGGTATCTCGAACTCGCCTAAGATCCTATTTCTGCGCTTCGTCAATCTATCCGTCTCATATCCCTGTACAACAACACGATTCCTCCCCAACTCGAGGCCATCCCATCGTATATACCTAGGTTCTTGCTTGACCATCCCAAGTCACCGCTTCAGCATGCCCGCCAGAGCTCCACCTGGTCCTCCCGTCCGCGGTCTCTGCGGCTGCGGTGGCTGGGGCTGCATTCCACCTTGTGGCGCCTGCGGCCTTCTCGCGGGTACGACTTGGGGCTGTTTCTGCGCCTGTGCTGCAGCCTTGCGTTTGAGCTCGCGCTGCTTCCAATGATACCGGATCTCGCCCGCCTTGCTGATGAGCTGTCCCAGTGCAGGCCATCCGCCTCAGCGACAGCCAGCCAACAACGCCGGGTGATGCATATGACACACTCACCACTTCAGATTCGACGCCGTCCTTGATGCTCTCGATGATCTTCTGCACGACGGTTGTATAGTTTCCTTCGAGCTTGTCGTCCCTGAACCGGAGCTTCTTCCACGTCTGCGCCTCTGCATCCCAAACCACCTCGACGATGCGGTTGTCAATCTGCTCGCCCGCGCTCTTCCACTCTTCCCACTCGTCATCTGGGACGTCCATCGTGTCGAAGAAGACATGCCCGCCTCCGCGCTCGCCTTTGTTCTCCAAAAGCAAGAACAGCGGTTTTTGAGACAGGTCCACCTCGTTGGGGTTGTGGGGCATGGACGGGAAACGCAGCTCGAGCTTGAAGTCTATCGAGTTCTCGGACGGCGGCTTCCACTTGATGCTGTTGAGCCAGAAAAGCTGCATCAGTGCGATCTTGTAGGGCACCTGCAGGTATTGTCCTCACATATGGTGATCTGTGCCGGGCGTGTATGGCGCCTCTGCGCCTGTGAAGATCAAGCCGTCATTTCCGTGCTGCAGGCGGGGGAGGTGCTCCAGGAAGACCGCTTGGATGCCGTAAGCGAGCTCCATCGGCTTTAACTTGACCCTAGAACATGCGCACGGGCTTCATCAGGCGGTCGTATTCACCGAGATCGCTCTGGACAGGGCGACCTACTCAAAGGGCATCTCCTGAACCATGTGAGGGTACAGCTTGAGGCCTGCATGATGCGGTTTGATAATCCATTCTTTCAAGCGCTGTTTCGCGAGAGCCATTAGCGATATGCCCTCGTTCGGAGAGAGCGGGCCACGCAGCACTCACGCCATACCGGCTCGAGAGAGGCTTCATCATGAGATTCTGCTCGCCGACGACCAGACAGTCGAAAGCCAGCAAACAGAGAGCGCGCTAGCCAATCGTGAAGCACAATGCGTCAGGCGGACGTCTACAAACGTCTAGATAGTGACCGGCTACCACGAACCTGTCCTGTCTTCGGATCTGTGTCTATGACGAGCTCTCCATCGAGCACAACGTTCGAATGTAGCGAGTCCATCCCGTCTTGATGTGGGAAGACTAGGCCTTGTTGTGCGTAAAAGCCTTCCTTCCTGTCAATCTGCGGCACAGTGGTATGACAGCATGGAGCAGCAGTCAGCCTCCGGAAAGCGCTCTACCAGCAGCGCGCCAGTTTTTTACGAAGCGCCGCTCCGCACGAAGCAGCACGAAGCTTGCGCATGTGAAGCTCCACCCACCAAGTAGACCTCTTGCGGTCCGTCTGGCACGCAGACAATCATGACGAGGACCCGGACGCCATCCGACTTCTCGCACACCCAGAAGCTACCGGCGGGGAGTCAAAGCAGATGCGCGCTCAGCGCACGGACTCCTACGTCGAGCAAAGACTGGCGTCCCGACACCCCAAAAATGATCGGTCTCACTCTTCCTGCATCAAGAGCTCGAGAGACGGGTAGCCGAAGCTGACGGGCTGCGAGCCCGGGAATCTATGAGTGCAGGACGAAAACGATGGCTCAGCAGTGCGGAGATCGCTGGGCTTGGCAAGCGAGCATCAGCGCGCGCGTGGAGACACACCGCAGGCTGTTCTGCTGGCATAGCTCGGCGAGATGGACCTTCAGCCCGTGCAGGTGCGCCGGGTCTGTGACGAGGTACCCGGGGATCTGGTCTGGGACCGATGAGAGGTGGTGCTGCGAGACGGGCATCACGAGCACGCCCTTTTAGCGACTTGTGAGCTCTGTCCAGGTGCGCTATGCTGTCCAAGAACGTTTTCGGTGATGTTTGAATGCGAGTGAAGTCAGGCCGCGACAGTCGTGCCGGCTGCCTGGATAACGTAGACCCGGCGGGCAAGCTCGCACGCACAGCACCTAGAAGGAAAAGAGCTTCCACTTAGATGGATCAGATGGGAGTCTCCAAGCGCGACGGCGCGGCCACTATGCAAAGCTGAAGCGGAGTGCGCAAATAATGGCCTTGCAGCCATCTAGCCGACTGAGACGCGTACGTGGGCATCATATTCTCCGCTGTTCTTCACACGCACGCAGTCCTTTGAACGCCTAGGGGTACACACTGCATCGCACGCAGCACTATCGCGAAAGGATGACGCGTGCGCGTCGGCATCCACTACGACAACAGTCTCTGTCTCGCCTGCTTGCCATCCGGGCCGAGCGCGGGCAGCGGGTCGAAGTTGTGCCGAGCATTCTGGTGGTGCGGGACGTAGGGCTGGCCCGAAGCGTGCTGATGCTGCGCGTGGTAGGAGGCATGGTTCCTGCGGTACGAGGAGATGGTCGAGTTTGTGAATGAGACTGTGATGGCCAAGATGGCAAGAAGGAACAGCTAGAGGAGGGGGAAGGCGATGCGTCAGTCAGCCAACCTGCACCCTGTCAAGCGTCGCAGGCGGAGGCGGCCCACCATTGTCCGCCAAGAGATGACCTCTGTGAAGCCGTTGACGACCTCTGCCACCGTCTCTGCGGCCACCCTTGTCCTCCCCACGACTTTTGGGTTGCGATTCATGCAGAACTCCCAGTCCTTGCACATCTTCTCCATGGCTGGGACGCGCGTGCCAGGCTCGCACCGGTTCTGAATGTACATTTCCGAGCAGTGCATGATTTCCTGCTGCAGCTCGACGCTGTACTCGGCCGTGCGCTCGGAGATGTCGTGCGAGAGGGCGAGCAGCAGCGAGAGCAGAAAGTACAGCCCGATGATGACCAGGCACGAGTTGAAGGCGAACTGGAGGTAGCCGAGCAGGATGTAGGGGCCTTCTTCGCGCCACCAGTGCGAGGGGTTGGCGATGGAAACGGAGGCGGACTGCTGTGACGATGCGAGGGAGGAGGCTGCGGATGAGGAAGACGCGCTGGGGATGGAGACGGGACCGAACAGGAAGGGATCTTGCCCGGATGCCGGACCTGTCCCACCCGGATAGTGGTAGTTGTGGTGATGCAGCGACAGGTGGACAGGCTGCCCGCCACGCCGGGAGGAGCGGTTGCGTTTCTGCGGTGACAGCCATGGCATCAGCGAACACCTGCTCGGATGTCTACCTGGTCAAACCCGCGCACCAGGAACTTTTGTATCTGCCCAGATACTCCGGGCGACTCCTGCGTTGCTTCGTCGGCTGCGGCTATCCGCGTCGACTCATCCCCGCTCTCCGACTCTGCACCCTCATCCTCTTGGTCGAGCGTGGCGGCATAGCTGCCTTTGACGACCTGCCATTCCCTGAGCTTGTCGCGCTTCCGCCTCTCGCGCTGGACGGCTCCGCTTGCAATGTCGCGTGCAGACATTGCCGACGCGTCGCCACCGCTTGTCGGGGCCAGGGAGGATGACGATGCGGTCGGACCGGCGTCGCGCTCGTCGATCTGCATGGATGAGAGGGACGATGAGTCGAACATGAAGGGTGCGGAGGTGGGTTGAGATGGGCCGTTGCTGTGCCTGGACGCGAAGCTGGAAAAGGCGGATGTGGACGACGTCGACGTCGATGGCTCCGCAGGCGACCAGTCCATCTCGGAGTTGGCTTCCAGGTGGGTTCCTGTGCAAGCACGTCAGGGAGCAGTATCAGACATGCCATCGCACACATGCTGTGCTGCCTTGCACGACTGAGCTGCCCGCCGCCCTGCTCGGAACTGACGCTTCCTTGGAGGCTCAAAGTTGCTGTTCCGGAATGCGAGCCTGGGCGACATGCTGTACTCGACGTCCTCCATGGGCGCCTCTGTGGATCTGGTATGCGCTGGATGGTGCCTGAGCCTTGCCTGGCGAGGCGTAGTGAAGGCCATTCCTGCTATGCCTGCTGTGTGCGATACTACTGTCCTGAAGAAGAGGGGGGGAACACGAGCAACAGGTGGGCTCTCGCTTGCACCAATTCATACGCAAATACACAGCAAACAGCAATGGCGGCAGAGGCAGGCAAGGGTGAGCAGGATGGGGTGCATCGGTGGACTACTGCGTGGGATAGCCCGCTGAAGGGATCCCAACAATGGCCTGCAGACGTCGAGCTCCAGGCGCCCGAGGATGCCATCACCTCGCTCGCCTTCCACCCGTCAGACCCCAACAGGCTCCTCGTCTCGTCCTGGGATGCTGTGCGTGCAATCTCACTTACAGACACTTGATTAGCATCCCGCAGGCCTGATGCTGGTCTGCCTGGCTCTCTCCGGACCGCAGTCCATCGGGCTCTATGACTGCTCCGCCGCGAGCAGGCTCCGGAACTACACACCCTCGAGAGCACCCGTCTTTGACGTGGCATGGGGCCCAGCCAGCAGCACAAAGATCTACAGTGGCGGCCTGGACCGCTCCGTCATCGAGTGCGTTCCTGTCGCTCT
This sequence comes from Symmetrospora coprosmae, assembly GCA_008802785.1. NCBI lineage: Eukaryota > Fungi > Basidiomycota > Cystobasidiomycetes > Symmetrosporaceae > Symmetrospora > Symmetrospora coprosmae. The sequence goes on along the minus strand of VUYT01000021.1, from coordinate 245,560 downwards.
TTTCTCCGGGCTAGGCGGAAAAGCTGGCCGCTTGGGCCCGTCACTGATGTGCCTGTCGCGCCCACGCCTGCGCTTGCAGGACCGACCTGGAGACATCGACGCACCGCGTCATTGCGAACCACGACGACGCAGTCAAGTGTGTCCAGTACTTGGAATCAGCCAGTGCGTGTGCCCACAGCCAAGCCCGGCTTCGAGACTTTAGTCTGACTCGCTGTGATCCCCAGACTGCCTCGTAACGGCATCATGGGACAGCACCCTGCGCGTCCACGATCCCCGCTCCTCCACGCCCGCCAACGCCTCTTCCTCCCTCGTCTCTCCCTTGCCGAGCAAAGCATTCAGCATGGACAGCGCGGGCGACAAGCTCGTCGTCGCAATGGCACAACGGCACGTCTGCATCTACGACCACCGCAACCTTTCCCAGGCGCTCAGCAGCAGCACCCCGCCCGCGCCATACCAGAAGCGCGAGAACAGCTTGAAATTCATGACGCGCGCGGTGCGGTGCATGCCAAATGGCACCGGGTACGCCAGCTCGAGCATCGAGGGCAGGGTCGCCGTAGAATACTTTGACCAGTCGGCAGAGGTGCAGAAGGGCCACTTTGCCTTCAAGTGCCACAGGCAGACGGTGGATGGCGTCGATACCGTCTACCCAGTGAATGCGCTGGCATTCCACCCGGTGTGAGTTCACGCTGGCTCGTGCAGGCTTGCTTGCGCGCGCGCACTGCTGACCGGCACGGCTTGTTACTCGCGACACAGCCACGGCACGTTTGCGACGGGAGGAGGAGACAGCGTCGTCTCAATCTGGGACCCCATCGCAAAGAAGCGTTTGCGGCAACTGCCCAAGTACTCTGCCTCGGTCTCGTCGCTCGCTTTCAATGCAAGCGGCGACCGGCTGGCCATCGCGAGTGCGGTCGTCGAGGAGGAGCAAGGGACCGTCCCACCAGGGATGCGCAACTCGCTCATCGTGCGCGGAGTTGGAGACGATTGCAAGCCGAAAGCGAAGGCATAGGGGAATGTATGAGAACGCTGTGCAATACAGGGGTATATCGACGGCTCCCACGTCTGCGGTTCATGGCCACCCAGTGACTGAAACGGCCAGAGCGCAAGCCAAACCAGCAGTCATCAACACCCTGAACAGGTCCACTCCAGCTATCTCTCTCGCGCTACCGCCCGTCGTCTTGACCGGCGCGGCCTTGTACGCCGTGTCGTTTCCGCACGTGCTGTCCTCCGACTTCTGGACGTTCAAGAAGTCCGTCTGCACCGAAGCGCCCGCGCGGTCGCTACGACACAGAGGGCGTCAATGCATGCTGACGAACTGATGCGGTCACGGGCAGCACTCACGTCAGGTTGAAGGCGACGTGCGAGTCCTCGCTCAGATTGATCTCCCATGCCGCTGACGTGTTTGTCTTCAGCTCGATGCGCGTTGACTTGTTCGCAGCATTGACGGCGGCTGTATTGACGGCAGTTGCAGACACTTATCAGCGAACTGCCACAGGGTCACCTGGCGAACCTGCACCCGACCCACCCAGGACATAAGGGCCAAAGCCGCCTCCGATGTCGAACGACACCTCGCTGCATCGCGACAGGACGTCGCCCTCGACGTTGTAGCTCACCCAGAGCGGTCCAAACCCATAATCGGTCGATGCCGTTACGTTGTCCGCCGACACAAAGGGGATATGTAGGCTGATACTGCTGAGGAGTATTGCACCTATAATTAAGACGGGGCAGCGCCCCGGGCACCTTGAATACTGCGCTCTGTACATGGCTGGTCCTCCTGAGCGGTCCCGCCGATGATGCCTTGTTATTGGAAGCGAGACTCGTATTGATCTTGGCGCAGACCGGCAATATTGCCTCTACCATCGACACAAAGGGCCCATCCTGTGGGTTTAAGTCCCTTGCGGACTTGCCTCGGCAACTGGTACGCGAGAGGTGCAGGCACACAAAGCGCCGACGGCTTCTAAACTTCGTGGAGGACCGAGGCTACGGGTTTTGATGAAGTCCGCAGTGCGCAAATGCATGCAAGGACCACACGCAGACTAATTGCGATATGTAAGGTTCCTGAGAGGAGGGTTGGCTTACTCTCACGCTGCTTGATTATGGCATGGCAGGCCCGCTTGTGCTGGCGGGCACGGTAGCTGCCATGGACCGCCTGATGAGCAATGGATAAGTCACCCACAGAGTGATACAGGCCAATGGGCGAAGACATAGGCAGGGTAGAGTCAGAGAGAGTCAAGTAAAGTTTCACGACGCGAGACGTATAGGGTTACATGCTGAAGACGAGAGCGAGAGAGGGGTATCCATGGCTGAGCTAGCGCTCGCGTTTTCGGTTTCCAGGCTAGCGCCCGCTTTATGTTCGAAAGGGCCTGCAAGCACTCTGCCAAGCATACCTTACCGGGGCGCTTTCGTCATAGCAGAATGGGACGGCTGCTATCGGCGATGAGGACTGCGGCTCGCAGGGCTGTTCCGGCTGCCTGCCTGACGCTGACCGCTGCGACCTCGAACATTAGGTGGGTTGACGATGTACGGGGGCGGAGGCACTATTTGGTGATCCACCAGAGGCGGACCCATGTAAGGTGCAGGAACAGTCTGGTGGCCACGGGCGTCGGTGAACGGCTGCGGGGGACCCCGCGCTGGTGCGAAAGATCCGTGCCTGTGCTGTTCAGGCGGCATGGTCCCTGCCAGAAGAGGAGCCAGAGTCCTTGGCGCGCGAGACGGGCTTTCCTCCTGCTGTTGCTTGACAGAATTTGGCTGCCGACCGCGCGGTCTTCGGGCTGCTTGATATGGCAGTAGATCCCTTACAGGGGGTGGATCGTCCAGCGTATGGCCCATCCGGTGGGCCTCGCCTCTGAGGTGACTGATCAGGCTCGCTGTTCCAGCGTACTGTCAGTATCAGCACAAGTCTGCCTTGCACAGGATGCTACGCATGACCTCGGCTCACCTCGGGTTGGATGTCCAAACCCGCAACTACACGCGTTTGCTGAGAGATCCACGCCAACATCCGACATGGCTTGGCATTGGCGCTCGTGGCCTTTAGGTGGAGAGGCATGTTTGTATCGTCAGGAGGGAGCATGACAGCCTGTTCGAGGATTTGACTTGCGATCTATAACATGAGCCTGCGTATGTGGTGCACTGACGCTCATGACGCAGCCACTGAACTCGCGAGTCAGCTTGCGCACATCTTGCTTTCAACCGTGCAGAGAGCTAAGCAGGCTTACGCGATTCTGCATGTCACAGTGACCATACTGCTATAACACCTTGCTTGGGATCTGGAAGCGAAGATGACGGATCTTGAGCGTGTGGTCTGGCGCGGGAACGGAGAGAGATTTGCAAAGAGAGGCAAGCAGCATTGTGAGCTCTGCTCCGCCTTTTATGCCCCTCTGCGGACGGACGGCTTGCTTTCGTTGCCACTTTGCTGTCCGTAGTTGTCGGTGCTGTGCCTTTTCAAGCTTTGCCACCATTTCCCACCTTACCTGTCTCATAGTCTTCCCACACTGCCCGCTGTGCAAGTGTAAGCAGCTGCTTCCGCCTGTCCGACGGGCCTGCGTTGCTGCTGTACGACGCAAGCGCTGTCACACCGTCTCGCCATCTATGGCCGCCGCAATTGTCGCTTTAGCGCTCTAGCGGACGGTTTTCGAGCCGCTTACCTCACGAACAGGCGCGACAAAGGGTGAGACAGAACCAGTTGACGGCGACCGGTCGTTAGTCAGAGAGGAGCTTTCCCGAGGTAGATAGTTTATTGTGAGTTCACGGTCTCAGAGGCATAGTGATACAAGATGAGGTCAGGTTTGAGAGTCGGGGTGGATTCGAGCTAGCGCTCGACTTTTGATTTGCCGTATACAGGCGATTGTATGTTTCGCTTATCTCAGATGACTCATGGCGCTTTTGCTACCGGCGGTTTGGTCGGCACCATCTTCGCTGCCTCGTGGGTCGGGATGCTCAGTACCGGTAGGTGACTCGAGGCGAAGGAGACCGTGACTTGGATAATCTAGCCGGAGAGCCGGACCTACGCCTCACTTCGCTTTCGTCATCGTATCTGTAGCTTCTGTGCGGGTCTCTGGGTCCGGAAGAGCTGGCATCACCGGCCACAGGCCTAGTCTGCAGAGGACCTGGGAAGGTATAGCTCGGCCTAGGTGGTCCATAAGGGTGAGGGGCCTGAGGGGCTCCAACCCATTGGCTAGCTGGAGGGAGTCCGTACCCACTGTGATGTCCTGTCGTCGGGGAAGCGTATGGCTGCTGCTGCGGCGGCTGGGGAGGAGGCCGAGGTACCTGCGGCGGCGGAAAGTGAGGGGCCGGCTATCGCGGTGGGTACTGAGACTGGGGAGGAGTGTGCATTGGAGCATGATGCTGGTTGGGTACAGAACCCCGAACATCAGGGTAGGCCTGTGAGGCCGTCTTGTATCCGCTGTTGCGGAACGGAGGATATTGCGATTGGCTGAGCGGGGTTTGGGCGGGCGCCGGAGGGTTTTGGCTGGGCGCGGTTTGCGTTCTCTGCAGCGGTAGGTACTGCGGGGGAGCAGTCGGTCGAGCACTTGTGAGTCCTGCCTGCTGAGCGGAGCGACCTTCGCCGAACTGAAAGTACTGCGCAAAGCTCATTCCGTCAATCCTGTCGTGCATATGAATGTTTCCGCAATAGTGTGTGATCAGTGCGCCTTTGATGAGAGGACCGGGCACGATGAAGTATGAGCAGATTCAGGCGCAATCGCATAACGTGCTCGCTTCACGTACCCATGGTCTTGAAGGTCGTCTCGCATGTATGACAGTCTAGAGACCCGGCATGGATTGCGGAGCCACGGAGAGATCGCAAGCGGTGGCACTGAAGGATATGCTCTTCGCCCGGTGTCAAGGCAAGCACGATCGACGTCAGTCTTGCGCGCGAGCCTTTGGCTTTGCAGTATCTCAGACACAGCACGTACTGTCTATGACCGCCTTTGTTGAAGCCTTGATCATTTGCGAGCTAGATACGAAGGTCCGATCAGCTCCTGCTTACGAGCAATTCCAGTTAATCGAAGTAGCGCACCACGTAGGGCATTGCTTGGAGTATCCTCCCATTGCGCTGTTAGCCGACTGAGCTGGGGAAAAATCTGTAGGAGGTGAGCTGGAACCGAGGCGGCAAGTACGATAGAGAACGGCAGGAAGGGGCTGGAATAGGTGACTAGGCGGATGAGTGGACGGGTGGACAAGTGGAGAAGATTGGAGAATGTTACTGTGGTGAGTAGAAGGAGGGGAAGGAGCAACAGGCCCTGCCCTCCGTTAAATAGCCGTCTTCAGGCGCGTGGGCCACTCTGTCGGAGAGCTGATAAATTGCAATACAGAGCCGTCATGGCACTGCTAGACAGAGCTGCTTGATCGGGCTGTGCTTTCGTCGGGTTGTATGCGAAGCTCTGCGGTGCATTCCTTTGACTGTTGCTGGACGCACCGGAAGACCGCCTGGTCGCCTGATCGCCGCTAAGCCGAACCTAGTGATGCACAGTACTCTCGAGACCGGAATCAGCTGCTGCACTGTCAACTGGGACTAGGAGAATCGCCTTGATGCGACTCGATGGAAGAGCGGGAGCGAAGGCGGGGATATCCGGAGGTATCGCAAGCTGAATTCGCTACACGATCTTGGCGATCTTTGTACACCGCTAGACAGAGAGACTGCAGACTGTCAGTCATGAGATCGATGGTATTCCTTCTGTACTTGTTGTTCACTTCGTAGCCAAGCCAGAGGCTCCAGGGCGAATCAGGCACCGCGCCATTTATGGCTCGGTCTGGCCGGCAGGCATCTTCTCCTTGGAGGCAGGGCCGAACTCCTCTCGCTTCTTGTTCTGCCACGGGAACTCCCACTTCCTGTTCAGTGGTGACTCAGAGCCGGTGCTGCGGGCGCAAGGGTAGAAGGAGCCGGAAGGGTCAGACGGCCAATTTCGGCGGAGACAGCGAATTCGAGCGGAACGCACTAGATGAAAGCATCGTAGAGGAAGGAACCGAAGAGAGCACCACAAATGGGAGCGAGAATCGCACACCAGAACTGGGTTCGCAGCAGTGTCAGCCACTGCTCGGTCGAGGCTCGGTGGCGGAAGACACCTACGAAGTAGCCGTTTCGGAACGTGAAGACTCCACGTCCATAGCCAGCCATGGCTGTCATCATTCTTGGCCCCAGATCTCTTGCCGGATTTACTTTTGAGAATCAAGAAGAGGAGGTCAGGGGAAGGAAGGAGGAGAAGGAGAGGAAGAAGGGAAAGAAGACGTACAGCAATATGCAGTGTTTAGCTGCAGGAGGGAAAGCATAGTTAGCAAGCAAGAAAAGGAAAGGAGGGTGGGAACAGCTTACACCTAGACATGCGCCCAGTCCGACGATGACGAAGAAGAGGACCAGGGGGTTCAAACCATCAGGTGGAGAGCTTCAGGACAGGTAGGAGGTGCGGATAGTAGTGTCGTTCAGTATCTGTCTTGGGTCAGACCGCTTTCGGTGGCAGAATGCCGAGAACGCGACCCACGAGTTGTTGATGTCGCTGATGGCCAGGACAACCATTAAGAGGATAGCAGTGTCGACGAACTCCGTAAACCAAGCGGCGGCGGCCGAGACCTGGGCCTGCGGGTAGGTCGAGAACAGACTTGCTGTCGCTGTGGGCCCTTCGTATGTTCGAATGCCTCGCCCGCCCTCGAAGATGTCGATACTGTCGCGGTAGAGACCGTATGTCGTGCCGGCAGCTAATCAAAGAGCACGGAGAGGTCAGTTCAACACCTATTGGCATTGCTTCGCCAGACTTACCCGACATGGCTCCGAGCAGCTGTGCAAGGGCGTAGCCAGGCACTTTTCTCCATGGGAAGCCTCGGAACACGGCCAAGCTGAGGGTGACGGCGGGCTGACAGAGGGGAGGGCTACGAATGAGCCGGGGTCCAATGAGCGAGGAGAAGAGAGACTCACGTTAAGATGTCCACCAGAGATACCGCCTGCCACCCAAACTCCAAGGGCAACACCGATACCCCAGCCCAGTGCTGGAAGATGAAGTTATCATCAGCAGCCCGCTCTTCCTGCCAAGCCATCTTGCTACCGTGCCACTTACAGACGTTGGTGTAGGTACCGTAAGTGCTGCTTGCAACGTTGGGGTCAAGAGTCAGGAAATACTGCAGGAGGACCGATTTTCGTCAGCTTTCGATATCATTCATGATTCTTGCGTTTGCTATAGGTCACCTGTAGAGCGACTCCTGTGCCGAAGAGGAGAAGGATGTCTGTGGGAGAACAAGCGTCAGTATATGATAGCGCACGGCGATGTACGCTTCGGACTTACAGGTGCCAAAGAACTCGGCAAACGGCTCTCGCATGGTGTGCCTGAACCTGGCCCAAGGGTTCGGGAATGTCTCGTCGCTGTCGGTACTGTAGCTGGATGTGGACGATCCAGACGAGAGCGAGTCCGATCGCTCAGCACGAGCGGTCCTTGTCGCGGTCCTCCCATCTTTGTTGCCCTTGTCATCACCAAAGCCTTCCTTGCGAGCAAGCGCCTGGTCCTCCCTGACATCATCACCCTCAGCCTTCTTTCCCTCGTCCTTCTGTTCAGCAAGGAGCTGGCGCAGCATTGCCATCAGCTGAGCGTTGTCCTGTCCGCCCATGCCCATAGGCTGGATGCTGGCGTGCGAGCCGCGGTACGACTGGTTCTGGTAGGGCGAGCCGTAGTACGAGCCGTGGTGTGCACCTGGGCCGATCATCGTGCCGCCTGCAGCGTGCGGGTGGTGTGCACCAGGACCGACGAGCGGAGCTGCCGGAGCGTGCGCATGAGCACTCCGCCCTCCTGCGGCTCGGTGCGCGGCGTTGGCGCGGACGCTCTCTCTGTAGGCCTTCTGCGCGTCGCGCTGCTCCTTGGTGGGGAGCGGGCGGGCTAGCGAGAAGACTGGCTGGCTGTGCTTGCTGTTCTGGTGGCTTGGGCGCGACCAAGGTCCAGCAGCAAACATGTACGGATCGTAGCTGGAAGGGGTGGTCCTCCCGCTTCGGTGATGGTGGTGGTGGTGGTGGTCGCGCCTGCGGATGCCATCCGCGCCGACGATGCTCTCGCCGCCTGCAATGCTGGCGCCTGCAGATGTGTCGCCGCGCTGCAGCGAAGCAGGGTGCGGCATGCGGGCCTCCGAGTCGTCCGGGTGGATCAGGCCCGCCGCCACTGCCGGGTCCGGATGCTGGATCATCTGCGAGGCAGAGGGCGAGGTAGATAGGCCGATGGCGCTGTCATCGTGGTGGCTGCTGCTGATGCCTTCGAGAGGGAACTCGCTGCTCTTGAAGTCGTGCCCGCCGCGACCGAGTGCGCCGGGCGAGCTGGGCGCGGAAGCCGAGCCGAGGTTGTGGCGGTTCGCAGACGGGGCAGCAGCATCTCCAAAGTCTGGGATGGCACTGCGAACGAAGAGGCGGCCTGAGCCTTCATTGGTGCTATTGCCGTTGACGGCGGTTCTTCCCGAAGATGGAGGCGAGACGTCTCCGTCGTCCCCGCCGTTGTTCCTGTCATCCGAGAAGGCGACTGTGCGCGTGTTCTCTCGCGAGACTGGCGCAGACTGCATGATGACGGCGATCTGTCTTTCCACTGTGCTCAGCGTGTAAAGTGGGGTCGAATGGAAGCGAAGGAGAGAGGGAGAGAAGGGAAATGAGGGGAGGGATGACCACGAGCACAGGTGTGTGATATCAGCTCAGCCTTCTTCTTGCTCCTTCCTGCCTTGTCTCGGCATCCTCAAGAGCTTTTCCCCCCTTCCCCCTTGAGCAGTGTGGCTCTCTCCGGTTAAAGCGAGGAAGCCGACGAACCCCCGGACACGCTGCAACCCACAATGGAAGGCAACACAAGATGGGGAGGTTGCCGATGGAGATCCCTTTTGCGCGAGATGGAGGTCACGTCAGCTGCTCGAGTTCGTCCGGATGTGAGGAGGTGGTGCTCCACTCGGTGCACTCGCAGGTGTCGTCGCTGTTGTGCCCGGCGCTCGCTGGAATGGGTCAGCTGCAGCTGGACGGGCAGTCAGGGCAGGCAGGCACATTGACGTCACTGTTCTGCGACCTCAGCAAGCAAGCAAGCAAGCTTTCGCTTTCTTCGCTTCGCTTGGAAGGATGTGCTCATGTCAGACCACAAGCATCAATGGCCGCAACGCTCCTGCTCCGTGTCGGATGGCTGAACCTGCCGAGTACAATAGATGCGAGCAGGTCATCCCCCTCACGTCAATGCTGCCCGAACGCTCGGATGGGGCATCCCCGAAGGATTCGGTGCTCGGTGCATTGGGACTGCGTGCACTATTACGGTATCTGCTTTGCGCTCAAACTGCTGCTCGCTATTATACCTCAGGCTACAAACACCTCGATGCTACGATAATGAATCGCCTGCGGATCCCTCATGGACCTCGCGCTCTGCTCCTCCGTCTCGTGACTTTTCCGCTTTCCATCGCGTCCAGCAGTCGCAACATTCACCAGCACGAGCGCATCAGCTGCAGAGGGATCCGTCCGTCCTGGATGCAGCATACTGGCATCGTCCTCAGCCTGCTCGCACGACAGAGTACATAGCTGCTGTTCGTGCGGCCGGCCCACAAGCACCGTCACAAGGCTCTCTCCGGGCTGGTCAGTCGCCGGGGAGGGCAGGCGGGCAGGCGGGCGGGCGGAACCGGGGGTAAGGCGGACAGGTAGCTCTTTCGACCTTGCCTCTGGTCGCATGTAGATAGCCAGCAGCAGCAGCAGCGGTCGCAGTAGCAATGGCACTCAATTCGGCACTCAAGAAGAAGATTGCCCACTATGCCTCGTTTCCTCAGTCCGGTGTGAGTGTAGGATGGAGTGGGCCCCCCCAGCTCTGGGACAAGCGGGTGCACCAGCTCGAGTCGCAGTTCGCGGCCGCTACGTTACCGGGAGCTCCCTGTGCAATCGCAACGGTGCTGACTGTGACCTGTGACCTGTGGCCTGTGTGCTGCGTGATGCCCCTGCCGCTGCTGCACCCCAGGTCTCGCTCAGGCAGATGGTCCAGTTTGGTGCGTGCGACTCCGATGGCACACCTAACAGAGCCCCGGCGACTCACCGCATGCACGCGTCTACAGGACAAAACCCATCTCAAGGCACCCTCCTGCGCGCATCAGAGTTCCTCGCTGGTGCGCTGCTCTATGCCTCTCGCCTGCGAGGGACCTCTGGCAGGCTGACAGGCGGTTGGCCACCCCGCGCGCGCGCGTCCCCGCAGAGGAGCTCCCGATACGACTCGCCCACCGCGTAAAGGACCTCGACGAGCTGCCATTGGGCCTGCACGACATGCCGAGCATAAAGAAGGTCAAGAACTGGTATGCTCAGTCCTTCGAGGTGGGTTCGCCTTGCCTTGCTTGGACGAGCTCGGGTGGCTGTGGAGACTGGCAACCTCCTACCGCTTCCGCATACCGGTACCAGCGGCTCACCAAACTGCTTCCTGATCCATCGCGTCCTGTTCGCACCTTCAGGAACTCATCAACTTCCCCAAGCCAAAGCTCCCCTCGCAGATCTCTGAAGCAATGACAAAGGCAGCCCAGCAAGAAGGGCATCACCTGCCCGAGGCACTTCCGAACCCAAGCCTACCTCCACACATGCAGGAGCAGCACCGCAAGTCACAATCAGGTAAAGCGCGGATCGGCCTGTCGCACCGCTACTACGCGAATCCAGACCTCAAGGTCGAGTGGCCGCCAGAGGTGCACGAGTACAACGAGGCCTTCACCAAAGCCCTCGTAAAGATAAAGAAGCGCCACGATCCCGTCGTCACGACTGTCGCGCAGGGCATCTTTGAGCTCAAGAAGAGCAAGAGCGTTGAGAGCGGCAATGCGAGCAGTAAGCAGGTCGAGCGCACCATACAGACCTTCCTCGACCGCTTCTACATGTCGCGCATCGGGATCCGCGTCCTCATCGGGCAGCACATTGCCCTGAATCAGCTAGACCCAGACCCAAACTACGTCGGCGTCATCTGCACAAACACAAACGTCCGCGATGTCTGCCAGGAGGCCATCGATAACGCCCTGTTCATCTGCGAGGAGCACTACGGCCTCTTCAAGGGCCCGCCAGTGCAGCTTACATGTCCGGAAGAGCTCCAATTCATGTATATCCCATCGCATCTGGTGCGTTCGGCGTCTCTTGACCGGCGTTCTGCCACCCCAATGGTGACGTTGCCGCCCCTCACTCTCTAGAATCACATGCTTTTCGAGGTGCTCAAGAACTCGCTCAGAGCGACAGTGGAAGCCAATGGAGGGCCAGACGCCGATGACTTTCCGCCAATCAAGGTCATTGTTGCAGAAGGGCAGGATGACATCACCATCAAGATCTCGGACGAGGTGCGCCTCAACCCTCTACAGGGGTGCTTGAGACTAAGACTCAATCTGATACTAATCGCCTCGCTTTTCTGTTTCCGCCACTCTACCCGTGCTCGCCGGATCGCCTCGACCTGCATAGGGCGGAGGCATCCCGCGCAAAGACGTGCCCATCGTGTGGAACTATGCCTTTACGACGGCCGAGGCCCAGAGCGTGGAAGAGGAGGCTTCTGGGGACTTCAAGGCCCCGCTGGCCGGGTACGGGTACGGTCTGCCCATCGCCCGATTGTACGCCCAGTACCTGGGCGGCAACCTCAAGCTCATCTCCATGCAGGGATATGGTGAGTCCATTCGCCAAATATCGACAACTCTGCTTGCTCACTAGCCATCATCTCACCTCACCCTTCCCACCTCTGCCAGGCACGGACGTCTACCTGCACCTCTCGAGATTATCCGAGTCGAGTGAGCCGCTGCAATGATGTACACCTAGGCCCGTGTCTGTAGCCTGTCTGTTGCTCTTATCCCTGTTCACTAGTGCAGCTCCCTCTAGCGTGTAGTTGTACATCAGGTCTCTCGCAATGCTTGCTTGCTGTAATCGCGTCCCGAGAGCTGTTAAGAACGGTGCAAGCGGAACGGGAACACACACGTAGGTCCTTCCTTGATTGCATTGCATTGCTACTTCGAGTATCGTATCGAGAACTCCCGGACGCTGCTGTATGTGCGGTACAGATAAGAGGGAGTGTGAGAAGCTATCGAAGATGAGGGCAGAGCAGGGATACATAGTTTTTGCGTTATTGAGAGAGATCTATGGCGGATTAGGCAGGATCTTGTCTACATGGATTGGATTTTCCGAAATTTGCTAGCTTGATGGGGTAATTCGGTCTGATGCAACGGGAGTGCAGAAGATGGTGTAGGCGAGGAATAAGGGGAGACGATTGAGGGACGAACAGCATCACCGCGCTCCGCCAAATCCAGCGGGCGCAAAAGGTCCACCGCCAGTCAATTGCTGCGCAAATGAGCTCGTCTGCTCCATGTCGGACGCGCTGGACGGCGTGGCGCTCCCTCGCCCAATACCGCCGCTCGCTCCGCTGCTGTTGCTGTTATTCCTGACGCCTGTGCCGCGCGTCGCTTTCGCCCAGCGCAGGCCGCATGCGTTGCATAGCGATCGCTGACCAGACGGCCCAACGCGCCATTCCGGCGAGTCGGTCCGCCCGCAGTTGGCGCATGACTTGACCGGCGCAGCGGTGGCGCCTTGTCCGATGCCCTGGGTGCCCGTGCCAGGCTTGACATCCCCGCGTGCAGCAGCGCCGCCTGGACCCGTAGTGCTCGCAGCGGCGTCCTCCTTCTTTTTGCGCTTGCGCCGGGCAGCCTGCAGCATGGCGAGCTCTTCCTTGAGCTTGCGGTTCGTGAGCTTGAGCTGGTGCAGCTCGTACTGCCAGCTCGTCGTCTTTGTCGTATCGAGCTCTTCAAAGACGTTGTCCGATTGCTGCGCCTGCTGGTTGAGCAGGCTCTTGTACGTCGATGGGATGGCAGAGAAGGTCGACGGGGCAGACGAGTCGGAACCGGAGCCGCCTCCACCGCCCGAGCCTGCGCCAGGAGAGTCCGAGCCGTCCCGGTCAGGCGTATTAACGATCATGTCGTTGACTTGGCTGCTTGTCGCACGGTACATGCCAGGTCGGCCGGGCAGAGCAGGTCCACCGGGTGTCGTCCCGCCCGCCGTCGGCAGCGAGCTCGTTGGATGCGCAGCCGTCGCTCTCCGTCTCTGCTCCGAAGCGTACTCGTTGGTCTGCGTGATGATGGATGGATGCACGATTCCAGCGACGTGTGGTCGATCGGTGCTCGTCCCGTTCGCATTCGGGAAGAAATTGGTGACGACGTCGACGAAAGTGCCCTTCGTGTTGCGGAGCTTGTGCCTGAAGCGGACCGACCTCCCCGACGTCGCCTCCTGCAGAGCCTTTGCCAGATTGGTCGTCTTGTCCTGCTCGACCATCTCGTACATGCTCCTCCCGCGCAAGTCATCCGCCTCGTGTCCAATGACGGCGCGGACTGACGGCGTGTTGTAGAGATACATGCCGTCTCCGGTCACCTTGCTCCAGAACTCCTTCTCGCCGAGCCCGCCGGCAAAGCGCAGCTCGTCCCAGCTGAGCTTGTAGACGGGCCGCTCGCGCCCGACGAGAATGACGCACTTTCTGCTCTTGCTCTGCTCGAGATAGAGCTTGCCCTGCGCCTCTAGCCAGATGTAGCCTGAGTGCTTTCGCCGGAAGCGGTACAGCAGATTGAGTATTGGGTGCGTCACCGTGCTGCTCTCCTTGAGTTCGCGCATCACGGGCACAATGTCGGACGGGTGGCAGACGGACTGCAGCGTCTTGCCAATGAGGTCGCTCGGCTCGTACTCGAGCATGGGCCGCACGCTTGGGCTCACGTAAAGGAAGGAGCCCTTGAGCGAGAGGACGTGGACAAAGTCGCCCGTGTGGTCCAGCAGCATCTTGTTCCACTTCTTTTTCGCGGCATCGTCGTCCGCCTCATCATTGTTGGTCGTGACTGTATTGCCCGTGTCGACCGCGCCCATGACCTCGAGCAATTCTGGCGCGATGGTCATGCTGCTCTGGGCCGCTGCTGCCGCGGCAGCGTTGCTCGCTATTGGATCGATGACCTTGACGGGCTTTTGCTCCGACCAGGCTGATCCATCAAACGAGAAGCCGTTGTCGTCCGCGTCGTTTCTTGCTGCAGCGTCGTACACTTGGCTGCGGCTGTCCTTGTCCGGGAGTGCCATAGTCTGCGGTGCCGGCTGGGTGGTCGGCAGCAGCGAGTAGTTCACAACGTACGTCCCGTTCTTCATCTTCTCCAGGATGGCATTCGGCTGCTCGACCAGGTCGACCTGGAAGCCGACAAAGTATGCGATCTCGTCTGTGTCCCATGTGATGGGCACGACCGTGACGAGGTTGATGAAGGGCGAGCCGTCCTTGCGGTAATTAATGATGCTCGCTTGTGACTCCTTGCCGGACTGGATGTGCGTTTTGAGGTGGTAGACTGCGTTGCCGTCGGTATACTTTCGCCGGCTACCCATCGCAACGTGCCCATCCGGAGCCTGCAGGAAGCGACAGTTGCGTCCGATGATCTCGGACTAGAGTGATGAGACGATAGCCGCGTCAGTACACTTGATGCACGGTATCGCAATCTTCCGAGAAACAGCAGCTCACATTTTGATAGCCGGTGAGTTCGCTGAAAGTGCTCGACGCAAAGACGATGGGCATGTCGTACCGCCGCGCGTCAACCACGAGGAAGGAACAGCTGGTGTCGACAGGCCCGATGTTGATCTGCGGATTAGGCCGTGCGACGACGCGGGCGAGCACTCCGAGCATGTCAAAGCCCGAGCTCGAGTAGAGGCCCGGCAGAGGCTGCGGGAAGAGCTGGTTGCCCACGGGCAAGCCGAGCGCCTTTGGGTCGAAATCTGGCGTGCCACCGCGTGATTCGGGGTAGTTTGTCGGGTTGGAGGTTGGCTGCGCCGAGTTGAGCTGAAGTTTGAAGGGCGATGCATCCGGGTTGACTGAGATGACGGAAGAGCCGTAAATGCCGTACACAGGGTTGTGCGGATCTGGCTGATACACGTTCTTGCTCTGATGCGGTTGCTGCTGCTGCTGGTACTGCTGTTGTTGCTGTTGTTGCTGCTGCCTCGCTCCTCCTTTGCCGTTTGAAGGGAAATGCAGTGGGAAAGTGGGCGCGTTCGAATTGCCGCCACCGCCAGCTCCGGGTCCTCCGCCGTTCAGGGATGGATTGCTCGCGGGCGGATTGTTGTGGAAAGAGAAGGGGATCGGGTTGGAGTTTGTGAGTGAGGGTGCGAGAAAGCTGTGGATGATGATGAGAGTTAGCGCGCTGTTGCAATGTGGGCCTGGTCGATGGCGAGAGGAACCCACGCAGAAGGGTCGACGGCCAGGGGACCATCCCCAAACTGGCCAGGCTGGCTCGAAGCGGCGAGGAAGCTGGGCATCTGAAAGCTGACGCTTGAGAAAGCTGATGGGTCGAGGCCATAGTCACGGTCGTCAAAGGATGCGAGTCTGCTTGATGTGCCCGTCGTCGATTGAAGCTGCTGCTGCTGCTGCTGCTGGCTGCCAACGTGCGCCTGCCCGCTCGTTGTTGGGCGGTCTGCAGGTGCAGCAAACTGCTGCTGCTGCTGCTGCTGCTGCGTCTGCATGCTCGACGACGAGGATGATGTCCCACTTGTGCTCTGCGCCGGTGGCAGATTCCCTCTATCTTGCTGATACTGCTGCTGCTGCTGCTGATGAGGCTGCCTCGGCGACTGGAATGTCTGCTGCTGCTGCTGCTGCTGCCTTTGACCCTGACCCAGCCCAGAGGGTCCTGCAGCACTGCTCGAACCCTGCATCACGTCGTTGGCTGCATTGCTCGCAGCCTCGCCTGTCCCCTGTGCAGCATTGCTGCTATTGCTGCTGCTCGCTGCTCCTCCTCCTCCAGATCCTCCCTGCTGCTGCGGCTGAGAAGGCGCCGCTGTCGCCGCTCCTCCTCCTCCGCTGGAATAACTCGGAATGGGCGGGGTGAGGAGGAACGATGAGAAATCAAAGGGTGAGGCCATGGCTGGGTCGATACGCTGTCCTCTGATGTCAACGATGCCAGTCCTGATATCCCTCGGATGCTGGCGAACTGGGTGGTGTGAGTGCGAGGCTGCAGGCCAGGCAGGGAGGGAGAGCTCTGACGGGCTGCTGCTGCCGCCGCCGCCGCCGCCACCGCCGCACATGGGCAGAAACTCGGGCTGCCCAGCGCTGGCCCACTGGCACGTTTCGTTTCGCCATTCACGTAATAAAAAGGCACACGCCACCACTGGCAGAATGGATCTGCATGTCTCCGCTCCCTCGCAGTGCAGGTGGCAATAGACACACAGACGACGACTGATGAGGACATCCACTGCGTTCCATCCACGCTTGAAATGTACAGACTAGTCAGGACGGCGGTGTACACTTCCTGCAATACCAGACAGACCACTACGAAAATAGGCGGCGGCAGCATCCAAGTATCCCTCCCAGCATTTGAGGCTCAACGCCTTCTCGTTGCGGTATACCTCCCAATCACCGTCGCGCTCCCGCTCTCTGGCGTGGGGCTCGTGCTGCGAAACAGGTCTCGCGCATCTGCCTTGTCCGAGCTGCTGTTTTTGGAGGTCGAGCTGTTGTTGCGACCGCGCAGCGTCGACGCTCGCAGCGATGGGCTGCCCGGCTCATCGAACCGGCCCATGGCAGGCACGGGCGGAGCAGCGGCACTCTGCTGCAGCTGCGCGTCTGCTTTCGAGGAGCGCGCTGGCTCTGTCGAGCGAGACGGAGCCACTGCCGACCCGGCTGCAGGGGCGCCAAACATCGACCGCCTGCTCATGCGCGACGCGACAGAATTGTTGCGAGAGCTGAGCGTGTGGCCTGTACCAGCATTGCCGCTGCCAAGAATGGAGGTGGACGGGTTGTCGTGATGCTGGTGCTGATGCCGGTGGTGGTGGTGCTTGTGATGCTTGCGCGAGACCGACAGCTTGCCCACGTCATGCTCGCCATTGCAGCACGCTCGAACATTCTCCAGCCCTTCGTACCCGGGTCCATGCACGTCTTCCCCCTGCGCACCGAGCGCGTCCCTCCGGTCGACAATCTCGACGCTCTCGTCACCGAGCCCTCGCACGTCCGCTTCGTCCGCACGCGCATGCGCAGGCGCGCTCGACGCTCCCTGACCGTACGTGCTCAGGCTCGTGCCCGGTCGCGCATAGCTCCGCACGCTGCGCGGCGAGCCGAACTCGGCAATGTACGACTGGTATTCGGCCGCAGGCGTATCAGACCGCTTCGGCTGGTACTCTGGGCCAGGCGTCTCGGACCGCTTGTACAGGCTCGTCACGGTCGACCGGCGCGCGCTCTTGCTCGGCTTGGGCGTCAGCCTCGGCTCAGAAACGTTCTGCTGCACATACAGAGCCGTGCTCTCGCGCTTCTTCTCCTTCTTGTTGCCTGCGGGCACGAGTGTCGTGTCGTTCCGGCTGCTGGGCCGCCCGCCCACTCCGAGCTCGCCCATCTCGCCAGTCATCGTTGTGGAATCGAGACCGGTCGGCCCGGACCGCTGCCTGAAGCGCATCGACGAAGCCGAGCGTGTGATGGACCGCCCAAGACTGAACTTGGACGACGATGAGGGCGTCCCCGGCACACCGCCGACGGCATTGGCAGGCTCGGTCGAAGCGTGCGGCGAACTGCCGTACTCTGGCCGATTGATGAGGTACTGAATGGCCGTCATCCACATGTCGTGTCGCTCCTTCGTCCGCGCAGTGAATTTGATCTCGCGGCCGGCACTGCCGCCCCCTGTATGGATGACAATGCTCGTCTGGTGCAGGCCGGGAGGATTCGGGTTCGTGTCGGTCTCCGTGCGCACACCAGCAATGAAGACTGTCCGGCCGTTCGATGTCAGCGATACCACTCCCGAAGCTCGTTGCACACAAAACGGAGAGGGCACTCACCCGACTTGGACTTTGTCTGCGTCGTCCCTACGCTGGCCGGGTCAGTCGTGCCCCAGTACAGCGTCTTGTTGTACGGGTGAATCCAGAAGTACCGCTGGTGTCTTTTCTCGGACGTCCCTCCAAAGATGGTATTCCTCGTGTACTTGAACATGTACTCGCCAATCATGCACTGCGTGATGCACTGGAGCGCATGCGGGTCCGTCGAGCCGCCGTCGGCCGGGTTGGACCCAATCCTGCGCCGACTGCTGGGCGTCGGCAGCCCTTCGTTCCCGCCCGCGTCGCTCGTGCGAGATGAGGCAATGCTCGCGCCTCGTGAGTGCCCTGATCCGAGACTAGACACGCTTGCTCGCGATGTGGTCGTGCCCTGCGCCGCGCGGCGGCTGTGGCGCTTGGCCGAGCCGAAGCGGTTCGACGGGAGCATCTGGTTGACGGGTGTCGAAGCGCCTTGCCTGTTCCCATGCTCGGGCAGCGTCGCCGCCGGCTCGGTCGACGCAGCCTGGTACCGTAGCGCAGGCGCGCCTCGCAGCTGAGCTGCTGACGCGACTGCCCGAGGTTGCTGCTGGACAGTCGAGGGCGGCCGGTTGTGCGGCAGGGGCGCAGCACTGGCGCCAAAGTGGTGCTCATTGCGGTGCAGAGGCATGGCGCCAGGTGGAAGCACAGCGCCTGTTGCGCCCTCGCTGGAGGACTGTCGCTTGCGCGAGACAGAGCCAGGTGCCAAGAACGTCGGCGTCTGCGCCCGCTGCAGGAGGTCAGGGGGAGGTGGCGAGGAAGGACGCGGAGGCTTAAAAGTAGGCGTTTTCGACTGCTTGATGAGCTCGGCAGGTGGAGGATTGCCAGGAGGCGGAGGGATGGACAGCTTCGGCGCGCGTGCCTTGCTCGGAGATACCGGCATAGGGGGAGGCACAAAGCTATCTGCTCCAACAGATGTCGTGGTATTGATAGACGAGCGCCGACTGATGACAGAGGCAGAGGAGGTGACGAGCGGCTGCCCGCCGCTTCTCTCGAGGTAGACGAGACCAGCTGGTGCAGATTTCTGTTGCGAGGTCGCAGAGAAGGCGTCATCGCTACCCCTCCGTATAGCATCGCCAGCGATACCGAAGGTTGCGGCGGAAGACCGACGCTCGATGTCGGGAGCGGCAGCAGACGTCTGGCTCGCAACGTCTGAGAAGTGAGTGGCAGTGGGCGAGACGACCACGGGCAGTTCAATTGGCATGTCATCCGTCTGTATGCCAGCATCGACGAGTACCGGCTTGACTGGCTCCGATGCCGGTGTGACGACGGGCACCATCGGCGTCGAAGCTTCGGCATCGTCGGTCTGCGTGCCAAGCTCCTGGTGCTGTTTGACGGCCTGTATCTCCTCAGCAGCCTCGAGCTCCTTGATAGGGCTAGTGCCCATCTCCTTTGTATCGACAGGCTCCTTGCTGCCTCTCTGTCTACCGAGAACGCGCGGATACCTTGGTGTCGCGAGGGCGCTTCCGCCATACTCGCTGTCGCCGTCGCTGTCGACGGCCGATCTGAGGATTGTGCTATGGGAAGCGTTCGAGAAGTGCGACAGTGAAGGCGAAGCCGAGGTGCCATCGAATGTCGCCAGGTTCTCCCGGGCATCCTCAAAGTCCCCGTCCGTCTCGGTAGCCGTGTCGTAGTCCGTGTTCTGGAACGACTTGAACGATGGCGCGACGGAGCTGTTCTCCGTCATCGAGCGGTTGCCGACAGAGTAGTTGGGTCGATGCGTGTACTGAGAGGGCACTGCAGCCACATCCGGCAGGATGCGCTCGGGGAATGTTGGCGTAGACTCAAGCCTTGGTGTGGTAGCCTCATTGTCATCGTCGACGCTGTGGAAAGCGAGCGTGCTGTGATTGGCTGTCGAGTCGGCGTCTTCGTCCGCTGCGAATAACTGAACATGCGGGTCGGAGCCTTTCTCGACATAGCTGCGCGCTGGGTGGGTGAGAAGGTCGAGACTCGCGTCAGCATGCACTCCAGGCAGACAGAATGATGGAAACGCTTACCTTGAGCTGCCTCTGTCTGGACGCCCTGCTCTTCTGAGCGGACAGGCTCCGTCATGGTCGTAGCCTCCTTGCCCACAACTGGCACCTCCGCGTCCGTCTGTAGGCTCTTGTCGAGCAGGACAGGGACGACAGCAGGGTCCGTCTGCGATGCAAGCTCTCTCGTCTCTGGCTTGACAGGCTCGGGAGCAGGCGTCGGCACCGGGAATGGCACTTTGACGTAGATCGTCTCGGGCTTGGGCGGCGGAGGCAGATCGTCTGTCTGGATGCTGTATTCGCGTGATTCGGGCTTTGGCGCGGCGACTGGCACTTCAACATGCACGATCTTTGGCTCGGGCATTGGAGAAGGCGGTAGGTCCTCGGTCTGCAAGCTACGCTCTTCGGTAGGCGGCTTCGGCGAGGGCACTTCGATATGCACGATCTTCGGTTCGGACTCCGGCGGTGCGGGGACTTCGTCGGTCTGTACGCTGAGATCCTGCGAGTCCGGCTTAGGCGCCGCGACTGGGACCTCCACGTGAACGACTCTCGGTTCCGGAACAGGCGGAGGAGGGACATCGTCCGTCTGGACGCTAAGCTCGCGGGAGGCGGGCTTGGGCGTCGGAACCTGGACCTGGACCTCCCTGTCGACGTAGACAACTCTCGGCTCTGGTTCTGGCGGGGGTGGGATAGCGTCCGTCTGGCTGGCGGATTCCGCCGCAGGAGGCTTTGGCGCAGGTACCTGGACCTCTCTGTCGACGTATAGAACTTGCGGTTCAGGCGTGAGCGGCGGTGGGAGGGGCTCCGTCTGGCAGCTTGATTCCGCTGATGGCGGCTTGCGCGCCGGGACCTGCACCTCAACATGCACGATGCGCGGTTCTGGCTCGGGTGGTGGCGGTATGTCGTCCGTCTGCACGCTGAACTCGCGCGTCTCGACCGGCGGCTTGCGAAGAGCTGCCATCTCGTCCTCTTGCTTCTTGAGCTGCTCTGCCAGGTTGAAGTCCGCTGCGAACATGGCGGAGCTGGGCCTGTTGTCTCTGAGCGAGCCGAGTCCGCTTGTCGGGCGGGGCTGCGCGCCGGAAGCAGGGAGGATGTCCGCAAAGGCTGGGTCGATGCTCGCGAGCGAAGACCTGGACGCCCGCAGATCGTCCCGCTCGTCCTCTCTGTACGATGCGAGCTCCTCTTGTTCTGAAGTATCGCCGTGGTCGACAAGCGAGCCGTCGCCGCCCACGCTGCCCGTGTATTCTTCTTCGTCGTCGACAGGGACCTCTGATGAAAGACGCGATGGCTGCGGTGCTTTATGCACCCGGCCAGCGAGGCCGCCGCGCCGCGAAGCGACGACTACGCCGCCTCGACCGCGGCCGCGACCGCGTCTGCCATGCCCTGTACCGGTGGGCCTTCGTGCGATCGCCTCTCGCAGGCTATTGTCATCCTCCTCGTACTGATCCGGCTCCTCATCGTCCTCATCATGGATTTCTTCGTCCTCCTCGCTGGCATCGCCTGCGTCTCCGCCCTTGAGTTTGCGCTTGAGCGCCATCTTGGCTTCCTTCTCCCTAATGAGAGCGGCGCGCAGAGTCTGAATGGTCTTCTGGGCGGCGGAGAGCGAGCCCCTGAGCTTCTCCGAGTCATTGAGATCGGTGAGATGGCCTGAGAAGATGGGCGAGCCGTCGGGCGTTTCAGACTCGCTCGGCAGGCCGCCTTCCAGGTGGTCGTTCGTCTTTCTGCGATTGCCTAGCGCGCTGCGCTTGATGCCAAAGACGTCCTCCTCCTCGCCGTCTTCTGCGTCGTCGAAGTCGTTGCCGAGCCCGCCGGGGCCGTGTCCGGCCTCTCCCGTAGCGGTCATGTTGGAAGTCGCTGATGCGCTCCTCCTGATCCCGCGGTTCCTGGCGGCGATCTCGTTCCGCGCGCCGTCGAGCGCAGTCTGGATATCCGTCTTCTCGCGCTGCAGGCTAGCCGTCGTCCTGCGCATGTTTGCCATGTCCGTCTCGTGCCGATTCTTGAGCGTATCCAGCTGTGCGACGTGCCTCTCATTGTCGAGCTTCTGGCTGTCGAGAATCTCTCGCGTGCTTGCGAGCTCTTTGACGACGCGTGTGCGCTCCTGCTCCACCTTGGACAGGTTGCTCGAGATGTCGGTCAGATGCGTCCGGATCTCCTGATTCTGCACTTCGAGGTTCCAGTTCTCCTCGCGGTACTTGTCGAGGCTCTCCTCGACGGACTTGAGCCCGCTCGCCATGCCTTCCATCGAGCGCTCCATGCCGTCCTTCTCGGCTTTGCTGGCTGCGAGCTGCGCGTCTCGCTCCGTCAGCAGCGCCTGCAGCCTCCTGACCTCGATGAGCAGCGATTGTCCAATCTCTGTCGCAAACTCCATGTCTGTCGCGCGGTGCTGCGCATTCCGCTGCCGTCGGGACGAGGATGGGGATGTGGGCGTGGCGTTGACATCCTGCACGGGCGGGTTGAACTCGCCAGTGTAAGTGGTAGACGTGGGCAGAGGTGGTGGTGGTGTAGTTGCGCGTGATCTCTGTGGAGAGCGGTCATAGACACGTCGCAGAGTCAGCACGCCAGTCAGACGAAGGAGGCGCGTGCAGGGCTGCCCCTGAGCGTGCGGACACGCACCATTGACGCAGAACTCGCCTGGCGCGACATGGCGCCGGGAGTACCGCCTGGAGGTGCCACTGCTCTGTATATCTCCTGGTTCCCCCTCTCCCAGTGCTTGAGCTCGCTCTCGAGCGCCTCAAGCTTCTCCCGCGCCTCTGGGCCGAGAACGACGCTCTCCTCGTCGCTGTCGACGTACGCGCCTCCCGCTCCAGCGCGACCACGGCCATCGCTCGCCTGCACATCCTCCTCGAGCTCACGGATGCGCGCCTCGAGCTCTGCCTGCTGTGTAAGGAGCGACTCGCCCAGCCTGCCTGCCAGGACAATCTCATTGCTTTTCGCTACGAGCAGCCCTTCGAGCTTGGTGAGCAGGTTGCTCGCGGTCAACCTGGGTGCAGGGGATGACGCCGAATAGTCTACCCCATCCACATCGTGCTCGTCGTCGCTGTAATCTTCGTGCTGCTGCTGCTGCTGTCGGGCATTGCTGCTGCTGCCGTTGTTGTTGCTCCCGAACGACGCGACTCTGTTGCTCACTGACGCCGCCCTGCTCCGACTGCGGCGTGGAGCAGGAGGACGTGGTGACTTGAACCCTGCGTCCATCGTGGACGAGAAGGGTCGCCTGTCCTGTGCAGGTGCTCTGTGGCTATACTCTGCTATGTTCTCGTGGTGCCTGGCGCGGGCTGAGCGAAGGAGCGCGGCGTGCCCGCGGGGCCTGGGCAGGACCGCAGGGAGCGCGCAAGGGAAACGAGGTGCAAAACGGGAAACAGACAGGGCACGACAGGTCTTCTTCAATGCATCACCAGTCTGACTGGTGCAGACACCATGGCCACAGTCGTGTCTCTGACAATCTCCCTTCCTGCAACTCCTGCATCCTGCATCGGCGTCTCGCTTCGGTCTGACCTCCATTCAACCATGTGCACGCTGTAATTGTGAGATGACCCCGCTAACAGTACCGTAGAAGGCAGCTAGCCATTCGCGCAGGCCACCTGCCGCCGTCCGCTGCGGGAAATTGCTTCCTGTCCTCATGTTCGCTCTCCTCCGCGTCCATCGCCCCGTCAGAAGTCCGGATCGAAATCCGAGAAAAGGTCAATAGGCTCGGGACTGGTAACGATGTGCCCTTTAGATCCGGCAGCTCGCGCTCGCGCCTGATTCTTGGCACAAGTGACCCAGTTCTCGTAGCGGTAGCCAGTCTCCCACAAGGATGTGCCATGTCCCAATTCTCTCCTCCTCTTGGTGAGTAGCTTGATGCCCCGCACCGCGGCGAGCTCCTCAATGCTTTTGCACATGCCTGCGCGCTCCTCGAGGGCACTGGCTGCCTTCAGAAAGACGAGCGAGAGCTCCTCGAGATCCGGCTGCCAGAGAGGCGTCTCGAGTAGAGTGATGAATTGCTGGAGCACAGGAATGATATGCTTGACATCCCGGGTAGCGGACCAGGCTCCAACGTGAGAGCGAACGTCGCCGATGTAAAGCTGTCGGAGGCCAGCTGGAAAAAGGCTGGTGATGTCGCCAGGATAAAGGTTGTGGAGCGCGAAGCTGCCGACGGTGGACAGCGAAGTAAGGTCACGTCTGAGTTGAGCACGGTCAACGCGAAGGTATCGGATGACTACGACGCTATTCAGCGAGAGGGATCGCAATTCGCCCGTCACGCCGTCCACGATTTCCAGAACTTTCGGCAGATCTACAGGGTCGATGGTGCGAGGGAAGGAAAGATGCTCGAGCTTAGGAGCCTGCCTGATAATACCCGCGACAACGGCAGCGACGTTGAAGCTCCCTCTGGTGGCAAGAGAGAGATGCTTCAGGTGCGACAGGGAAGGGATAGCGCAGCTTCCCGGCAGAGGGTGGTAGAAGGCGGTCGCAGAAACCGAGGCTGACGTGAGCGTGGACTGTGCGCGCTGAAGTAGCATGAATGTGTGCTCGAGGTCGTTGCCGTACTGTTCCTCGCCTTGCAGAACGAGTCTGGTCAAGCGATCTACGTTGACCGCTTTGGCGAACGTCTTCTTGAGCGTTTCGTACGTCGCGGCAGTGATGAAAAGGAACTTTGTAGGGTGCAGGTACTTGAGGAGCTGGAGCAGCCTTGCCAGACTGGCCTTGAACTGCTTGCTGTTGCAGTTGGCATCGCGCAGCAATGCCCCGCCGGTACAGGTTATTGCGAGGCTGGGGACGAGCGCAGCGAGAGTTCGGATGCGCTTCGATGCATTGATGCAGTCAAGGAGCTTCTCGTAATTGTTGAGTACCTTGAATGTGTACGTGCAAGGCTCTCCGCCGTACTCTGCCTCGTCGTAGTCGTTGCCATCGTCATCGATGTGGCTGCACTGCGCTCGGACGGCGATCTCGACATTAGCAGAGGCGTAGAGTGCAGGCCGCAGACGGAGTAGAATTGCTTGCTGAGCGTGAGGCAGGCGTAGACTGTGGTGCACATCGAGCAGGGCGTCAGCTTGCCAGATCGCCTGGGCGACATCTGCGGAGGCGGCGCACCGTCCGCGTGGGGCAGATATCCGACAATGAGCTCGAGCATCTCGCTCGGCAGAATGCCGATGGACGCGCCCGTCATGCCGGCTTCGAGCTTATCTTTTCCTCGGTTCGGATGAGTACGTTTCGGCGAGTTGAGCTGAGGAAGAGCCTCGCGGTGGCGACTGCGCCTCGGGCTCTACAGGTCGAGGCAAAGGTGCAAAAAAGCCACGACAAGCGTAAGACTCTACGTGTGCAGGGTAGAGACAACCGGTACGTCGCAGATCGCGTGAACAACATGCGAGTCGGAGCGGCTACTAACGTCCAGTCTCGTAGAGCTGAAGACTAAAGGTTCCGTAGGAGGGGCTCCACATCGCTCCTGAAAGCTCACTGCCGTTTCTAGTCTGCGGCCTCCGCTCCCGTGTACAAGCCGGTCTCACTGATACCGACGGTAACCGTCAAGAAGCTTGATGGAGCGCTTGGCGCACGCCTCTTCGAGGCGGACACACAGCTCCACGAGCTCCTCCTTGACTTTCATGCTTGCCAAGTGGCTGAGGCGCAAAGTCTGGAGGCTTCCCTGCCATGAGCCTCCTTCCAGCATCTCCACTAAGTGCTTCATGCCTGGAACCTTACATCCTACTAGCTGGCCGATGTAGAGGTAGGAGAGATTCGGCGGGAAGGTAGAAAGAGTGGGACGATACAGATAATCAACGGCCAGAAGGCGGACATTGTCGAGGCCGCGTAGATCGAGGATGGGCGCGCTCTGGAAGATGTCCGCCTCAACACCGAGGTCTCGGAAGATCAGAGCAGAAAGATCGCTCTTTCGCTCATCCAGAACCTTCTGCGCATGCAGGACATCCCAATGGCGAATGCCTCGGGGGAAGGCGATCCGCTTGAGCTTTGGTGACTGAGCGATAACAGCCGCGATACATTGCGTTGCATGATCGTCGTACGCCCCAGCAAGCGAGATATCGTGAAGCTGCGGGAAGTCAGGCGCGTCGTCGAAAGGGCCAGTCCCGGCGAGCATTGGCAGCTTCATTGTAGTGAGAGTAGAGTGTGCGCGTCGTATGAGAGTGAAGAATGCCTCGGCGTGCACGTCTTCGGTATCCTCGTGGCAGGTGAGTTTTGCCAGACGGTCGACGCTGAGAGCCTGTGCGATTTTGGCGCTGATGGTGACGTAGCTCGCATTGACGATGAAGAGAAAGTCGCTGGGGTGTAGGTACGGAAGAAGCTGGAGCAGCCTAGACAGTTGCTCGAGGAACGCCGGCTCGCTGCTGGTGGCATCCTCTTCCATGCTCCCGCCCCTGCACACAATCGCTAGGCTCGGAATGTGGGCAGCGAGCGAGGCGATCCGCGGTGAGGCCAGGATGCAGTCGAGGAGGCTGTCGTAGGGGTTCTCGATGCTGTAATCGTATTCTGCGAAGAGATCATCCTCGCCGTTGCTGTCAACCTGGTCGGTGGTAGCGCGGACTGTAATCTCGATATGAGCGGAGGCGTAGAGAGCGGGCTCGGAAACTGTGTAGAAGTGCTTGTTGACAGTGAGGCACGAGAAGACTGGGATGACAGAGCAGGGAAGGCGCATCAGCACGTTGCGTCGCCCTGCCGGTCGCCAGAGCAAGCGCGTACCGTCGGCTCGCGTCAGATGTCCAATGACCAGCTCGAGCATCTCGCGAGGGAGAACGTTGATGGACAGGCGACTCATGATGAATCTCAGGAGAGTTGTATTCTTGGAGTTTCTGTGCACGAGTGCGATGAGTTGGTACGAGGAGATCCCTCTCGGATCCCCTCAGCACGCTCCGAGCGCGCTTCGAGTGGCGGCGGACAGGGGCACAATGACAGCAAGAGGCAACAGAACGGGAGTGCAACAGATATGGACTGCGATGAATCATATATCACAACATACTGCCAAAGTCGGGCCCGACCTGAGGAGCAGGTCTGCCTGACTCCACCTTTCGGCCCGCACATCCCGCTTCAAGCGCTCGACGCCTGTCTGGCCAGCCAGATCTTGAGCGTCTTGCTCTCGTCGTGTCCTGCTACTCTGTCCCCTTCTTTGTCCCAAGCTGGCGGTTCAAGCGGGTCAGCTCGAGTCGGTCAAAATTGCCAGGTACAGTCACGCACCCTTGCCGTACGCATGCAGCAGCTCCTGGCTGACAAGCGCGTCAATGTCCCTCGCCTTCTTCGGCAGTGTCACATCGACGCTTTTCTTCGAAGCGCTCTCCGGGTCGAGCGCGCCCAACCGCTTTAGACACAGCTTGACGCCGAATCCTGCGCGCCGCCCGACGCCTCCTTCGCTCATCGGACCAGCCATCTCCACAGCGCGGCAGAAGCCTCTGTATGCTGATGCGTAGTCTCCAAGGGTATAAAGCATCTCGGCGTGACGTAGGACGTGGAAAGTGTTCGTCGGCTGCAGGAGGATGAGGTCGGCCAGGCAGGATAGCGCTTGTGGAAGCATGCCGAGCCGCTCGTACGCTGCGCAGAGCTCGCTCCACCCATCAGGATCGCTGTATGTCGTCTCGAGGTGTTCCACGAGCATTTCAATGCCACGCGCGTGGCTCAGACTCCGGTCGCCTCTCACTGCTCCGGAGGTCGCGCAGTGGAGGTGCAGCGCAATGAGTCGCTTTCGGATGGTCTGAAGCAGGCGAGCGGGCTCAGCCGGGACCGTAGTGAGGCTATATGAGGCCACGTACAACATCGTTCTCATCCTTTGCGAGCTTTGTCTCGTAGAACTCGCGCGCCTTGGCGGGGCTTTCGACCTCGAGGAGCAGGCCGCGAAGCGAGTCGACGCGAGACGAGTTCGTGAACTTCTGCTCTAGGCGCTCGATGCAGACCTATGCGAAACGTATCAGCTATATCAGCCACACACTATTCAGACCAGCTCGGCTGACCTACGCCGGCGAGGTCAATCTTGCCCGTGTCGAGTGCGGCGAAGCCGAGCTGCTCCAGGAACGGCCAGACTGCGTCCGGTAGCCATAGTCAGCCGCGCTCCAATCCTTATGTACTTGAGACTTCGACACACCCTCGTCGCCCATCTTGCGCAAAGCACCCTTCTCGCCCAGCACCTTCTCGCCGCGCTTGACGACATCTCCCGAGTTGCGCGTCCCCGTCCGGCGGTAGTCGGCTAGGATGGCGAGCGAGTCCGCTGTCGTTTCCGCGGCCTTGTCGAAGTAGTAGTTGTGCTCCGGGCGCTGGCGTCGCGACATCTTGAGCGCGTCGGTAAGTGCAGAGGGCGGTCGAGGGAGGTCTCAGCGTCTCGAGGTCAGCAGCGCCGGAGCTGCTCCGGACAGGACGGTGGAGCTTCGACGCGCATAGCAAAGAGACTTCCATTGTCGTGGCTGTGTAGTATAGGCTCGGGTACTGCTAGAGATACATATTTCGCATCGCTCGCCTCCCTTCAATCCCCTCGAAGACAACCAAAACGCCGGCCTCCCTCACGCCCTGAAGACCGTCTGATTCGCAGTGGCCTTGTCGTCGAGCTTGCCCTCCATGCGCTTTTTGGCGCGGTACTTGACAATCTCCTTGCCGATGCGCTGCAGGACGAGTAGAGTGCGTTCCGCGTCAGACAAGCCCTGTCTGCTCGAGCTCAGGTGCGATTGCAAGGCAGAGCACCTCACATTCTGAAGTCGGCGGTGTAGCTCTGGCTTGTATCCCAGCTCAAACATGACCTCCATGAAGACGAAGAAGACCGCGAGGACGAGGGACTGGAAGAGCGAGTCCAGGAGTGCCGGTGCTCGTCCTTCGAACTTGCCGTGTCCGATGAACTGGGCAATCCAGGCTGCGACGAAGGCGGCGCCTGCGATCCGCGTCGAGTTGGCGTGCTGGAGAGCGGGGGTGGTAATGTGTCAGCTGCTGCAGAGGTAGCGATTCGAGCACAGATGTGACCACTCACGTTGGCGTAGAACTCGTTTGCGGACCAGCCGAGGAAGACGACAAAGGGTGCGTAGATGGATCTGCAAGAGGTGAGCACGGTCAGCTGATGCCTTGCGCTAATAGGCGCAGCAAGGCAGCTCTGTGCAGACGCACCCAGCAATCGGTTCAAGACCGACAAAGTAGGCTGCATATGCGAGAGCCGTCAGGAACGGTACGTTCAGGACGACATCGGTCTTGAGAGGTCCATAGATGAGAGGAATGGTCGAGTGCCAGGGGAAGAGGCTGTTGAAGAGAACGAGAGTTGTCCAGAATATTGTGGGGACACACTGTGCAAAGGAAGCGGAAGGCTATGAGTACTAAAGAGGGCTTGAGCGCGAGACTAGAGCCGTGCAAGAGGCGCATGCAGCGACCCACAAAGATGTGAATGAGGACATTCGTCTACCGAATGCATGACCCAGCAAACGCGGTGGGAGCCCGTCAGCACGGCATCTCTATGCGCCTCGGCGCCAGGCAAGACCTTTTGCTGACCTTGTTGGCATGGTATTGGCCGTAAAATGCGAACTGCGGGGGTTGATGCATGCATGCATGTATGTCAGTTCGGAGGTACCGGCGACCGGTCTGACCGGGTCCAGAATCAGATCACGGCAACGGCGGGCATCGACGGCTTTCTCACCTGCTCCTCGAGGTCCCAGAATCCGCCCGTGCTCTTGCTCTTGCTCGCCGTCATCGTCTGCTGCGAAGATGCCGTACTGCTGCCGTTGCTACTGAATCGCTAGACTGCAGAGAGACAAGCTGAAGACGCTAGCGTCCTCGAAGTTGCTTCGTCGCTTCGCGGTGCTCGGGACGACCTCTCGGAGCGAGGTCGGGCCGAACGGTGTCGCACACGCGGCTCCTCGCGACATGCACAGCTCAACGACTTGCACGAATTGACACATGTTCGAAGCATGAAGATGATTTCCGAATATGATGCGAGAAGGATCGTCGACGCGGAAGAAATGATGCGGGTCTGGGCCTAGCCCCATGACCCTCCCCGGCCTTGGACAGACACCACCTTACAGTACTCATCGGAGAGCACAGAGATGGCACGAATGTCACAATACACAGCCTCAGAGAACGCTCTTGCGCCTGAAAAGCCACTGACTGGCATCAACGCTCTACCCGTCGAGGTCTTCGAGCACATCGCACTTTATCTCGAGCCACAATCCGGTACGGAGAATAGGGCGTATTGTCCAGGGCAGAGGGCAGTGAAGCTGACCCCAGACTGTCCCTGCTGCACAGTAAATGCCTGTCTGACCGTCTGCCGCACATTCTACGATGGCTTCGCGGATGCCTACTACTGCACTCTGGGCATCACCGTCCTTGGCCGCCCGCCCTGCCAGAGGGATCCGTCGCTCGCACTTGCGGTCAACCCACTGAACTTGATTGCAGGCATGAGGAGATCTCACGCCACGGCTCAGCGTGCTGCTCTCGCGCAGTACGTCTCCGTGTACCTCGACCCGGGCTGGGACTGCATCATGACCACTGCAAGCCCGAACCTGGAGGACCTCGTCTGGCTCTTTCAGCACTTGAAGCCGGTGGATCTTCAAGTCTCGACCACGGCAAAGGCGCACTTCTTGCACTCTGCTCTGCTCGAGGTGCTCAGTCTAGACCGCCTGCGAATCCTTGGTATTGCTGTTTCTGAGGACGAGCCAGACGAGACGAGCCACTTGGAGGATCTCGAGCTGGCACCCTTCAAAAGGACGATTGGTGCAGCAGCGAAGACTCTCGCTGCTCTGTCCCTGCCTTCGGAGGCGCACTGGGATATAGTGCTGGAGGAGGGAAGCACCGCGGAGATGCCAGCAGTCTTTCCAAAGCTCGCCGACATCGACGTCGTCTGCGAGGGACCAGATGCATCATATGCCGCCGACATTGTCGTCAGGTCGCCTGTCCTATCTCGCCTCGCCCTACACTTTGCCAACAGCGTCAACGCACTTTCTGCCGTACTGCACCTGATCGACGTTGCAGACGGCGACATCACGTCTCTGGACTTGCAGTCAAGAGCGGGATACCCTTACGGCTTTGGGGGCATTCCAGCAGACCCGGTCACAACCCTGGACCTTAGCGAGCACAATAATATTCTCTACCTGGATGTGCTGTCCGTCAACGGCCCTGCCTTTCATCTCTTCCCGCCAAAGCTCAGGACGCTCGGTATCGACCGCATTCATCTGTCGTGGGAGGAAACCAGTGACGAGACAACAGATCGAGACGCCCTCGATGGCGGCCAGCAGACGGCATTGCAGCAACTGAGGGAGCTGCTCGCCAGACCAGACTGGCAGAGTGATCTGAAGGAGATCCGACTTGGAAGCTCGCAGAAGCTGTACGGCCGGCGTCTCTACATGCCTCCTGATCTGCAGGCAATCATGAAGAGGGCGTGCGAGAAGCGGGGCATAAACCTGACCCTGCTCAACTGCGACGAGAAGGAGTCTTCCAGAGAGTCGGGATCAGATCTGCCGTTCGGCAGCGATCCTGCAGATGGCGGCGAATCTTTCGACGGCAGCGACCCAGGCGGAATGGGTTCAGTGGACGGTTCGTCGGAGCCGGGCATGGTGTCGCATACCGTTCCGCAGGGTCCGGCAGGGCAAGCACATGCCAATCACGAGATCTGAAGGGTTGCGCAAAAGGCCGGAATCCGAGCCAAAAATGAAGGCCTCAAACTCCGAGCTCGTGTACTCGTCCCGGTTTAGCCCGCAAACAGCCAGTGCGTTTGAGGTACGGACGGGAGGTCCGAGTCTTGGGCGGCGGAAATGCTCCGTTGCAAGCGAATGAAGTCAGGCACAGACCGTCTGCTCAATTAATATCCAGTACTGTATGTAGCTCCGTTGTAGCCCGTATGCATTCTCCAAACGAACTATCGGTGCATGTACTGTACATGACGGAGCCATCATAGGAAGAGCGGTTATCCTGGAGCTCTCGCCGCTGGCCGCGGCTCGAGACCATTTACTGTACCCCTCTTCGAGGAAAGTGGGCCAGTTCCTGGAGATCGTGGAGGTCGCTCAGGAGGTGCTGGAACGGCGTGAGCCAAAAGGTGGTCCCTAGACTACTACGTACTCGACGCTGCTCGGACGCGCGAGGATTCTTCTGCCCGAAGTTCGATCATCGGCTTTGAGGGACGATACATCATAGAGGAGCCTCGCGAAGGTGAAGCGTCTCCCTACAGACGATACCATCTTCTGTACGTAGGTAGGATTGTGTTAAGAGGCTAAGTATGCGCCGTATCACGATGGATAGGATTGCATTCCCCGTTTGCCCCCCCCCCCCCCCCCCCCCCCCCCCCCCTCCCCCCCCCCCCCCCCCCCCTCCCATCCCCATCTGGCCTTGCGGAGGAGCTATTGCCAGATCCGAGTCAAGAAAAGCCTATGAGGGCGGCTACAAACTTGGAGAACACAAGGCGAGGACCACGAGGCCTCAAGGCCTCAAGCTTGAGCGCTCAAAGCGTTCATGCTCTTGTGTTACGACATGTACATTGCACGACACATCCATGACGTTAGGTGCAAGGGAACAAGATCTGTATTTGGGCACGTCATGCGGGTCGCGGAGTTAGACCGGCAAGATCGCGCCTCTCGGAGCCTTCCAATTTTCTTTTGTCGCCGTAGATGACCTTATAAGCTCGCCTTCCTCAGAGATCACCACTCCCTCGATACACAAGCAGTCATGGCCCGGAGAACCCATGGCCAGGTTACAACTGCTGAGGACGCCCTGACGGCATCGAGAGAGTCACTCGTTGGCATCCTTGCACTGCCGGTCGAGGTATTCGACCACATTGCCCTTAACCTCCAACCGCGCTCCGGTACGGGAATCATGGGGCGGGTTCATTCGTGGTCAGTGAGAGGGGGCGCCTGACTGGAGACTGGTCGTTGCTGCACAGTGAACATATGCTTGACTGTCTGTCGCACGTTCCACGATGGCTTCATAGATGCCCACTATCGCACCCTTTCCATCACGGTCTACGGTCGCCCGCCTTGCGCGACAGAGCTGTCGCTCGCGCTCGCAATCGATCCACCCAATCTGATGGCGAACATGAGAGCATCAGACGCCATGGCCCAGCGTGTCGCTCTCGCGCACTGCGTTTCAGTCCACCTCGACCCAGCCTGGGACGGCGTCACGACTGCCACGAGCCCGTCTCTCGACGATCTCGTCTGGCTCTTTCAGCACTTGCACCCAGTAGAGCTGCACTTCACAAGCACGGCAAACGCACATTTCCTGCAGTCTGCGCTCCTCGAGGTGCTCAATCCGGACCGCCTTCGTAGCCTCAGCATCGCCGTCTCTGAGGATGGGGACGGCGAGACCGAAGCCTTCCAGCTTGGACCATTCAAGTCCATCATCAACGGCGCCGCAGGGAGCCTGGTCTCTCTGACTCTGCCCACCGAGGAGCACAGACCGCCCACGCGGGAAGCGCACGAGACAGTCGACATGCCAGCAGAATTTCCGAACCTCGTCAGTGCAGAGGTCGTCTGCGATGAGCCAGATGCCTCCTACGCCGGCGACATTGTCGCGAGAGCGCCTGAGCTGGCTCAGCTCGTTCTTCACTTCCGCAACAGTACCAGCGTGCTCGACGCCGTGCGGCACCTCATCAACGTCGCCGACGGGGAAATCGCGTCTCTCGACTTGCAGTCCCGAGCGGGGTACCCCTATGGCAATGGAACCAACGCCGAGGGGCCACCCGCAATACTGGACCTGACCGACCACGACCACATCCTCGACATGAGTGTGCTGTCCGTCAACGGCCCCGCGTTTCATCTCTTCCCGCCGAAGCTGAGGACGCTCGCCATCGACCGGGTCCATCTCTCATTGGAGGAGCAGGAGGACGAAGGAGCAGACCGAGACGCCCTCGATGGCGGCCAGCAGACGGCATTGCAACAGCTGAGGGAGCTATTGGCTAGACCAGACTGGCAGCCGGATCTCGGGGAGATCCGACTTGGGAGCTCGGACAGGCTGTACGGACGGCGTCTATACATCCCTGCCGATCTACAGGCGATCATGAGGACGGCTTGCGAGAAGCGGGGCATAATTCTGACCCTGCTCAACTGCGACGAGAAGAATTCTTCCAGAGGGTCGGGCTCGGACCCGCCTGTCGGCAGCGATCCTACAGATGGCAGCGAAGCATTTCAAGCATCTGATGGCAGCGACCCAGGCGGAATGCTGTCAGTCGACGGGTCGTCAGAGGCGGGCATGGTGTCGCATACCGTTCCAGAAGGCCCAGCAGAGCAAGTACATGGCGTCCACGAGAATTTAGGCCAGCAAGCGGGACAATGAGGGCCATTTGGCGCAAGCAACCATCCTAGACTAGCGTTCAACTAAGGATGGCAGGACCTAAAGGCACGACAACAACGTGCTGTCACTGTGTTCGGTGCAGGCAGGGTTCAGCCAGTCGAGGCTCTCGCAAGGGCGAGCGCTCCGCGGCTACCGGACAAGCTTGGGCATAGCTTGTCTGCTCTTATATCATACACTATACATGTAAGAATTCTACAGACGTTCTCCCGAGGAATCATGGCGACGCCATACCCTGACCTTCTGTGGTCTCGAAGCGCGTCGCGTTGGGTCTCCCCTGCTCCGACCGCAATCGACCAACAAAGCTACTAAGGAGGATCGGCTACTCTCGCAGGGCAGACCTCGCAATGAACATCAATGCCCAGCCTATCGAGGTTGTCGACGATGTTGCCTCACACCTCCCTTACTACGCCGGTGCGTTGGGCAGATCGAGCTGACAGGAGACCGACAGCTCACATGCGGCCTAACCTATGAATGCGGTGAAAGCATGTCTCACCGTCAGCCGCCAGTTCCACGAGGGCTTCATCGACGCCTTCTACTGCATGATGTCTATCGCAGTTCAAGGCAGACCCGCTACCGAGGAAGACGGGCCCACCGTCCAGGTCAAGCCGAGCGACCTCATCACGCGTATGAGAGCGTCCGACGCTCTCGCAAAGCGGATCCCATTGGCATTCCACGTCGAGATCTACCTCGACCCGGATTGGCCGCGCACACCGTCATCACCCAGTCCAGCCTTGGCCGATCTGGTCTGGCTTTTTCAGCACCTTCGGTCCCGGATTCTGCTCATCTCGACCACAGCCAGATCGCACGGGTTTCACTCGGCACTTGTACAGGCCCTGTGCGCCGATCGCGTCAAGTCGCTCAGCATCTCGTCCTTCACGGAAGCAGACGATGCAGTCCTGGATCTCGGGCGACCGTATCTCAAAGCTTGACCTACATTGTCGCTCCGGCTT
Source organism: Symmetrospora coprosmae (assembly GCA_008802785.1). Lineage (NCBI taxonomy): Eukaryota > Fungi > Basidiomycota > Cystobasidiomycetes > Symmetrosporaceae > Symmetrospora > Symmetrospora coprosmae. Next base: position 210,686 of record VUYT01000021.1, on the reverse strand, counting down.
CCCGTACGGTTCAGGAAGTACGGCATCTCACCCCACGCCCAAGTTGGATCTGCGGAACTATACCGGCATTCTCCACCTCGAGATCTCCTGGCTCAACGGCCCATCTATGCACCTCCTCCCGCCAAAGCTTCTCACGCTCGAGCTACAGCGCATTCACGTCTCCTGGGGCGAAGTACAAGACACGGATCACAACGATGACGATGGTGGCGAGCAGACAGTATTGCAGCAGCTCCGAGCATTCCTCGAGGACCCCGAGTGGCAGACAAATCTCAGACAACTGACCTTCGGCACTGAGCACGTCACGATTGGCCGCGCGCTCTACATCCCCCCTCTCCTTCAGGGAGTTCTTGCGTCCCTCTGCGCTGCCAGAGGCATCGAGGTCCTCTTCCACAATTGTGACGAGAAGAATGCGGAGGACTGGGAGGACGACATGGAAGAGGCGGACGGGTCGACGGGGGAGTCGGCAGCTTCGGAGAATGACAACGAGCCGGACGAGGCAGCAGGTGCGGCAGGGCCAGACGATGATGGAGCGGATGGAGAAGCGGGCGGACAGCCCGAGGATGCCGGGGACGATAGTGTCGAGGCGAACGAGTGAGAGACTGCGAGCGCCACGAGCAGAACAAGCTGCCTGGTCTGTCAAGAGCAGAGCTTGAGGTCGGGGTGCAAAGGCTCAGCAGACGGCCGAGAGTCGTTAAACCTCTGCCGATCCGATTTAGTAGCTGCCGAGGCACGCATGTAGTTTTCAGGGGCATCTGATGTAGCGCCTTCATATCTGCCCCAACGGGTGCCACGCAACGCCCTCCTAATCTGTGCTTGTCGCGTCAGCGCGCCTCTGTGCAAGTTCCCTCCGCCCTACTCGTAACACGTTGCTCGACGCTGCTCGAACGCTTCAGCCCGAAGTTCGATCACGTCGGCTCTGAGTGGCGATATGTAGGAAGAGCCGCAATGAAGCGTCTCCCTGTAGACAATACCATCTACGTACGTAGGTAGGATTCTGGTAAGAGTCACGTACGCCCTACCACGATGTATGACGGGTCATCACCAGTTGGCCCGCCCGAACTGGCGTTGCGGAGGGACTATTGCGAGTTCAGAACAGCTATAGGGACGGCTAATACAGAGCACCAGGTCGTAGGACCTGGCCATGGGCGCAAAGCGAGACCACAAGCCTGAGCTCAGGCGATACTTGTATAACACGACATGGCACGGATCTATCCATGACGCGGAAGTGCTGAGCAATGGAACAAGATCTGCATCTGGCACGTCATGCGGGTCGCGGAGATGGATCGGCAAGATCGTCCAGCGATGGCGCCCGGCTTCAAGTTCTCTTTGTCGGGTAGACGACCTTTCCTTGTTCAAACATTCACCACTCACTCAGTACACAAGCAACCATGGCTCAGAGAGCCCCAGCTGCATCTGCTGAGGACGCCCTGACGGCATCGGGCGAGTCACTCGCCGGCATCCATGCACTGCCCGTCGAAGTCTTTGACCACATTGCTCTTCACCTCCAGCCGCGCTCCGGTACGGAAACCATCTGACGAGTTCTTTCGTGGCCAGCGGGGGAGGAGGCTGACTGGAGACTGGTCGTTGCTGCACAGTGAACATATGCTTGACTGTCTGTCGCACGTTCCACGATGGCTTCATAGATGCCCACTATCGCACCCTTTCCATCACGGTCTACGGTCGCCCGCCTTGCGCGACAGAGCTGTCGCTCGCGCTCGCAATCGATCCACCCAATCTGATGGCGAACATGAGAGCATCAGACGCCATGGCCCAGCGTGTCGCTCTCGCGCACTGCGTTTCAGTCCACCTCGACCCAGCCTGGGACGGCGTCACGACTGCCACGAGCCCGTCTCTCGACGATCTCGTCTGGCTCTTTCAGCACTTGCACCCAGTAGAGCTGCACTTCACAAGCACGGCAAACGCACATTTCCTGCAGTCTGCGCTCCTCGAGGTGCTCAATCCGGACCGCCTTCGTAGCCTCAGCATCGCCGTCTCTGAGGATGGGGACGGCGAGACCGAAGCCTTCCAGCTTGGACCATTCAAGTCCATCATCAACGGCGCCGCAGGGAGCCTGGTCTCTCTGACTCTGCCCACCGAGGAGCACAGACCGCCCACGCGGGAAGCGCACGAGACAGTCGACATGCCAGCAGAATTTCCGAACCTCGTCAGTGCAGAGGTCGTCTGCGATGAGCCAGATGCCTCCTACGCCGGCGACATTGTCGCGAGAGCGCCTGAGCTGGCTCAGCTCGTTCTTCACTTCCGCAACAGTACCAGCGTGCTCGACGCCGTGCGGCACCTCATCAACGTCGCCGACGGGGAAATCGCGTCTCTCGACTTGCAGTCCCGAGCGGGGTACCCCTATGGCAATGGAACCAACGCCGAGGGGCCACCCGCAATACTGGACCTGACCGACCACGACCACATCCTCGACATGAGTGTGCTGTCCGTCAACGGCCCCGCGTTTCATCTCTTCCCGCCGAAGCTGAGGACGCTCGCCATCGACCGGGTCCATCTCTCATTGGAGGAGCAGGAGGACGAAGGAGCAGACCGAGACGCCCTCGATGGCGGCCAGCAGACGGCATTGCAACAGCTGAGGGAGCTATTGGCTAGACCAGACTGGCAGCCGGATCTCGGGGAGATCCGACTTGGGAGCTCGGACAGGCTGTACGGACGGCGTCTATACATCCCTGCCGATCTACAGGCGATCATGAGGGCGGCGTGCGAGAGGAGGGGAATCACTCTGACCTTGCTCCATTGCGACGAGAAGAGCGCATCAGGAGGGTCGGGTTCGGACCCATCAGCATTGGGAAGCGAGCCTGCGCCTGGCAGCGATCCATCCGGCGGCAGCGACCCACCCGGCGACAGCGACCCGGGCGGAGCGACTACAGCAGATGATTCGCCAGATCCGGGCATGGTCTAGCACAGTAATCCCCAGAGTCCGGCAGCACAGGCACAAGCCGTCTCGAATCATGAGCGATGGCGCGGAGCGGGCGAAGTGGGCCAACGAGGACCAATGAGGCCCCGCCAGCGCACAATGATAGCTTGTGTCGTCTCAAGCAAGGGTACATGGTCAGAGGTCTATGCCAACAGGCGCTGAGGTACGCTGGTCTTGCAGGATAATCGCAGCAGCTCCAGAGCGTGGACTTGGTCAGGCGCTTATTACGAGCGGACATGGGTAAGTCGGCATTTAGACAGTAGCCACCGATGGTGCGGCGATACACGGTAGCCGTCGAGCCACGCTAGCACGTTATACGCGTTGTGAATTGTAAGGATCAGGAAGTAAAGTACAGCCCGCGGCCAAAGCGCATGCGCAGCCTGAGCTGAGGTTGTTATATCACCGCGTCTTTGTGCGGGTCTGCTCTGCTCGAACCCGTCGCTGCAATCATCGCACAAGATACACCAGCGACAGAGCATCAACAAGGCTTGCTATCTACTATGGCCTGACTCACCATCGCCGTGTTGCCCAACGAGATCCTCGAGAGCGTTGCCGAGCATCTTGGGCAACTGGACGGTAAGTACTCCAGGCCTCAAGGACTTCAGCACGGCCATGAGAGCGCTAAGACTTGACGACAATGCATCCGAAACGCCTTACGCCCGCTTCAGTGCTCGCTTGTCTTTCCGTCAGCCGCCAATTCCATGCGGGCTTTATCGATGCCCTTTACCGCACCATGGTCTTCAACGATCCAATAATGGCTGGCGAAACGATCTCCGACGACGAGTCTGTCGTAGTAGCGATCAAACCGGAGAACCTGATCGCATACATGAGAGCCTCTGATGCTTCGGCAAAGCGTCTCTCTCTGGTCAATAACGTCTGCATGGCTATCGAGGCGGTGACAACGAAGGTCCCGGAGAAAGACCTGGACGACCTCATCTGGCTCTTCCAGCACTTGCGTCCACGGAGCCTTGAGGTCGACATGATGTCCTCGTCGTGCCCCTTCCAGCCTGCCCTGCTGCCAGCATTGCCCCTGGGCGCCTAGAGTTGCGTCATCTTCGCCGACGGAGGGACAGGAATAGACAATCCGTCAAATGCGCTGCAGCCATTCAAGGAGATCATCTCGCAAGCGTCCAAAAATCTGGTCCACCTGTGTCCGTCAACCGAGTGTACGCCCGGAACCTCGGACAGTCCGGCTCTCCTCCCTAGGTTGACTTCCGCACACATCGATTGCGAAGGCACGGACATAACCTACTGCATGTCGATCATGCAAGCATCTCCAAAGCTCGAGCGTCTTGCTTTGAGATTCTTCGAAGACGAGCTCATGGTAGCGCAGCAGCTGCTCAGGGGAGTTGAGGCAAAGATCTCGAAACTCGAGCTGGATATCTGGGACAATTCCTGGGGCTTTCCCCTTTGGACGGGACCGACCAACAGTACACCAGGCCGGGACTTGCAAGCACACCATACCATCAGACCTCTCGACCTGGGCAATATCGACGGCCCAGCCTTCCACCTGCTTCCGCCCAAGCTTCATAGCCTGAAACTGCTAGGAATGGACTTTGAAGCTGAGGAGGACGGTTCTGACGAGGGCCGGCGGAGCGCTCCGCAGCATCTTCTAGCCTCACTGGCGGATCGCACATGGCAGACCGACCTCAGGGAGATACAAATCGGCATTGAAGACGAAACATCTATCCGCTACTTCCCCGACGAGTCCACCCACATCTCAGCTCATCTACATGACAGCCTCACTGCACTGTGCACGTCCGCGGGAATACATCTCACTCTGCACAACTATACGGTGGGAGACGACAAGGAGGGGATTACACACGAAGTAGCTGATGACGCATCCCGGGCATCGAGTGCTTCGCTTGAAATGGCATAGCATTAGCACAGATGGATCAACGGCCTCGCAGGAATCGGTCTTAAGAAGGATGCGCAGCCATTGAGACGGACCAGGACAGCATGGAGGTGAGCGAGCGAACCTGCAACGGCATTAGGGAATGTCACCTGGCACAATGGAAGCTTGACAATGCCATCCTTGCGATAGTTTACAGACGAGAAAGTGGGACCGAAAGCGGCGAGTCTCGGAATGCGGCACACTTAGCCGAGCAATCGTTGCATCGTACCAGTCACCAGCTGGCTGAAGCTGTCAGCGATGAATCATGAGTCATGCATAAGACCGAAGATCCGCAACCCGGTCAGATGGAAGTGCCTATTGTCAAATTTGCACGCATGGCTCGCTCGCCATGCAATCGAGTGTCAACGTCCCTCTACTCGCAGCACGGCATCAGACCAGCCAGCCTGCGGCATTTGCCAGCCCCCTAATTCCACCAGACTAGCCTCTTACAGCTTGATGTCGGCCGCGCTAAACAGCTTGAACGTTCGCGACCACTCTCCCGTCGCGAGGAACTTGCCGTCTGCAGCGAGAAAGGCATTAGCGAGCACAGAGTGCGAGCACGACCGGGTGTCCACCCACTCTGCGACAGGTCCACGCTCATGATCTTGCCTCCCGCCTCGCTGTTCAAGCTCTTGACGAGCTGCCAGTCGTCTGCAGACCAGAGCTTGACGAAGCCGTCGTACCCGGATGAGGCGAGGTACATGCCAGAGATTGGCGCTTTTGCGAGTGTGCTCCATCCCCACCCTGCCGCTGCTGGCACGGGTCTCTGCTCCGACTCGTCCATGTCCATCTTGAAGACATCGGGCTTGACGTCCTCCTGCTCCTCCGTCTTGACGACAACGTCCGGTGTGCCCTCTGCGTGCGCTGTGCCGTTTGGTTTTGGCTCCTGCTTGACTTTTGCCGCCTCGATGGTCTTCGGAAACTCCGTAAGCCCGTCTTCTGCCTTGAAGAACTTGACTTCGGACACGTTGCTGCGGTGCGCCGGGATGGTATAGAGGCACTTGAGCATGCGGAGGTCCCAGATCTTGACCGTGTCATCGTTCGAGCCCGTCGCGAGCTGGTGCCCCGTGGCGGGTGACCAGTCGATCGAGAGGATGTCGCGGATGTGCCCGTCGAGGACCATGACGCTGCGCCCGGAGCGCGTGTCCCACACGCGCCCGATGGCGTCCAGTCCGCCGCTCGCGACAAGCGACCCTTCGTCCGGCTGGAAGGCGATGCTGTACAGCTCTTTGCTGTGCCCTTCCTGCAGCAGCAGCTCCTTCGTGCTCGCAACGTCCCAGAGACGCCAGGTCCCGTCGTACGATGCGGACGCGATGTACCGGCCGGAAGGGTGGTACGAGAGCTTGCAGACGCGGTGCGAGTGCCCGGAGAGGGTGGCGAGGGGTTTTGTGGGCTGTGCAGCCGCAGCGTCAAAGCTCGCATCGCGATCTAGCCTGTGCGGGCAGCCAAGCGTCAGTCCTTGCCTCTAACGGCCGGCGAACGAGCATGATTACAAACGTGTCACCCACCCTTGCAACCCCCACAGCTGGACGTTGAAGTCTGCTCCCGAGCTGGCAAAGTTGACTTCGCTTGACGTTGGTCCGCCTGGCAGTGTCGCTCTGGGATGCCACGCCAAACCACCGATCCTCTCGCCGTTGTGCCCTTTGTACTGCTCTATCAAATGGCAGTTGGGCACGTCCCACAGCTTGACAGTCCCCGACCACGAGCCAGACAGGATGTATTTGGAATTTGGGCTGAACCGGACTGCGCATATGGGCCGCTCGTCCGCGAACTGCGAGCCGAGTGATGTGTAGCTCTGCGAAAATGTGCGTGGAGCATCAGCTCTCGGCGGACAAGCTGAGCGGTACACGTCGAACGCACCTTGAGCTCCGCAAAGACGCCCTTCCTCGCTTCCAGTATCCGCGTGAGAGGCAAGGTCGCCTCTGCCTTTTGCCTCGCGACTCTGCGTTTCGCTCTGGGTAGCGAGTATGCCGCCATCCATCTCCGTGCGCGAGCCAGGTCCTCGTCTCCTTCCGTGTAGAACTCTTCCTCCTTCTCTTCTTCCTCTTTGCCCTCCCCATCCTCGCCGCTGTCGTCGCTGTCACTCCCGGAGTCCATGTCAATGTCGAGGCCCTGTGCCTGCCTCTGCCGGACAATGACATCGCGCAGGCGCTCTCTGCGGTCCTCGCGCTTCTCGCCAAAGAGCGTGATGGGATGTCCGAGCCCCCGCAGTCTCCGTCTGACCTCCAGGTCATTCGTCGGCAGTGCGAGCTTGCGGCTGGCTTTTTTGCGGTCGAGCTCGGCAATGAGGGCTGAATTGGTTGCGTCTTCTTCGAGATCGTAGTAGTCTGCTCCCGTGCCTCCTGAGGGCCCCGCGAGGCTGTCAAAGTCGATGCCCTGCGGTATTGGTTGACATGGATGTCAGTTCTTGTCCGCTCGTCTGCTCGGATTGAAGATGCGCGCGCGACGGAAGTGACGCACGTCGGCCATGATGGGCGCGTTCTAGCAGCACCAGGGGGAGCAGAAGGGTGCGCCGTCTCTCGCGTGTGCGTTGTTGTTGCTTTCCTGCTATGCTTGGGATGGGGATGGGTGGGAGACGAAGAGGAGAGGACAGCGGCGAGCCTCGGACAGGGACAGGCAGCCATCTTCCCTCTGCATCCCGACAACGCCCAACCGTATTGGCATATCAGCATCAGGAAGCAGAAGCAGAGCCAGCGCATGGACGGCGTCACTAACGGCAGTGGTAGTGGGACTGGCAGTGGCCTCGACTACCTCGACGGCGGCCTCAGCCTCGGCGGGGCAGCAGGAGCAGGACTGGCGCCGTCGACATCGCCGCGACCGCCCTCTGCTGGCACTGCAGCATCGAGCACGTCGCACCATCTCGCATCGGCCAGCCATGGCACACGCGCAGCGACCAAGCACCTCCTGCTGTCGCCCAACCCGCATGCGGCGTCCCTGAGCTCGCTCGCGGCCGGGTCGGGTGCAGGCAGTGCAGGCAGTGGAAACGGCAATGGAGGAGGAGGGCGATCCATCAGTGGGAGTGCGAGTCCACTGCAGATACCTGGTTCGTCTGCGTCTGCATCGTCGTCGTCCTTGAGCAACTACTACCCGGCAAGGAGCGCATCCCCGGCAGGGACGGCTGCAGGAGGGATAGGCGGCGATGCAGGAGGAGGAGGAGGAGGACTCGGTGGACCACAGTCAGAGAACGACAAGGTGTACTGGCTCATCGTCGAGCTCCTCAACCCAGCTACACGAGAGGCAGCCTTGCTCGAGCTCAGCAAGAAGCGCGAACAGTGGGATGACCTCGCCCTCGTCCTCTGGCATTCTTTTGGTGCGTAGGAAGAGGATAGCCCACCGCCGCGCAGGGCGGCCTTCCCGCTGCAGCTCATACTGACTGACTGACTGACGTCACGTTCTGCTGTGGCTCTCTTTCAGGCGTCATGTCGGCCCTGCTCCAGGAGATCGTCTCGGTGTACCCGCTCCTCGCGCCCGCTTCCTTGACAGCCGGCGCATCCAACCGCGTGTGCAACGCTCTCGCCCTGCTGCAGTGCGTCGCCTCGCACAACGACACGCGCGCCCTCTTCCTCCAGGCGCACATCCCGCTCTTCCTGTACCCGTTCCTCAACACGACGAGCAAGACACGGCCCTTCGAGTACCTGCGCCTCACCTCGCTCGGCGTCATTGGCGCCCTCGTCAAGCAGAACGACAACAGCGACGTCATCAACTTCTTGCTCTCCACGGAAATCATCCCCCTCTGCCTGCGCATCATGGAGACGGGGAGCGAGCTCAGCAAGACAGTCGCCATCTTTATCGTCCAGAAGATCCTCCTCGACGAAATGGGCCTCGCCTACATCTGCCAGACGTACGAGCGCTTCTATGCTGTCGGCACAGTGCTCAGCAACATGGTCACCCAGCTCGTGGAGACACAGGCCGTCCGACTCCTCAAGCATGTCGTGCGCTGCTATCTGCGACTGTCCGATAACCTCCGGTGGGTCCGCCATCAACTTACGAGGATCACGACTCTCACCACTGACAATTTCTGGGCATCCGAAACTTTGTTGTCCTTCCCTCAGGGCCCGAGAAGCGCTGCGAGCCTGCCTCCCAGAACCGTTACGAGACGCTACCTTCTCGCCCTTGCTGAAGGGCGACCTTGTCACGAAGCGGTGTCTCGCGAGTCTTCTCCTCGCCCTGAGCGATCGCGTGGATGGGTAGTCGAGGCTGCAAAAGACCAAAAGGCCCGGGGAAGATGTCCCGTTGAGAACGACCATACGTGAGTGCCTCGGCCTTTCCCACGGAACGGCAGGAGTTCGGATTCTGACACGCTAGATGTCCCCCGCAACAGAGAATCCGTATTATGCCAGCGCCCTTGACGTTCGTTGTTGTCAATTGTCGCTTTCCTCTATCTATCGAGCGTTGTCAGAGTATCATCGAGCAGTTCAGTCCCGTTTTCACTGTCAGTTTGGGACAGAGCAACAATGTGGTCTCGACTGCACTACTTTCAGGGGCGGGCGAGCATCTCACTTGAAGCGTCAGTTCACTCTTTCGTATTGATTCGGCACACAAGCTACGCGCGCACAACCGTTTCTAACGCTCTGCTCTAGTTGCGGAAGCCCTCTGGAACAGCGCAGATGCAGGATTACCGTCAGCGGACGTACTTGCCAGGCGGTTTCAAGTGAAAGACGATCGACGCACCCTTGGGAGCGGACTGGGCGCCCTCGTTGGTGAAGGCAATGCCCTTCTCAATGTTCTTCTTGAGCTCGGGGAGGCACGCGTCAATGAGCTTCTGCTCGGACGCGTCGAGCGTGCCGACGGGGTGAATCTTCTCGACTCCGTTGGGGCCGAGCGTGATCTGCGACGCGAAGAAGTCGACGCCCTGGTCCTTGTACAGGGGCGACTCAACAAAGGCAGGCGTCGTCACGCCAGACTCGCCGTTGATGGCGCGCATCAGGGCGTCGGCGAACACGGCACCAGCGTAGGCCATCGAGAGGGTGGCAGATCCGGCACCTGTGGGTATTGGTGCAAGTCAGCTCGTGCCTTGCTCGGACGGTGACCCAAGAACGGAAACTCACCGTCCTTGGCCTTGACGACCTCGTCACCACCGAACCTGCGGGCGGGATAAAGGACATCAGCGGGGGTTTGCCCGATCTAGCAAAGGCCCATGCGGCGACGTTATGACGCACTGGATCCGCTTGACGAGGTCAGCGAGCTTCTGTCCGCCCTCCTTGAGGATGGCAGCGCCCTGGTCCTGCTGCGAGAGGATGGGGACAATCGTGACGCCAGAGTGGCCACCAACGACGGTGACGTTGACGTCCTTGGGGTCCTTGCCGGAGAGGCCAGAGACGAAGGTCGAGGCTCGGACGACGTCTGTGCGCAGGCATGCTCCGTCAGCAGGGCAGTCAGATACCTGGAGCGGATTTGCAGCGGGACGCACCAAGGGTGGTGACACCGTAGAGGCGCTTGGGGTCGTACACGCCGGCCTTCTTGAAGACCTCGGCGCAAATGGGGACGGTCGAGTTGACCGGGTTGGCAATGATGGCCAGGTGGGCCTTGGGGCAGTACTTGGCGCAAGCGGTGGCGAGATCCCTGACGATGGAGGCGTTGGTCTGCGGTGAGAACGAGGCAGGTGAGCTTGCATATACGATAGCTAACCGGTCATTGGCTGCGGGCTCACGTTGAAGAGATCGTCACGGGTCATGCCGGGCTTTCGGGGGACACCTGCGCAATGATGCGTTGAGCTGGATCAGTGCTTGCTCTTGACTTGACACTCTGTTTAACTAATGTCGGCCGAGGCTCGCTCACCAGCGGGGATGACAACGACTGCGAAGTAGTGTGGGATGGCGACACGTCAGCTTTGCGCTGCTCGGTGCTCCGCGCAGAAGTGGCTTCTCCTGTCGGAACTCACTGTCGGCACCCTCGAGCGCCTTTCGGAGGCCATCGTTCTCAGCGCCGTACCCGACAGCAGTCGAGGGGGTGTTGATGTGCGAGAGATCGGCCGCGACACCGGGTGCGCCTCGGATGTCGTAGCACGAGACCTTGGAGACCAGAGGGTTTTGCTGCAATCACACCACGGTACAAGCGGCGGGACCGGGTCAGTTCTTGCATTCCGAAATGCCGGTTCCTGGGCCGGGCCCTCTGCTGCGGCGAGCTCGCGCAGATCGGGCGGGATGCAGGGACATACCTTGAGCAGCATGGACACTGGATGGGTTTGCCGCAGCAGTGTCAGTTGTCAGTGTCCTGGCCGCTTGCCCTGCGCGCAGCACCATCATTGCAGCTCCACCGGCGGAGACCGGGGGCGAAACTTACGGGGCTGTCCGATACCGCCTGGAATCGCAGAACAGACCAGAGCAGGGCAGCACACATCGTTGCAGTCAGCATGCAGCCCGTGCACATCGCTGCCTGGCACTGCTCGTCCTGCAACGCACCTCCAGCACCGAGAACGGCGACCGAGGTGTTGATTCGTGCGCTCGTCGCGAACGAGCGCGAGAGGTGGCTCTTGACCATCGAGACTCGGCCGAGGAGGGACATGGCTGTTTGCGGATATGTATGTGTGGTAGATGCAGAAGAGGAGTGCGGCAAGTCTTCCTTGCTTTGTCGTCTATAGCGAGGTTGCAGTGATGTCAAAGCAGGTGAGCTGCTCGCTGCCGCCTCCCCCTTCCGCCGCCCTGGCCCGGCCGGCGCCCTCCTCCTCGCTCCGAAGAGTGTCCTGCCGGAGCCCGAGAGCCAGCTCTGTGCTATGATACCCAAACCGAAAGCGGCAGCAACGAGCAAGTCGTGTACTTGCGGCAAGGAGCAGTCTAGTACATGTCATGCCTCCGTAACGACGTTCGATGATGGGCACCAAGACCTTTGAACAGTGTCCGTGTCCGATCTCAATCTGACATTCTTGTCTTAGAGGTTCAGCCATCTGTAAGGCCCAGACAATCTAACGCTTACTAGAAGTAGATAGAGCTAGTTAGATTGAAGCGGGTCTTGCGTTGTGGTTTGCTGGCTTGTAGCGTAGAGTCTTTGAAAGTGGCAAAGGTCGCTGCGTAAAACTGTAAGCTTCGCTAAATTGCCCCAAACTAGACTGAGCGGAGGCAAGAGCATCTAAGTACAACGAAGGGTATCTACTGACTATGCACTGTCCTCCAGTCCTGCTCTGCTATTGCTCCATTGAATGCGTCCTATTGACGCGTCCGTCAGGCCCGTGCTAAATAGGGGGTGGCGGCCCGGGACCTGCCCTGAGCGACCTTGACGCTTACACCATCCTTCTCCAGCCTTGTTCCGCCGGATCCGTGATATTTACTCCTCCTCTCCATCACTTCCATCCACCTCTTCTCCTTCCCAATGAGTGGTCTCGGGCTCCAACCCCCTCTCATCGCAGAGCTGGCAAAGCCGATCCCACGTCCCTGTCCGCCGGAGGTCGGACTCAAGCGCAGCAACGAGACGTTGCAAAGAAGACTGGAGTAGAGCACATTGTGTTCGCAAGCGTCGCAGACGCGGACACGGCTACTAGCGTGCCTCATTTCAAGTCCAAGTACAACGTGCGTCGTTTCCTTCTTCGGCGTCTTTCGGTTGCAGACTAACGCAGTTTGTGAAGCCCCCACAGATCGAGGAATATATCAAGGCGTCTGGCATATCATACACTTTCCTGCGACCTGTCGCATTCTACGACAACTTCCCAATTGCCCCGTCCTTTTTACGCTTCCTCGGGGTCGGCGCATTCTTCGCCCTGGCGGGCTGGAAGCCTGTCCAGTTCATTGCACGCGCAGACATTGGCATTTTCGCCGCAAAGGCTTTGCTGGAGCCAGCAAACGACACGTACCGCAACGCAACTCTGGACCTGACGGCGGGCGAGTACGACCTCGAGGACGCCCGCCGAGCCTACGCGGCGGCACAGGGCGGCAGAATCCCCTGGTTCGCCAGCTACTTCCCAAGCCAGCTCGTCTACATCATTCCGCACGATTTCAAGCAGATGATGCTATACTTCCGTAATCACGGCTACCAGGCGACTCGGAAGGATGTCGAGGCGCTCAGGAGGATCCATCCTGGGCTTTTGAGCTTTGAGGAATGGGTGCGGCAGAGCAGCGCATCGGAGAAGAAAGAGTAAGGGAAGTTTGTGTATCTTAACCAATGATCAATTCCTAGTAGATGAACATATAAGCTAATTTAACTAGACAAAAGCTTCCGATGCTCCTCGTGCCTCCGTCTGTAACTCCGAAGCGTCCTGCCGTCGCTAAGAAGGCACAAAGGTCCCAACCCTCCGCCACTTACGGCCAACGAGATCAGCCTGCTCCTACGTACCACAGTCACACCCTGCCGCAACAGCCACTTCATTCCCAGCTGCAGTACGACCACTACCAAGCCCCTCCTCCAGGACCGATCTCTAGCCAGCGAGCGCTGCCATCTCCGGTTTTGTCCTCTTATTACGGTATGCCGCCGCCGCAAGTACAGCAATCCTGCGGTTCTCAGAGTTACGCGGGATACTCGGTGAATCAGCCACAGTATGCGCAGGGTCAGTATCGTCCAGAAGCGCGTCAGGAAGGTAGGGTGCCACCGGGCAACGCTCCGCCCAGAGCCAGATTGACATCTGCGGAACGGGCTGAACGACAGCGGCAGCGACAGACTGCGCGGGCTGCTGGCTGACGTCCACCGTAGCTCGAAGACTGCCGCCTTACCGGAATGACAACAGCAACCGCGCGCACCAGTTGCCTGCCAAGAGTGTGAAGCTAGCCCGTTTTCCTAATGCACGCCGAGGCTCGTATCGTCAGATGCTTAAAACGAAAGCTCCTAGAGCATGCCTATAATACAGTATTTCCGTCTTGTTCTTGTTCTTGTTCTTGGTCCTGTTCCTGTTCTTGCTCGGCCTCTGGCCCGTCCTCATCGTCGCCCGTATGGTCGCCGCCATCACTACTGATGTCCGAGTTTTCCTCCTCCTCGCCGTGGCCCGGACCGAGTTCCAACTTGCGATCATTCAGCTCCAGCTTGACGCCTCGAGCAGCACAGAGGACGCGCAGCTGTTCCGTGGATTCCGTTGTGAGGTATTCACTCTTGCCGCTCTTTCCTCCAAGGTTATAGTCCAGCAAAAGTAGGCGGAGACGAGGCATCCACTTGCTGTCGGGCGCCAAGAGCGCAAAGAGCTGGTCCAGAGCTGGGAAGATGACCGTGCCATCCTCCCTCTTGTGCCGATGTAGGAACATGAGATGGAGGAACTCGAGATTGGGCGGGAGTTCATCGAGACAGTCATTGTAGACCTTTGCGAGCGCAAAGCCCTTGATCTCCGTGAGCTCCTTTAGCTCTGGGAACACCAGTGTCGGATACGGCTTTGGCGCGGGCCACGACAGGCCCGTCTCGATGCTGTCCAGGCTGAGCGATCTGAGCTTGCTCACATTGAGCGGGCTCGGGTCGCTCGCATATGCCTGTTGGCGGGCCAGCTCTCGCGCGAAGAGGCGTTGGGTGGTCTCGCACGGGGAGCGATAGATGGCCTCATTTTCGGGTGTGGTGTCGTCGTAGCCGAGTCGAATTGCATCCGTCGAGAAGTGCTCGAGGTGTGGCGCGCGTTCGATGATGGCCTCGCTGAGACGCACTCGGCGCTGGCCATCGATCGGGAGCAGCTCAGCATCCCGCCGTCGCGTAGGCCATGTTGTGATGCTTGCGCTGCCAAGTTTTGGGAATGCGGCCGGGAGCAGATGCGCCGCTTCGGCCTCATCGTAGATTGGCTCGTGCTCGGTCGCGATTGGATCCAGAATGAGATCTTCCAGGGTGTCTGCCGCCGCGATGACGATACGCTGTACGTGCTGGGTGTAGTCTTCCATTTTCCACTGCCTTTGGCTGTCCGAGAAGTCGAAGATGGACACACGAGAAAGATCGATGGCCTCGAGCGACCGCGCCATGCTCGCTGCAAGCGGCGCATCGACGACGATCTCCAGATTCCGTGGCCGGATCCGCTTCAGGAAGCCGAGCACGCGCTTCTGTGTCGTGGCCTGGGCCAGAGCCTCCGGGCTGAGCTGCGCAAAGTCGCCAAAGATCGACTCGACGGTGATGCCCGAGGCGTGCTGCTCGACGAGCGACGCGACTCGCTCGGAGCGCATGCAGTCGAGCAGGCTTTTCGGAGAAAAGGCTACGAATGCTCGCTGGCCCTGATACATGGGCGTGTAGTAGAGAATGTCCACGTGGAGGTGCATGTAGAGTACCTCCTCGAATACCGGACTGAGCTGCTTGCAGATGGTCAAGCATGTGTGGACTACACATGGACATCAGCCGCCAGAACGAGAGCAGCGGCACTGAAGTAGTGATATCGACGTACGCTCTTCGTGTACCAGCTGCTCTGCCACCAGCCGGATCATCTCGCTCGGCAAGGACAGCAGCGTCTTTGCCCAAGGTTTCACCGGGCGGCCGACCGGTGACATCGGGTCTTGCGCATCATCACCTTGCGTCGTAGCGCGCGAGGGTGTACGTGCAGAAGCCATTAGACTCCAACTTGTACGATGGGGGAGAAGTAGGATGACTATTGCAACTCCAGAGCGTCCCCAAGAGCCAGCCAGCCGCCACCAGACACCTACTGTAAGTTACCCATGCGCACTCTCGGAGAGTGATAGATGCGCGCCTAACTTGGCGCCTAGCGGGCACGCAAGACTCAAAGCAGTCCAGGATGATACGCAGCTCCGCATGTCTGCCTTGTTGGTCATCATCCTTCTCGTGAAACCATTCCCGCGGCGGCGGCGGTAAGCTGCAGTGTACCCTCGTAGCTTGGCCGTTTTCCGAAGGACAAACGCGGGGCAGAGGCAAAGGATGTGGAAGCTCTGTCGCTGATCGCTAATGCCGAGCAGAACCTGAGCACGCAGACTGTTGCCTCTGACTTTTCTGCATTAAGTACACGATGCGGGAGGACCGCTCCAGTGACAGAAAGCACAGAGTAACAAGCTGCGACTGCCTTGCCCGAGCTGCGATTTTTAGGCAGGGAGGCGGCGAGGTAAGAGAGACGCTGTGAAGCGAATCGCTTAGTCGAAGAGTCCGAAGCCCATGTCGTCGTCGGACTCTGCGGGGTGGTATGAGATCGGCTGGTCAGCTTGATACGCCGCGAAGGCAGCGCGACACGACAAATACGCAGACGACGCACCCTCCTTCTCTTCCACTTTCTCCTCCTTCTTCTCTTCAGCCGGTGCAGCGGCAGCGGCTCCACCCGCAGCGGGAGCAGCAGCGGCGCTAGCACCGCCGGAGGGGACGGAGGCGAGCTTGGAGGTACCCTCCTGGATGAGCTCGTTAACGTCCTTGCCCTCGAGCTCGGAGAGGAGCTTGGAGAGACGCTCCTGCTCGACGTCGACGCTATAATGGGAGTCATAGGCTAGTTGTCAGTCTTTGGTGATGGGCGAGCTTCCTTGGCAGAGAAGGGTGCGGCTAGCGGAGAGGAGCAGGGCGTTACGGAATTGATAGGCCGAGAGATTAAGAGCGCATCTCCAGGTCTGTCCGCAGCGCCCATGTCTCCTCTGCCTGTATGCTCCCTCCTCTGCCCTGGCGTCCTGCAGAGAGGCATGCACGCACCCGGCTGCCTCGAGGACCGTCTTGATGTCGGCCTCGGACGGGCTGGCGTTTCCGCCGATCTGGAGGAGGAGGTAGGCGGCGATGTATCGCACTGTGTGCGAGTTAGAGTACAGTGCAGTCCAATGTCAGTATACCATCGGCCGGCTGTGCTTTCCTGGCCCTGACTGACTTTTGAAGTGGGCGAGGGTGAAGGGGGGTGAGGTTATACGCTATGTATCAGTTCTGCGGGAGGAGGCAGAGGCGGTCAGCACAGCACAGCATCTCCTACAGCCAATGCACACACGCTCTCACACTCACTAAGGCTAGGCCAGACGCAATAGACGGATAACGGTGGTAGAGGGAGAGGCTGCTGTCCCCATCCGTTGCCACCCTGCTCCTGCCCCTCACCCCCAAGCTGAACTCGATCGGGTCGGGGAGAAGCCTTCCTTGGGCAAGCAACGACGACAACGACGGCAAATCCCCTTGCTCAGCCCCCCGATACCACAATTCACACGATAACAGCATCCACCATGGCAGACGAGGAGCAGCAGACCACCCGTCAGCGACGAACCTTCAAGAAGTTCACCTACCGGGGTGTCGAGGTGGGTCCTCCTCAACACAAGAGAGGGAAGGGTCAAGGACCGAGACTGTCGAGACGGACGGCGTTGCTGACACCGACCTGGCTGGCTGGCATGCATTCCCACCGCACACAGCTCAGCAACCTGCTCGACCTCTCGAATGAGCAGTTCATGGAGCTCGTCCACGCACGCGCACGCCGCCGCTTCCAGCGTGGACTCACCCGCAAGCCAATGGGCCTCATCAAGAAGCTCCGAAAGGCAAAGAAGGAGGCCCTGCCCAATGAGAAGCCAACGCCAATCAAGACGCACCTCCGAAACATGATTATCGTCCCCGAGATGATTGGCTCGCAGCTCGGTGTCTACTCTGGAAAGGTTGGTGGCGCTTAAGGATGCGGTTGCAGCGATGGAGGCGGTGGCATGGCAGGCATGGACATGGCGAGCAGCATGGGCACAACTGGGCAGCGGGCAGATCTCGCAGAAGGGCTCGCAAAGGGGAAACGACACACGACAAAGCCCGTGGCAGTACAACATACGCCCGGCAGGCGCGCGGCTCGGGCTCTGCCAGCAGGACGGCATTAGCAGCGAAACCTGCAGGATGCTCTGCCAGCACCGGCTGCACAGGGCAAAGGTTGCCGCTCGGCCATGCAGGCAGGGACACCTGCACCTGAGTGCAGCACGGATGCGTGCACCTTCCTGCCGGCGTCCAGTTCAGTCGCACCAATGCCGGGCTCGACCATGCGCAGGGACCCACTCACCCCGCAGGGTAGACGAGAAAATTGGGCGGAAGCCAGTGCCGGCCCTGCAGCAATGCTACGCAGGAGAGCCCTCGCGGATCCTTTTGGAGGCACCGTAGCAGCATGATCGCAGGGCCATCTCCATGAACCACCCCTGCTCGCCTATGCCATACCACCTGCCCAGTCCAGCTCAGCCAGCCTCCAGCACAGTCTGACAGTGCCCACATGCGCAGAAAGAACCATACTGACTTCTTTTTTCATCGCCCCACAGCAATTCAACCTGGTCGAGGTCAAGCCCGAGATGGTCGGCCACTACACCGGCGAGTTCTCGATGTCATACCAGCCCGTCAAGCACGGCCGACCTGGTGAGCCCTCTTTGGTCTTTAACCGTCTCACACGCTCTAAATTTGACCCTGATGCTCGTTGATGCAGGTCTTGGGGCCACGACTGCCCGCTTCATCCCCCTCAAGTAGAGAGGATGTCCCGGCTAGGCTAGCAGTAACGCAAAAGGGAGAGCAGGGATGAGGGTGAATCTTAGGCCCGCCCTGTAGTTCCCGTGTGTCGCTGTGACGCGCAGACGATTCTGCATGTAACCCCACACGCACGCACACGCACACGCACACTTTGGCTCGAGCTGGCGCTTTGTCTGTGCGAGTCCCGAGTCAAAGCTCAAGACGCTCGTGTGCCTTCCTCCCTGCACTGATGATGGGTCATGCATTCTTAACAAGACTGCCCAACGCTT
The DNA here is from genome assembly GCA_008802785.1 of Symmetrospora coprosmae. NCBI lineage: Eukaryota > Fungi > Basidiomycota > Cystobasidiomycetes > Symmetrosporaceae > Symmetrospora > Symmetrospora coprosmae. Next base: position 192,325 of record VUYT01000021.1, on the reverse strand, counting down.
ATTGAAGCAGTGACAGCATCTTCCGTCGACAATGTGTCCGGCAACGTCGTGCGCCAGGAGCGCGGCGATCAGAGGGAGCTATCCGGTCTCTGGCACAACGCAACACACCGGTGAGTGATGCCGCGAGGTACGCCCTGGCTCTCCCACACAGCCACTTCACGTTCAGGAAACGGCCATGGTTTCTTGATTGCAGTTTGAACATCTACCAAAAACCGGACTATGGAACAGTCATCGGACCACACTGAACGCTTCAAGGCGTATTAATCCATCTCTTCTTCATCTGCACTTGCTTCTGTTGGGCGCTCAGTGCTTCTCGTCACCGCCCGTAACGTTCTTGGTCCGGCCGAGGTTTAGGGCATCGGCCATGCGGAAGAAGACGCCCGTCGAATCGTACACGCCACGGAAATACTCGGAGCCAGGTCCAGAGGCGTAGACTGTGGAGCAGTACGGAAATGGACGTCAGTGTGCTGCCCTAGCCGCCCCCACCGGACCGAGCTCCCCAAGCCTCGCGAGCTAGCAGGGACGCTCGATATGGTTGCAGAGACAAAGAGGACCCGCCTGATACATCGGCTAAGCTATGGACGCCTTGCGAGTTCGACACAGGCAGAGTGCCGTTGACGACAAAGCCTGGGCGTACCGGTCGGGGGGACGGGACAATCAGCCACCATCAGGATCGCATTCCGGGCTCTCCACTCCAGCCCTCGTCACCGAGGTGCTCACCGTTAGTCGCATCCTCAGGGTTGACGTAGTTGCCGTCGGTTGCAGCGTCGAGACCCTCGATCTCATCGGCGGGCACGCGCGGGCCATCGGCGTGGACGGTATCTGAGGAAGCAGATAATTGATGAGATGCAGCTTCTTTGGTCAGCTATAGGACAGAGTAATGGTTGAATGTGCAAGCACGCACAATTCTCGCGGCGGTCCGGATTGCCGCCAAAGCCTGGGGCGATGGCTTGTATGTCCAAGGTAAATGAGGTGGGATGTCAGCGCAAGTCTAGGCTACTTATTAGCCGTGCAGAGAGAGCGCACCGTATCGCGGGTCCCTGAGCACAGGAAGTAAATGGAAGAATAGAGCCCTTGTTAGTCCCGTCGACTGCGGCAGCGATGGTTAAAAAAAGTTAGTCTCGCTCACCATTCAACAGGGAATCCTGGTCCCTGAGGTCCAATGACGACGGTGTTGTTCTTCGGGTTGACGCCTCGGGGGACCGTCTGAAGAAGAGAATGAGGCAGCGATGAGTCAGCGGCCTAGAGGTATACCGGCTGCAGATATTGAACGTCGGCGACTGACGTATCCCGACAAGCCACTCTGCTCGTAAACTCCGATAGCCTGTCGCTTGGCCCTGTCGCCATCAGCCTGTGCGAGGTACTGTTTGTCGACCGAACCAAAGACTAGGAAGGATTCAAAGGGTTAGCCAGCCGTCCATCTCTTGCGGCAATGCAGCGCACCGTCGAAGCCGTGAGAGTGATCGGCGGTAACGACGACGAGCGTGTCCTCAAGCTCGCCGAGCTCCTTCAGCTTGGCGAAAGTGGCACGGACAGTATCGTCGAGCTCGAGTAGCTCGGCGAGCGCACGATCGTAGTCGAGGGCGTGCTGTAGGGGGGTATAGGAATGTGAGCTCGGTCTCATATAGGAGGAAAAGATCAAAGCAACTTACGAACTAGGCCAAGGGAAAATGCAGAAGAGGCAAGGGAGAAGAGATCAGACGGGCGTTAAAGCGTAAGTTTGCACGCATGGAATATCGGCAACGCACCATCTTGTCGATGCTTGCAGCTTCGCTCATGAGGAAGAAACCTTTGTCGCCATCCGCCTTGGCTCGGTTCGAAAGCACTGTGAAATGGGCTCTTGGCTTAGCTACGAGTCGCCATAATACAAAAGGGCTGGCCGCACCCTCGATGGCCTTCATCGTCATAGCCTTGAGTCCCGGCTGGTTGTCAGCGTCGGTGCCGTCGTTCTTGGGACTGTTGCCGTTGCCGCGCGTGTTTTCAGGGAAGACGTTCCTGTCGAGCCACTTGTCGAGGTTGCCCGTCGAGAAGATACCGAGCAGCTTCTCGCTCGTGCTGGCGCCATCGAGCTCATCCTTGTCCTGGACGACCGAGTAGCCACGCTCGGCGAAGAGCTGATAGTAGTCTTGGTTTTTGAAGGAGGAGCAGCCATCCTCGCAGGGCTGAAAGTTCTCCGCACCGCCGCCCATGAGCACGTCAACGCCTGGGAATTGCGTCCACGAGTAATTGGCGGTGACACCGTTCAGGAAGGAGTCGATGATCTCAGGGTAGTCCGCTCGGCGACGGGTATGGCTGTGTGCGAGTTGAATTTGATCAGCATGATGTGTCCGTAATAGCAACGATGGGGGTGGGCAAATGCACTTACGCAGTGAGAGCAGCGGGCGTAGCGTCGGCAATGCTGGTTGATCGCAGGAAACTCTTCAGCTCCATTCGTGCTCGCTCAACTGATGAAACTTCAAGTCCACTCACTAAGCCGTGCTGACAATCCCGATCTTCTGGCAATTAATCCTGTGAGCCATCTCGGCGATTGTCTCGAATTTGGGGTCGTCGAACGGGTCCGGGCTGGAGTCGGCGTAGACGTTGAGAGCGTTGACGCTGGCCTTCTTACCGGTGTATAGCGAGGTAGCGCTGTTCGCCGAGTCCGTGATGAAGCCTAAAGAGAGGGGGACGATCCCCGAATCAGCGGTCTCCTCGTAGTGGCTTCTCTTTCAGAAGCCAGACTCACTGTCAACGCTGTGCGTCATTTGGTGACCCAAGGCCTCCATCTCGTCCAGCTGCAGGAGCGAAGTATACTCTCCGTTGATGGATTTGTGAGCCTATCAAATGGCTTTCAGCGAACTTGTCGCTGCTGAGCATTTGACCTGGGAACACCCGAGAACGCACAATGAGACGAGCAGCGGTGACTGCGCTCGTGGCCATTCCGTCGCCGACAAAGAAGATGACATTCTTGGCTGTAGGAGAGTGTATCAGCGATGGTGTATCGCGAGCATCCAATCGGGCCTCGAATACGAACCTTTCCTCTTGCCAGACGGCTCGCGAACCTTCCAGTGCGCGATTGTCTCGAAGCCATTGTAGTACTGCAGCTTGGCCGTGTAGTTTCCAGGCTCGTAGAGAGCAATGTGTCGATAAGCCTTGGCGGCGACCTCGACGAACGTGGACTGGTCATCCTGCTCGGCGAAAAGATCCTCATAGTATGAGAAGTTCCAGCGCTCCACAGGTGACTCCTCGAGCTCGAAGTACTTGGCGGCGTCCTTGAACTCGCCTCCATCTTTCTGGATGTACAGCACAAAGTTCTCGTCCGGCACGCCATTCGTGTAGGCCTCTGAGCCATTGACGGGCGCGTGAACCTCGAGACGAATGTCGAAGGCTTGACCCGCGAGGAAGGTCGTGCGGTCAGGAGGGAAGACGCATCCGAGCTGTGCAAATGCGGGTCATGGTCAGCTTCCCTTCCTTTCGTCCATTCGTCCAGGCGGGGAACGGTCACGCACAGTTGGGCACGTGCCGAGTCGCTATTGAGGAGGACGAGCGACCGTCAGTCCCGGGCAGTATGGCAGAGCGCAGCATAGCGGTGCAAGACCAGACCTGGAACGTCTGTCCTGCGACGTGAGCCGCACAGGTTGCGACCGTCAGGGCCGCCACAGAGCGGCGAAGCATCTTACTCGCTTGAGGTGGAGACTGGAGTCTTGAAGAGCTCGTCTCTGCGCTTGTTTGCGGAAGAGTCAGGCGCTGAAGAAGGACGAGCGGAGGAGAGAGAAGAGCTGCTGCGATGTCACCGTCAGTAAGGCAGCTGTGGGCCCGGCGCTGCTTGCTGTCCGCGCTGGCTCTCAGCTCAGACACGTTCGTTCGCTTGGCTCTTCATTCGCTCGATCTCTCCCGTGGTCCCCTCCTCGCAGCGCGTCATTGCCTGTTCGGGGCATCCGCACGGTCAAGGCGGCAGCAGCGACGGCAGCGCGGTAAACAGTACTCAGTCCCATGCAGTACGTCTCGCGGTCAGTACGGGGTTCCCTTGAGGCGCTAAGACCATCTCATTGGCTTTGCGATGAGATGCCGCCTTTTCGTTGGACCTCAGGGCGAAGAGCGCACGTTCCGGCAATGTCTCCGCTCAGGGTCCGACTCGCGCCTGTATCGATGCGACAAGGGATATATACCATGACTAGCTTGCAGCAGATGCGCACGCAATGGACGATATGCAGGTGTATTGACGCGTTGGTGTCGATCTATGTCCAAACACCGCTTGCGGGAGAAAGTCGAGTACGCCTGTGAGCGGAGGCACTTCTGACCTCGCCGACGACGGGACCACCACGTTGGCCGTCCGGAGTGGTGGCTAGCTCGAACGTGTGGTCACATCAAGACAACCTGCCAACGAGGGGCAACCCGGGAAGACATCTGAGTCGAATGGTCACCTTTATTGCGGGTTGTGGTGCATCAGATTATGCGTTCGACTAAGGCGAATCTCTACGGCACGAGCGTGCTACAGAAGACATGCTGCTATGGAGACGACGCGGTCTGTGACACTGAGCAAGCCTGTTGAAAGCGAGCTCTCTAAACGACCCTGGAGGTAGGCACAGGTGACCAGGGGAGAGGAGGGACGAGGATGGGGGAGGTGGGAGGTGGAGGATATTCGAGCGAAGGGGTCGGGGTAGGAAACGCGAGGAGGAGGCATGTGACAAGTGTGAAGAGTAATGTGGAGAGGTGAACGACATGTGAAGTCGCATCGGGTACAGCTGGCGCGTCTTGTGAAAGGATGGCCGAGCTAGCCCGGTTGTGTGGCCAGTGGGCGAGGGCGGAGTTGGGGTTTTGTAAGACGCTAACTTGCGAGGACGGTGTCCGCACGGCAGCGATGTACCGCATGAGAAGGCGGGTGACTGATGATGGTTGATGGCCAATTGTGGAGGCAGACAGGAGGATGGGGCGAAGGCGATACTGCCGCCGATGTTTGGCGATGAGAGGTAGGTACGGACGGCGATGACGAGCGGCAGATTTGGACGAGTGCTGGAGCCAAGACTACTGAGGGGATTGAGGCAGAGCCTGGCATTTGATGATGAAGGTGGGCCGATATTACGAGGGGGCGAAAGGGAGTTGAGCGAGAGGCGGATGGCGCAAGGAGATGGCGGTGTAAGCATGCCGTGAATGGTCGGAGGGTGTGGCGATCGGAATTGTGCTGCTGACCAACGGCATCCCACTCAGAGCTGTCCTGCAGGCTGCCTGCCGCCCTGAGCCTGCGTCTGCTGCGATTGCTGCTGGTACTGCTGCTGCTGCTGCTGCCCTCCTCTCTGCTGCTGGCCACCCCTGTAGCCGCCACTTCTGCTCTGTGTCGGCTGCCCATGTGCTTGCTGCAGGATGGGTGCCTGCTGCTGGAATGTCGCCTGCGTGGGCGGGATGACGGGTCCGTTCGCCGGGTTGGGGGCGGGGGCGCCCGTCGCTGTCCGCGCTTGCTGCTGCTGCTGCTGCTGGCCGTTCCCGTTGGCGTTTCCATTGCTGCTGTTCCCCTGCCTTTGCGCCTGCTGCGGCGGCCGCTGCGTGGGCGGCGTCGGGCCCGCAGACGGGCTGGGGTTCTCGACACCGGGTGCGACGTAAAGTGAGCGGTCGATGGTGCCGGGGATGGGGAGAATCTCGGTCCCGAGTTCCTGCTCGATGCGATACAGGTTGAACCTGTCCTCGTACGTGATGAGGTTGATTGCAATTCCGAGGTGCCCAAATCGGCCCGAGCGTCCGATGCGGTGCAGATATGTCTCTGCATTCTTTGGGAAATCAAAGTTGATGACGACGTTGACGGCTTGGATATCGATACCGCGCGTGAGCAGGTCTGCGAGCGCACAACAGCGTCAGAGATGTTCGCAAGCGGGCAAGTCGCATATGAGAGCAGAGCGCACCAGAGCAGACAAGATTTCGGCAGACCCCGCTGCGGAAGTCATGAAATACGCGGTTTCGGTGGTTCTGGAGCATGCGGGCGTGTGAGTAGAAGCACGAGTACCCGAGTTCGGTGATCTTTTTGGCGAGGAGCTCGACTCGATTCGTAGAGTTGCAGAAGATGATGGACTGGTTGATTTGGAGCTGCGGATGGGATAAGATCAAGCGAGCGTGAGGCGTCAGCATTGCGGGGTCTGGCAGATGAGCCAAACAAAGCGGGCCAGAGCTGACCTTGGAGAAAAGCGTGTTGAGGCAGTGCACTTTTTGCCTTTCTTCGAGGAAGGCGTAGTACTGCGTCACTCCGCGCAGGGTGAGTTCGTCCATGAGGTTGATCTCGTACGGCTTGACGAGGTGCTTGTCCTGATCCCTCATACTGTCAGCTCGGCATCCTTGCGAGGTAAGTGGCGGACTCGAGAGCTCACCTTGAACTCCTTGACGATGATTGGGAAAGTAGCAGAGAAGAGCATGAGTTGGCGTTCCTTGGGGAGGAAAGCGAGGAGCTGCTCGATGACGACGGTGAATTCAGGTGAGAGAAGCTTGTCTGCCTCGTCCATGACGAACGTCTGGCACTGGCTGAGGTCCGCGATGCCCTTTCCGGCGAGGTCGAGGATCCTGCCTGGCGTGCCGACGAGAATGTGCACAGTCTGGCTCAGGCGCAGAATGTCGTCCTTGAGCGACGTGCCCCCCGTGGTGACCATGACTTCGGCCCCCGTGTGCTTGCCGAGCGTCTTGCACACCTGCGACGTCTGAAGCGCCAGCTCGCGTGTCGGAACGAGGAGCATCGCCTGAATCTTGTTGATCTTTGTGTTTACTTTTTCCAGCGTGGGAATGATAAAGGCGGCTGTCTTTCCAGTTCCCTGCGGTTCCGAGTACGTCACGATGGCCTCGCTTCAACACCGAGACTTGTATGCGATCTGCAAAGCAGCGGAACGGCTACCCACGTTCTTCGCTCGCGCAAGGATGTCTCGGCCGGCCAGTGCTATTGGGATTGCCTCTTCCTGAATCGGTGATGGCTTCTCGAACTGTGCAACACACCATGATTGTCAGGACGGCATTCGGCAATGGCTGCAGCCGCTAAAGGGCACTGCATGCACCCCGGCCTCAAAGATGCCCATGAGTAGTTCCTGTAGCGTGGCACAGCAGCGGCAAGCGAGAGAGACAGAAGAAAAGGGTCAGCCTGTGGTTCCAGCCAGCCAGGTTAGTGAGGCTCAAGCGCATCTGTCATCGCCTTTCTTGGCAGTTCTGATTCGTCGGGGCTGCCGCAAACCCGAGCACTACTACGCACCCTCTTCAGGAAGTAATCCTCGAAATCGTTGCCTTTCGTCTTTGTCACATCCTGTGCGCGGGTAGAGGGAAGTCGATTCAAGAGATGGATGGTGCATATCCGAGGGTCAGTCATGCCATGTCGGGCAGCGACAGCGACAGCGACAGCGAAGCAGGGGTGTCCGGGCAGCGCACCTCTGTCTGCGGGCGATTGTCCTTTGCTGGGAGGTTGAGCCCTTGTCTCCATGATGACGGGTCATTGCTTGCTCTGCAGGCGAGCACGAAGGTTGAGGACGAGTCCAGGTTCCGGGCCAAGGCACCAAAGCCGGGCGCGGACAGTGCGAACACGGCGAGCAGAGGAGGAGAGAGTCAGAGACAGGCAAGTGACCGTCAGCGTAAGCATCAGCTTCACGCATCAGTCGGCCGAGGCGATGGTTGCTTCAGACAGGAAACACACGGTTGCTGCTGCGATGTCGACGGCATTGCTCCACCGTGGGATGCCATGGCTCTGAGGCGGATGCGCGATGGAGGAAGAAGGAACGAGGAAGCAGTGCTGGAGTGGAGATGGCCGCTGAGAGACCGTGTGTTCTGCTCTGCTCTGCTCTGGTGCTGATGGCGGGGGTCTTTCTGGTATGGTTGGTGGGTCTAACGGCAAAGGGCAAAGGGAGAGGGGTGGGCAAGCCAGGCATAGAGGCCCGACCCGTCCCCATGCAATGCACGAACTCGCTCTTCGCAATGGAGCAAAGGAGAGGCTAGATTCAGTCATATGGGATACAGGTGCAGTGTATGCAAAACGCAGGCAGGATATGACTACACTTTGTAGGCCGTCCTCTCTGCCAACGACCTGTGGCCTGTCACGGCTCGTCCACGGTACTCGGCCAGTCAACCAAGATCCATGCAGGCCCTTTGCCTCCCAAGTCATGGCTCGGAAGCATAGGTCGGTCGTCGCTGCGTTGCTATCTGCTACCTCGGGACACACTGGGAAAGCGCCGCGTCGAAGCGGATCCTCCTCTGCTTGCTGTATGCAGCATGGGCTTTGTGCGCACGTACATATACATACCGCACACAACGCTACGGCTCGCCCATCCCTTCATCCTCGTCGTCGCCAGGCCCATTCTCCTCAATGTCCTGCGCGAGCTCCCTCTCCCTCTCCCTCGCGTCGGCGGCCTTGCTGAGCTCCTTCTGGTGCGTCTTCATGGGAAAGCGCATGGCTTTGACGCTCTCGTTGTGCAGCTGCAGGCAGAACTCGATGCGCTGGTGAAACTGCTTCTGCGGCTCGTTCGTTCCATACACGTTGACGACGTCTCTGCTCTTCATGAAGCCCTTTTCGTGCTCGAGCGACGCCTCAATCACCCCGTCCCGGATCGCTTTCGCGCACACGTACTCGGCCTCCTCCTCGGACTCAATCTGCAGCTTTTTGCAGATTTCCGAGAGCGGGATCCGAGAGTAGGCGAGCGAGAGCGTGCGCAGCGCCGTCTTGATGACATTGTGCCGCAGGCGGAGGATGAGCGTGTACGTGCCGTCAGACACAAACTGCTTCTGGTGCGCCTTGAGCGCGTCCGTGAACGCCGACAGGTCGCCAATCCGGACGGCTACGTTTTGGCCACAGATCGAATAAGACAGGCTCAGCTTCAGCTTAGCTTGTGGCCGCCTCGCAGCGTCGCGAGTTGGTTGACCTACCTTGGACGATCTGGAGATATGGCACGAGCGCCCTCTTGAGGACCGGCTGACGGAACACGCTCCTCTCCGGGATGTCGCCCATGAGCAGCTCGACGACAATGAACAGCTTGTAGACCTGCATCGCAGAGAGCAACTCGCGCCCCGTCAGCTTGCGCAATTCCAAGACGTGCCCACGTCAGAGACGGACGACGCACAGTCTGAAGGAAGCCAGGCGCGACCGCTGCGTTTGGCGCCCTGCGCACAGCCTGCTGCAAGCTCGTGTGCGCCTCGGTGTAGTTGAGCTGGATGGCACGGATCCGGCCTGCACGGCGCCATCGCATTCAGGGCACAGAGTCAGCCGAGGTGTCCAAGCGCGCCGCCTGGGCCAGACCCTACTTAGAGGTAGGACAGGAGAAACCAGACCTACCAACGTAATACAGCCAACGCGCGAGCTGCGGGTTGCCCGCCGAGTCTGGGAAGGTCGTTTTTGCAATGAGCTTGTCTGCCTGGTCGTACAGGTTGAAGGCAAAGTAGTTGCGGAGGAGGAGGTTGAGGAGCGTCGCCTGGAGGTCGTCGTCCCTGCGCAGCGCAGAGAGGCGCTGAGCGGCGAGGAGTTGTCTGGCGGCAATGCGAATGATCCAAGAATCAGTTCGTGGATGGCGTTGCGGCGAGCACGAAGCCGGAAAAAGAGAGGGAACGCACGGGCGGATGTAGGCGAGGGACGCGGGCCCGCCGGCGAGCTCGTGCAGGCGCGCGTAGTAGAAGTAGACTTTGGCAGCGAGCTGGTCCATGGTGCGCCTGTTCAGGTACCCGAGGCGGGCGACTGTGGCGTCTGCGAGCTCGACGGACTGTGCACGAGTCGAGTCGAGTCGAGTCGAGGTCGGCATGGACACGCAAGGAAGGCGTCCGTCAGGCCGGGCCCGCGTCACATGAAGCACAGCGCATGCGTGGGAACACGCACCTTGTCGAGCTTCTTCTGGTCGAGGAGGTGCACAATGACGAGCAGAGTGAGGTAGATGTCGAGCTCGGGGAGGAACTCGCTGGATGGTGGTGATGCAGGGGTGCCTGAACCAGGCGAGGGCGAGGCCTTTGCTGCGGTTTCCGAGACGACTGGTGCCGAGGGGGCGCCGCTGTCGACGTCCATCTCTCCCTTTGCTCCTGCTCCTGCTCCTGCGCCTGCATCGAGGTAGCCCAGCAGCACGCCTTTCTGCTTTTCGGCTGCGGGTGAGGCGCGGTACCGCAAGAAGGGCCCATCCCGTCAATCCATCATCAGCGTCAGCCCTGGCTCGGTCTATCCGGCCCCCAGACGAACAGAGCCACACACCAGCAGGGAATGACTTTTCAATCGCCTCGACGAGCACTGCATCATCCAGCCTCTTCCTGATGCTCTGCAGCGTGCGCAGGACCTTTGTGGTGAGGCGCGGCTCGAGGATGCTGACGGCGGATCGGAGGAGGCTCAGGTTGTGCTCGATGTCGGTCTGGATCTGGCCGGCGAGCTGCACGTCGGCATTGACGTCTTTGGGTTCTGTCGCTGTCGGTGTCGCCGTATCTGCTGCCATCTTTGTGTCTTCGGGCATTGTTGTAGTTGGGTTGGAGAGAGTGAGGGATGGATGGATGACGCGGCTGCGTGCCTGGCCATGGGACAGTCTGTCGCCCCGTCGACGACACCCAGCCACAGCAAGGAAGACAGCACAAGTCACTGGCATGGTGACAGAGCACATGCGTGCATGCATGTGCAGCACAAAGCAGCATCTCTGAGTAGCGATGGCCTCTCTCGCGGGGGTTGCCGTTCTCAACAGCCGCGTGCAGTGGTGGCGCAGGATGGCTACTCTAGCACGAGCCAGCCTGTCCTCGCCCAGATGTGCCAGAGTGCAGCAGTGCAGCAGTGCACGCACGCACGCACACACGCACAGCCATGGCTTGCCTCAGAGGCGTCTGCTTGTATCATCCTCCTGTCTTTGCCCCTTCTGCCCTGCTTCCCGGGCAAGGGCGCGTCAGTAGTGTCACCTGCTGGCCGGGCTGCCACGCCCTGTCCGGCTTCAACGCCTTCACTTCGCATCCTCATCACTCTGTCGTGCTCCTCAACAGGATATCCCGATAGCCAAGCAAGCACATATATTGACCCAGCTGGCGTCCGAGCCGTTGTTCACCGTCAGCCAACAACCAGAGACCGTCCTGGCGACGAGGAGAGGGGCCGTCCGTCGGTGGTGAACGCGCCCAGCAGATAGTGTAGTGAGAAGCAGAGGCGACGCGGGTGGGCTGCAGCTAGCAGACCGGACACAGCCGCACCAGTAGCACGAGCACGAGCACGAGCACGAGCACGAGCACGAGCACGAGCTGCGTCACAATGTCGAGCACGATCCTCGCTGCATACACGAAAGGAACCCGCGCCTGGTTCCCGGACAAAGGTGGGCCAGACGTGATGCTCATGGGCTCGGTCGCGCGCGCGCACAGGGGGTTCCCTACAAAAAACGCTGACACGGCGAACTGCGCGGACTGTGACCACACAGACGAGGCATGGGTGTCTGCACAGCTCGAGAGCACTGAGATTGTCGATGGCGGCGCCGTCACGCTCAAGTTTGTCGACGAGCAGGGGCGGGTAAGCACGGCATGGCATGGATCCTCGCTCTCAGGTCGCGTCGTCGTCGTCGTCGCACAGCTGACTCTGGTCAATCCAGGACCACACATTCTCTTCCACCGTGCCCGAGCTCGAAAAGGTCAATTATGAGACGCTCCCGCCTCTGCGCAACCCGCCCGTGCTCGAGGCAACAGAGGACCTCACAAGCCTGTCGTACCTGAACGAGCCCTCGGTCCTCCACGCCATCAGCACGCGCTACCAGACGCGCAGGGAGATCTACACCTACTCTGGCATCGTCCTCATCGCAGTCAACCCGTTCGCAGCCGTCCCGCTCTACGAGTCCAACCTCGTCCAGGCCTATGCGGGCAAGAAGAAGGGGGACGTGAGTGGCCCCGCGGACATGCCCAAGGGAGCACACAGAGGGCTCTTCAATGACAGCTGACTGGCTCGACGCTTGCCCTGTCTGACAATCCGCCAGCTCGAACCCCACCTGTTCGCCATTGCCGAAGACGCGTACAGATGCATGATCCGCGACCAGCGCAACCAGACCATCATTGTGTCTGGCGAGTCGGGAGCAGGCAAGACCGTCTCTGCAAAGTACATTATGCGGTACTTTGCGACGGTCGACGACCCGGAGCGCCCGGGAAAGAGGAAGGCATCAAAGGACAAGGACGGCATGTCCGAGACGGAGCGCCAAATCCTCGCTACAAATCCCATCATGGAGGCGTTTGGAAACGCAAAGACGACGAGGAACGACAACTCGTCGCGCTTTGGCAAGTACATTGAGGTGAGTGAGCTCGGGACTCTGCTAGGAACGGCTGCCACGTGCTCGCTCGTCTTCGCGACCAAGCGCAACGGACTGAACGACCTGCTGCTCCCCCGCAGATCCTCTTTGACAAGACACAGACCATCATTGGCGCCCGCATCCGCACGTACCTCCTCGAGCGCTCCCGGCTCGTCTACCAGCCAGAGAGCGAGCGCAACTACCACATCTTCTACCAGCTTCTCGCCGGCCTGCCCTCAAGCGACCTCAAGTCGATCGGGCTCGACGATGCGTCCAAGTTCTTCTACATGAACCAGGGCGGCGCGAGCGCGCGATCCATCCCGGGCGTAGATGACGCGGAAGAGCTCAAGGCGACGGAAAAGGCGCTCGACACGGTTGGCATCACGTCTTCGACGCGCTGGCAGATCTTCCAGCTCCTCGGCGCACTCCTCCACATTGGCAACGTCGAGATCAAGCAGACGCGCAGCGACGCCTTCATCGCCGAGGACGACGCGCACGTCAAGTACGTGACCGATCTGCTGGGCATTGACGCGAGCGAGTACAAAAAGTGGACAGTCAAGAAGCAGATCACAACACGCTCCGAGAAGATTGTCACGGCGCTCACGGCGCCCCAGGCCCTTGTCGTCCGAGACTCGGTAGCCAAATTCATCTACGCCTGTCTTTTCGACTGGCTCGTCAGCGTCGTCAATGAGAGCTTGGCAAAGGACGCAGGCGAGGTCGCGAGCTTCATTGGCGTTCTCGACATCTATGGCTTTGAGCACTTCAGTACGTCGCCGTCCTGGCGGCGGAACGGGATCTGGGCGCATCGCCCTGTACGCGTGAGCTTGAGCTGACGCATCTGCTGCCCGCTGCCGTGCCACACAGAGAAGAACTCGTTCGAGCAATTCTGCATCAACTACGCCAACGAACAGCTGCAGCAGGAGTTCAACGCCCACGTCTTCAAGCTCGAGCAGGAGGAGTATTTGGCCGAGCAGATCAACTGGAAGTTTATCGACTTTTCCGACAACCAGCCCACCATCGATGTCATTGAAGGGAAGCTCGGCATTCTCGCTCTGCTCGACGAAGAGTCGCGCCTTCCCTCCGGCTCGGACGCGACGCTCATCACCAAGCTTTACTCGCAGCTCGCAAAGCCAGAGACGAGCAAGATCTTCAAGAAGCCCCGCTTTGGCACCACGTCCTTCACCATTGCCCACTATGCGCACGACGTCACGTACGAGATTGACGGCTTCCTCGAGAAGAACAGGGACACTGTGCCGGACGAGCACCTGGCCATGCTGCAGAACACCAAGAATGCCTTCCTCAAGGAGGTCCTCGACAAGGCGCTCAACCCGCCCCCGGCGGCCACGGCAGCCAAGTCGCCCGACCCAGCAGCGAACGTCGACGCGACCTCGTCTGTCATGTCTAAGCGGTCGAGCGTCATGAGCGGAGGCGCTGGTGCAGGGCCAGGGGCAGGCGGTAGGAAAGTGGGCGGCACAGCAAAGAAGCCGACGCTCGGATCGATCTTCAAATCTTCGCTCATCCAGCTGAAGGAGACCATCGACTCGACAAACGCTCACTACATCCGGTGCATCAAGCCAAACGAGGCTAAAGCCGCCTGGGCGCTCGACCCGCCCCTCGTCCTAAGCCAGCTGAAAGCGTGCGGCGTGCTCGAGACGATCCGGATCAGCTGTGCGGGCTACCCAACGCGGTGGACGTTTGACGAATTTGCAGAGCGGTACTACATGCTCACGCGCTCGGACAACTGGGGCCCGGATCTGAAGGGCCTGTGCAGCCTGATTCTTGACGGGAGCATCAAGGAGGAGGACAAGTACCAGGTCGGCCTCAACAAGATCTTCTTCCGCGCCGGCCTGCTCGCATACATGGAGAAGCTCCGCACCGACCGCCTCAACCACCTCGTCACCGTCATGCAGAAGAACGCGCTCCGGCACCACCACCAGATGCGGTACCAGCGCCTGCGTACGGCAACCATCGGCGTGCAGGCCACCTGGCGGCGCGTGCTGGCGCGCAGAGCGGCCCAGAAGCAGCGCCAGGAGGAAGCAGCCTTGCAGATCCAACGCTACACCAGGGGTTACCTCGAGCGGACGCGATACCTCAGGACGCAGAAGGCCGTCGTCACCATCCAGGCGGCAGTCCGTGCCAGGCAGGCGAGGTTGGCGTACCGAGAGCTCCGGAAGGACCAGGCGGCCATCCGCATACAGTCCTTTTGGCGTGGAAAGTGCGTATACGAGTGTAAGCCTGCTCTGCGCAGCTCAGCGGACGTGCTGACCGTCCTCTCTCTCCCCTGCAGTCGCGCCCGGCAAGCATTCCTGGACGAGCGGAAGAAGGTCATCATCGTTCAAGCGTGCGTGCGGCGGCGGCAGGCCCGCAACCAGCTCAAGACGCTCCGGGTTGCCGCCAAGTCTGCGTCACACTTCAAGGAGGTCTCGTACAAGCTCGAGAACAAGGTCGTCGAGCTCACACAGACGCTGCAAAAGCGAACGGCAGAGAACCGCGAGCAGAGCAACAAGGTGCGCGCCCTCGAAGAGGCGCTCCAGTCCTGGACCGTCCGGTACGAGGAAGCCGAAGCGCGGAGCAAGGAAATGGAGGAGCGCTACAAGAAGACGAGCGTCCCTCTTCCCGAATTCGAGGCGCTCTCAAAGCAAAAGCAGGAGCTGGACGAGCGGCTCGAGGAAACGCTCAAGAAGGTCACGGACCAGGACGCGCACATTGAGAAGCTCATGGCCGACTTTACGCGCCAGACGGACGAGATGGAGGCACGGCAGAAGGAGCTGAGCGCGGCGAGCGTGAATGGTGCAGCTGCGGCACAGGACGAGTCGTCGACCGTGGGCATGCTCCGCGCCGAGCTGGCTTCTCTGCGCGATCAGCTCAATCGAGCCACAGCGCTGTCGAACGGTGGCAAGCAGTCCATGTCTGCGCACTCGCGCGGTGACGGCCCACCCGTCTTCAATACATCGCTTGGAAAAGGCCACGAGAATGGCGCTGCGCCGCTCGTGGGCGCGGCGGCGGCGCAGGCAGCGCTGCACCAGACACCGGGCAAGCGCAACAAGAACAACCGCCGCGGTTCGGTCTCGCAGATCTACCCTTCAGACTCGACGCAGGGCACGCTGCCGCCGTATGATGAGTACCAGCCAAAGGCATTTTCAATGGCCAACTACCCGCAGGACACGCTTCGCAAGCTTGCCGCGGAGGACGAGCTCGATGCCGAGGCTATTGCAGAGGAGATCATCAAGTTGCTCGAGGAGGAGAAGCCGCTCGACGAGGACATTCTCGGCGCCATCATTACGGGCTTGCGCATCCCCGCGGCGAGCTCGTCCACCCCGCCCTCGGCCAAAGAGGTCCTCTTCCCCGCCCACCTCATCTCGCTCATCACCAACGAAATGTGGAAATACGGCATGCTGCGCGAGAGCGAGCGCTTCCTTGCCAACGTCATGCAGACGGTGCAGCAGCACGTCATGGTGGGTGGCTTCGCAGACGGTTCTGGTGCTTTCGCAGGGCTAGCTGACTGGCATGCTCCTGCTTTCGCAGAGCCATACTGGCGAAGCTGCCATTGTCCCCGGCATCTTCTGGCTGTCGAACGTGCACGAAATCCTCTCGTTCGTGTGCATTGCCGAGAGCGACATCCTGCAGGGCATCGGACCGGGCGCGGACGGCGCAGGCCGCGAGTTTGACTGGGACGAGTACGAGCGGCTGGTGACAATCGTCAAGCACGACCTGGACTCGCTCGAGTACAACATTTATCACACGTGGATGAGCGAGACCAAGAAGCTTCTCTCGAAGATGGCGGTGCCCGCGCTGATCGAGTACCAGGCGCTCCCTGGGTTCCTGAGCAATGAGGGCGGGGGCAAGCTCTTCAACCGCCTCTTGCACGGCAACACGGCACCCACGCACAACACGGACGACATCCTCGGGCTACTGAATAAGATTCACAAGGCGCTCAAGTGTTATTATGTTGAGCACACGGTCCTCCAGCAGGTCGTCACGGAGCTCCTCAAGCTCATTGGCGTGACGAGCTTCAACGAGCTCCTCATGCGCAGGAACTTCTGCTCTTGGAAGCGGGGTGAGTGACGGGTGCGACTTGGGCGAGTGCCCCCGAATAGCTGGCTGATGACCGGTAATCTACTTGTGCGACTGCAGCCATGCAGATCCAGTACAATATAACGAGGATCGAAGAGTGGTGCCAATCCAAGGTGCGCATCCGTCAGCACGCGCCACATCACGTGCAATATTAAGACTGATGATGTTGCACTCTCCATCCTTTAGGAGATGCCCGAAGGCACTTTGCAGCTAGAGCACCTCATGCAGGCGACCAAGCTTCTACAACTCAAGAAGGTGCGAGCTCATGCATTTGGACTGGCCATAGTCTTACGCCGGTGCTGATGTTCCGTGTTTACGCCCTTGTCATGCCACACACAGGCTACGACCCACGACATTGAGATCATCTGCGATGTGTGCTGGATGCTCAGCCCGACTCAGATCCAGAAGCTCATCTCGAACTACGCTGTAGCCGATTACGAGGTGCGTGACTGGGCCTGCACACACCGGCTCGCGTGGTTGTCTGACGCGTGCGCTCGTTCGCTTCTTCTCCAGACGCCCATTTCGTCCGAGGTGCTCAAGGCGGTCGCCTCGCGCGTCATGGCTAACGATAGGAACGACCACCTGCTCCTCCCGCCAGAGAGCGACGAGGTCGGGCCGTTCGAGTGTCCGCTGCCAAGGAACATTGAGGATCTCTACACTTACATTCCCGCTTGGTGCGTTTGACCTGAGCGATCTGCACTGGGTTCGCAGCTGGCTGACTCGGTCCTGCGATACCACCAGGCTTAATGTCCCGCACCTCCGGAAGGTCACGACCCTGTTGGACGCTCAGTAGCTGTGCTTCTGTGCTTGACGTCCGCTGCGCCCTTAGAATGGTTGAACCGCTGTTGGTCCCTTGCTCTCGCCCAGTCCCGCAGGCATACATGTATGATCAGTTCTTCCAGAGGTGACATGGGTGTTAGTCTAGATATGCGTGAAGTATGAGTTTGTCTCTCTGGTCCTAACTCGCTGTGTCCCTTCCACACCAACCACTCGAGGCTGACATGCGCAATCGCGCACTTTTCCCTGGAGCGTGCTTACACGGACTGACGACTGACGAGCTGACGTTCTCATCCTTAGCTAAGCCTTCTTCTTCCCTCCTTGCTATCCTCTGTTTTTCCCTACCACCGTCCGCGACCTTCGCAGCCTTTGTCGGAAAGTTCGACTCACCCGCCGGGCCTCACACGACCGCGATCCGCTTTCATGCGCCTTGAGGCGAGTGGTCAGAACATGGCTATCCGTAGCCGTGAATCGTGACACCGCGAGCTGGGCTATCTCGGTGACCGCCCTCAACATCGTGAGGTCGAGCGTTTTCCCTGACCAAACATGCTGTGAGCCGCTACACAAGGCAGCCATTCGTCCGACTCGCCGTCCGTCCGTCCGACTGAGTGACTGACTGTTTGACTGACTGACTGGGTGCATTCGCAAGCAAAGTATTCGCAAGCAAACCTTCTAGCTGGCGAGTGGGTAGCTCGTGTAGCCAGGACTGCCTGGATGAGCATGCGAAGCGCTGCGCGCTTCTAGCGACACAGGGTATCTCACCCAGGCAATCCTCGCGCTGGGCCCCTACGGAGACTGCCCGCACTCGTAACATTGCTTTCTCTCGCTGTCTATCAGAGGACCGGACTTCGCGAGCGTGGAGGAGCGAGACTGTGCCCTTTGCCACCCCCTATGTGTCCGTCAGACACGTGATGCTGGGTCAGATGACGTAAGAAGACTTCCTGACGTGTTCCGGTGTCTCGGGCAGTTTTAGGAGGCACTGACGTCGCCTGTAAGGAAAAGCTTGGTGCTCGGGTGCTCTAGCAAGTACGACAGAGTGACGCATGCGCACAGAGCGGTGTTTGGTCTGTGTCGAGTGCTGCAAAAGGGCCTGGCCGGTTCGTCGACCGCCGTCTCCCGGAACAGTGCTTGTCTCTCCACCTCGACCTACTCCGACAACATCTGCAACAACATCAAACAGCAGGCAGCAGCAATAGCGCTTGGTACCTCGACACTCACACTCCAGCACAAACAGACAAGCCATCATGTAAGTCTTGGGGTGGCACAGAGGTGCAGACAATGCCCAAAGCTTACGCGTGGTCCTCTACATCCATCTGTCCCCGCTTTTTTTCTACAGGGGTCTCATGGACAAGCTCAAAGGCAAGGAGGAGAAGCAAGCCACCACCGCCGGAACTCATGGCACAACGACCGGCACCCATGGTACCACGACCGCTACTGGACACGGCGGCGACTACTCTGCCTATGATGGTAGAAACCCGGCCACGGGACTACCTTACGGAACGCAACCTACGGGGACTGTGCAGGAGCCATACCCAACCCAGTGCGTCGCCTTCTCTTCGCTTCATACCGTGCCAGCAGTGCATATTGACAAGGACACCGGTGCGATGGACGCAGCGGAACGACCACGGGAGTGGCAGGATCCACGGACCCATACAATGCAACAGGCGATCATGGTCACCATAAGACCGGACTTTTTGGCAATAAGAAGCACGACAAAGAGCCCCACCATGCTCCGCACCAGACCGTACCAACCGGGGGAGTCGGCTACCATGCCAACGCTCCAGCAGGCCCCCGCACTGCCCAGGACCCATACCTGAACAATCAGCAGGCAGCAGGCTACGGCGCTCAGCCCGGTATGGCTGGCACGCACGCCACGCACGATTCGACGACCCACAGCAGCGGTAACCCCCTCACCGGCGGACACACCAAAACCTCGAGCAGCTCCGGAGGTGGACTGTTCAGCAAGAACGATGACCTCGACGACTCGCTCGAGAAGGAGCGAAAGGCAAAGGCTGAGCTCGATGAGGCCATTCGCAGGTAGGCCTTGGAAGCGTTCTGGTACATCTGATGTGCAGCGCTAATCCTCTTTGGGGACGTATAGGCACGAGGAGGCGCGAAAGGATGCAGATGGCAGGCTCACAGCCAAGGAAGAGGCAGCCCGTGCAGAGTTCGAGGCCGCTGAGAGAAAGCTGAGAGAGGCTCAGGGCCTGCGTCAGCAGCACGGTCACTAAGAGTGCAGACAGGGCCACCACATTCGGGACTGGACGAATGGAATGGGCACTAGGAACGCAGTCATGTAGCCAATACACGAAAGAGCACATTTAATGATGGGAGGATGACGTAGCAATGGATGACATCGTATATGACTAGTAGCTCTTGACGATTCGAACGATCCAATCGGCACCGGCTTGCCCATCCTTGAGACCGTATCGCCTGGTGGAAGGGAGGAAGCGTGTTAGAGAGCCTCTCCTCCGTCACACAGAACCTCAGAAACCGCAAATTCCGCTCACCAAATCAACGGAAAGCAGTGCATCTGCTTTTCCCAGAGTAACCATTCGCCAGTGATGCCCGTCTTTGCCGCCTTGTCTAGCAGGACAAGCGTGTCCGGACATAGGACATCCCAGGTTCCGACAATGCCGTCCAGTCTCACGCCTCTCCTCCGAAGCGCGTCCAGATCGCCGTACGTAGGCGAGACGAGCGGATCGTCCCGGTCCGCCAGGCCTTTCGCCCACGCCTCTGCGACCTCACCCGTATACTTGACGCTCAGCAGTGGGTCGTTCTTGTCTGTCTCGCGCATGGCTGGATTATCGTTCTTGGCGTCTGCGCAGGGCGAGATCAGAAAGACGGCATGCGGGACCGGTGGGGCGACGTCGCTAGTTTGTGTAGGTCGCAGAGCGGCTAACACCAAAGCGAGCGCGACATTGCCGCCAGCGGAATCGCCCATGAATATGGTCTGCTCGTCTTTGTGGAAGAGATGCGGATACAGGCGCAGCAGCATCGGTATGCTATCCTTTGCGGGCGTGTTGGGCGCAAGAGGATACGAAACGACAGAAATAACTGCTCCAGATGTACGAGCCAACATTTGGACTAGACTCCAGTGCTGTGGAGAAGGAGGACTGGAGTGAGAAGAGTGCAAGGAGAAGTGAGGAGAGATCAAGGGGCGAGAGACGAGCGATGACGAGGAGAGGAGAGGAGAGGAGAGGAGAGGAGAGGAGAGGAGAGGAGAGGAGAGGAGAGGAGAGAATCAGCAGCGAGTGATGAGTGAGTGAGGAGAGGGTTGGGAGAGGGTGGGGAGAAGGAGAAGATGAGTCGCGTCCTGCCAGTCTGCTTCGCACAACCTGGAGGCACCTTTGGAAACCGCCGCCCGCAAAGCTGATTCGCATGATATGGACGCCGATGCATCAGCCGCAGCCCGCGCGCAGTAAAGGGAGCCATTCTAATCGACATACTAGTATATGCGCTTCCTCGCAGAGCCCGATGGGCTTTTCTCGTCCGTGCGTCCGCCTTGATGCACGACGTCATAGAGCCAGATCCCTTCCACCTGCCTCTCCTGCACACTGCATCCGTTCTTCTTTGCTGAGCGATGCGGCGTGAGGCGCGGTGATCCCGCAGCCGTCGGCTTGCCTGGCTTCACTAGAGAGGTTCCGAACGGTCGAATCAACGTTTGTAGGAGAATCATCGATCGGGAGCGACCATGTCGCGCAGTAATTCGCATCGGCACGCCCTCCGTAGCATGTGGAACTGCTGGGTGTCGGTTCTGGGGCATGGCAGATCTCTAGCTCTAGCTCTGATATTCGGGCGCGACAGCTGATCCCAGTTGAAAGTGGGTCTAACAATGTTTGGAGGTTTTGACACAGAGAATCTCGATGGTGGCGAAAAAGGCGCGTCCGCAGACGACAAATCGCTTTTCATACGACAACAGACTGGACTGCATAGCTACACAGATGTACACGGTCCACTTCTCATCGATCCCCTACTGCGGCTGCAGAGGGAACAGTCCCGCGTCTCCTCCAGGCATGCCAGCGCCGTTGCCCGCAGGCGCATTCGGGTCCATCCCAAAGAAGTTGGACCATCCTGAAAAGTCCAGCAGTCCTTCGGGGAAGTTGATAGCGTCATAGATACCTCCTACTTCTCCAAGGAAGTCCATTCCCGGCGCGCCCGCTCCGAGCATCCCGGCGCCATCACCACCGCTGCCGCCGCCGAGCGGGTCAAAAGGACCGAAATCGCTCGGGTAGGCCGAGCTGTAGAGCAATGTGTTGTCCTGGAAGTGATTGACATTGCCGGGCGCGCCTGTAGCGCCGGCAGGCGCAGAGGCTGTCGTTGATGGTACGGGAGGTACAGCGCCCGTAGCTACGTTTGTCGCATTTTCACCGGATGCTTGGCCAGCTGACGGCGCAATACTGCTATTGACGTTGTGTGCGGGCCCAGTACCGGCCGACTGCGCGTGTGGCGGTAGCATAGATGCTGCCGGCGTTTGCACCTGGGTCGCCGCGCTTCTTTCGTCTTTGGTACTGCTTTGCGCCGCTGGCTGGGAGGACGCGGCGCCTTCGACTGAAGCGGGAGCGGCGTGAACCGCGGGATTCGAAGGGTGATCTTGCGCTGAGGCAGGCGTCCCAGTGGCAGAAGACCGCGAGCCTCCCCGCGTTTCCGGCAGTGGAGGCGGGTTGTACATCATCTGCATTGTCCGGTTGACGAGTTTGGCCCCAGGCGTGGGGTTGAGACCCCGCTTGGCGTGCTGTGGGGCGCGCCGTAAGACAAGGTAAGAATGGATTCCGAGCCAAAGTGAATCAGCCCGTCACGCACCTGCTGGTCTGATGTAGCCCAGGTGTTCACTGAGGCAGCAGTATTGTACAGCAGCGCAGCGAGCTCGGCGATCCTGTTGCGGACAAAGCACTCCTCCGACGAGATGCGTTTCAGAACATCCTTGGCGAGCTGCAGCGCTTCCAGGGACTTTGGATCTCTCCGCCGGATGAAAGTGTGGTACTGCAGGCAGGCAGTGTCAATGCGCCGTCAGCCCAGGCAAACGCAGAGATACACCTAGATTGCGCAGATCAACCCACCTGGATGAGACCGCATACGATGAGACTGTACATGGCCGGGAACCAGCTTTCGAGGACTGACACATTGCGGTCGACCCAGTATATGGCCTCCTGGCTGCGAGCGTAGAGCGAATGCCACGCCTCGAACGTCATGAGCATGGTGGACGCTCGCCCGATATCGTATGAGATGCCAAAGAATGGGCGGCGCAGGAGGAACGAAACGGGGATAGAGCAGAGGTGTAGGAAGCCGGCATCGAATGTAGAATCCGGACCGATGAATTGAAGCTCGTCCGGGAGAGACTTATACCAGCTGTATGAGATTCAACAGACAGAGATGTCAGCCGGAGGCGTCCGAAGCGCGCAATAGCAGCCCAGCTGTTTCCCAAGATGAGCGACGTACTGATCCAATTCCAGCTCGACCTGCTCAAGCTGCTGGTCCGTCACGTTGAGGATGCCCGTAGCGGAGTAGAGCAGCTTCATCACTTTGCCAAGGAGGATGGTCAAGCTCAGCATGGAATGGTTGGCCAGGTAGGGCTTCTTGGACGTGTCGACAGCATCCGCATCGTCACCGGGCGCCGTATCGTGCACGGACGGATAGAGGCGATCGCAATCCTCGAGACTGATCATGCACGGCAGACCATAGCTGAAAGCGGGGAACAGCCACGTTTAGCCCTGGTCAAGAGCATCCACGCTCGTCGCGACGGCGTTCTAGAGAGCCCAACCCACCTCGCAGACACCCAGCGGTCTACAATGATGCAGCCAGCCCAGATCCTCCGCCTCTGCTCGAGGTCGTAGAGGCTATTTCCCGCCTGCTCGCGATGCAGCCCGATGTCTTGCGCCATGCGGACAGCGAGGCCGAGGCAGAACCACGTCCTGCTTCCCGCCGCTCCGCGCTCGAGCTCGAATGCATACGAGTAAAGGAGCAGGGCCTGAATAGTCTGCAGCGAGGAGCGGTTCACCGTGTCGTCGTCCTTGAGCGCGTGCGCAATGAGCTGCTTGACGGTGCGCAGGATGGCCGGCGGGACCTCGTGTGCCAACGCCGCGACACCGCAGATGGTGTAGAGCAAGAGGGGCGAGAGCGTCGAAGCGGCGAGGAAGTCCGTGCGCGAGATGATGGGAAAGCGCGTCGCCGGACCTTCGAAGAACCGGTTGATGAGCTGCTCGATGATCTCGGGCGCAATGCCCAGCGAGGCGGCCGCCTCTGCGCCCGCACCCATTCCCGCCCCACTGTTCCCGTCGCATGACGCAATGGCCACCTTGATGAAGCCGTCTCCCGTGGCTTTGACCTCGAACGTCTGCCGGTGCTTCGAGTCGTAACCTTGCAGATGCTCGACGGGCAGCGTCGAGGTCGAGTGCAGGAGGTGCGAAAGCGAGGTCGAGCCGACCATGCGCCACTCTGGCGTCGGAGTCGGCGTTTTAGCAACCGAGTTCTTGCGGTTGCCAGACCCGGTCCCGACGGGCGAGGTGGCGTGCTGACCGTTCCTGATGCTGCTTCCCAACGATGAGGAGCGCATTGGCGGCTTGGATGTCGGGTAGCCACTACCAGACGCGTTCATCTGATGCTGCTGCGGTAGGCCGGTCGCCGATGAGGGGTGGCTCTGTGCGAGTCCAGAGAGGAGCGGCGAGTTTTGCGGGGATGTCTGAGAGATCGAAGGGAAGTACGGTAGTGATTGGGAATGGGAATGTGATTGGGGTTGCGGCTGAGGCTGCGGTTGGCTGCCCTGCATGATGTAGCCAGAGAGGGGTGAGTGATGATGTGAGGCTGGGTGTGGGTGCTGGAACGCAGGCCCGCTCAGAGGAGCGGCGGCCACTGCCGCAGCCGCAGCAGAAGACGTGCTGGCGGCTCCAGAGCTAGGCAAGAAGTTGCGAAGGTTGCTCGGCAAGGAACCCTGGCTGCCGATCTGAGGACTCGCAGTTGCTCCGGGGCCGGCAGGCCTGCTCGCACTGCCGCTGGTGGGTCCGCCGGCATTCCTTCCTGGACCTGCCGTGCCTGCGTTCGCTTTTGCCGCGCCGGGAGACACATTTGTGCTGTTGCCACTGTCGCCTGCATTGCTCTTGCGGGCCTTGTTTCCGTTACCGCTCGTCGCCCCAGTCGAGTTTGGAGCTGAGCTGGCTGCGCGCCCTTCTGCTTCTTCCTTTTCGCGCTTCCTCTTGAACCGCGTCTCTGCGATGGGCAGCACCTGGATTGGCCGGGCGTAAGAAGTGAGGGAGATCAGCTCTATTCGGCTGTCGGTTGGCTTTGGAGAGGCGGACTCACCCAGGTGCAATCAAAGTTGTGGTGCATGCAGTGCACACAGAGAGGTGGATTTGTGTCTGGTATCACGTCGCATCTAATAGAGTTCAGATGGCAGCAAGGTGTGCCCATCAGCTCGCGTCCACCTGGCAGCCTCCTCGTCCAGCAAATCCCAGCCGAGCATAGGCTGTTTTTGCTCTTCTTGCGAGCAGAAGAGATGCGGACCCACCTGATCTTCCTCGTCCGGCAGCCATCGCACGCCCGGGACGTCTTCAAGCGCTTGTCCTTCTCCTCCTTCTCTCGCTTCTTCTTGGCTGCGGCACTCTCGCCGGCGTTGCCTGCGGATGTCCCGTTCCCGCCCGAGGTACTGCCGTTGCCAGACCCATCTACGTGCCCGGACGAGGTCCCTGTGTTTGGCGAAGTCCCTTCGTCGGGGCCAGAGGGTGCGTCCGAGTCGTTCCCTCCGTTTCCTCCCTGCTCGGCGTCCTGCTGCTGCTGCCGCCGGGCGGGATTCGACGCTGCAGCGAATCTGCCAGCGCTGCCCGCCAGCGCTTGACTGCTACCGCTGCCACCAGAGGCCAGGTCCGGAAAGCCAGATGGATAGATGCCAGCGGACGAGCTGCCACTATTGAGGTAGGGCGGCGCATAGCCAGCGCCGACGCCTGGCCCGTTCGCATTCGCATTCGCATTCGCATTCGCATTCGCAATCGCATTCGCGCTCATGGCCATCATCGGAGGCAGCGCGCTGCTGCTGTACATGCCAGTTCCTTGCGGGATGCTGCTGCTGCCGCTGCTGCCCGGGTATGCATAGCCCGCTGGGGGCTGAGCCGGTGCGAAGCCCGTGGGGACCTGGATGTCGCTGGGTACTGCTGGCTTTCCGACGAGCCCGGATGGCCCATTGCCATTGCCATTGCCATTGAGAGTAGCGTAGTCGGAGGAGCGCAGTACGTTCGTGTCGCCCATCCTGGCTGGTCTTCTGCTCGGTGTGGTGCACCCGTCTCTATGTCAGAGCTGCTCCTCCTCCTGCTCCTCCTCCCTCTTACGCAGCCTTTCGTCCCTCTATCAAGCTGAGGACTGCATGCACTCGTATTGCGTGGTTGCAGCGCAGTGCAGTGCACGTTCCCAGCTATACTAGTGGTCGTCTCCCTACACTGTATGCTGTCGAGCTGGCTGCTATACCGCGTGGTCAGAGTCGAGAAAGCCGGGGCGTGCAGGTACTGTAGCCGCGGGACAGCACCGGTACGTACCGAGGATCGTCCATCCGGGATGACGGCGTCAGTCCACAGGCAATGACGCAAAGGACAAGGACGGCTCGCGATACATTGCTTGGGCTCGAAATGCATACAACAGGAAGGTACAGCCCCGTCGGGCTGCTTGTTCGCGCCATCGTCGGTGCTCTTCGCCTCGAAGCGGCAGAACCCGAGCAGGCAAGCAGACTGGGACAGGAAAGAGAAGAGATGCTCACGCAACGGGGACATGGACAGAGACAGTGAGGCAGGTGCAGTAGCTGCGCGAGAAGGCTTCGCCATCATGCGCCGCGACCCCGTCCACCGCGGAACCCTCCGCCTCCTCGTGGTGGTCCGCCTCGGGAGAAGCCACTGCCTCCACGACTTGAGAAGCCGCCTGTCTCACAAAGCAGTGTCAGTACACCCGCTTAGAAGTGGACGACTCGAGAAGTCGGAACCCACCTCTTGCTCCCGGCGGTCCGCCACGACCTCGCGGTGCGCCCTGCATGCGCAGATGAGCAATCCAATCGCACAAGCAGCACAAGCCGTCAGCCCATGCTCCACACATCGATCATCGTCATGATGTGCGCCCCACGCGCACGCACCCGTCCTCGGCTGGCAAAACCACCGCCACCGCGAGGTGCACCACGCCCGCGCCCTCCTGGTGCGCCTCGTCCGCCTCGCGCGCCGCCTCGCCCTCCGCGCTTCGGCACTGCAGAGCATGAGCGCGACGGTATCGTCACTTGTGTCAGCTTTCTGCGCTGTGCTGTTTCCCCCGACAAAGTGTATGCTCGCTCGCTCGTTCGCTCGCTCGCGGGACCCACCCTTCGTCCCAGGAGGGGGTTTTGGCTTTGGCAGGAACCGCTCGAGGGGCAGCAGCTTGTCGCCCGCAATGTAGACCTTGTCGCCCGTCTTGAAGCTCGTCGCCTGGATCCCTTCGCTGGGCTTTATGGTGAAGTAGACCTGGTTGATGGGCCCGAGGATCTCGTCGACCTTGCCGATCCCAGACTTGTTCTCGAGGTACATGGGCGCGTTGAAGTAGGGGACCTGCGTGGGAGGGCATTGTGTCGATGCGTCAGTCGTCGCGTGCCCTTGCGTGTGTGTGTGACCGTTGGGTGCGCAGAGGTGTCCCCTGTCCGCTCTCGATGTGAGCGCTGGACATGTGCGCCAGAGGCCCGACCCACTTTTGTAGGGTTGGTCGATGAGCAGATCATCTCCCCTTCGCAGGCGTGCATGAATGTGCCCATCTCTGCGAGCCAGATAAGCCGTTCATTGCGGTCGTTGGTTGTCGCATCATGCCGTCGTTTGATGCATCCATCCATCACATCCGAAATTTGTGGGCCACAAAGGCGTTGCGCAGGGGCGGGCGAGAGAGCAGCCATCAGCTTTCCTCGCTCCCTGCACGCACGCACGCAAACGTCGAATGTGCGGACTGACCAAGGACTTCTGCAGGTGGTCCAGCATCGTAGCCGTACCCTCCCCCTCCTCCTCCGCTGCCTCCACCTCCTCGTCCTCCCCTGAAGCCGCCTCGTCCTCCACGGTCACTGAAGCCGCCTCCTCGTCCGCCGAAGCTGCTCCCACCGCGGCCGCCGCTGAAGCCACCGCCGCGTCCGCCTCCTCTTCCTCCTGGTGCTCCTCCTCGGAAGCCGCCTCTGCTGCTCATCTCTGTCTTTGGGATTGGAAGTGTTGGTTGCCCAAGAGCAAGTCCGGGCTCGGCTGGCTCTCCCGGATCTCGTCTTCTTGCTGGTCTCCCTTGTGCCGTTTCAGTCGAGGAGGTCGCGACTGCAACGCACCTCGCCAGCTGCTCACTTTCCATGCCAGTATCACGAGTATATAGATAGGCAGTCAAACACTGTACTTTGCTGGCTCATTTCTGCCTTTCTCCCCCCGTTGCCATCGTTTCGCGACGGCAGAGGTAGGTCCCTGACGCGCATACGAGTAGAGCTGCCAGTCGCGGCAGAAGGCAGGGCGGACCATGACAGCAATCGCAGAAGAGACAATGCGATAGGCACTGTTCGCTCGCTCTGGTGCCCACTCTGCAGATTGTATTGCAGCGTCTGTACATGCGTGATGCTCTTCGACCTGCTTTGCCCTCCGTTCCGCAGCTCCGCACATCCTTCTCGCCTTGTCTTCGGTTCAAGCTCCATCTGTGCAATACGTGAACATTGCACACACACACACACACACACACACACAAGGTCAGAGTCAGACGTGTCGCTCCAGTCGAGGCGCGGCGTCAGTGTCGTCCGAGCCTGTCTGTCCGTCTCCACCATCCAGGAGGATCCCGCAACAGAACATGCAGTGGGAGGAATAGCACGCACAGACCAACAACTCTGCCTCTTTGCGCACCATTCGGTCGAGTAGGTCTGAGCACGCTGCCTCGCCTCGACCAGGCAAAGCCGTCCTTGCTCACCAGCTTGGCTGAGCGGACATGTCGCACAGGGGTGAGTCCAAGACGGGGGGACCGACGCGAGCGGGAAACCAGCGAACAGCAGTGATGATGATGAGCTGAACCGGCGTCTGATGGGCGTCCACTCGCACCAGATCATAGCAGCAGTACCTTGCGCACCCGCCGTGCTGCGCCGGTAGAAGGAGGCGGCGAACACGCAGGACAGCAAACACCGCAACGCGGTCACCCAGCCTCGACAGGGCTGCCCACCGCGTATCAGCACAACAGCAACCACGACGCCAACCTGCTGCCATCCTCGTCGCCAGCGTCGCACGCATCGTCCTTGCTTGCCTCGCCTCCGAGGTATCTCACCCGCGGCAGCTTGGGCAGTGTGGCCTTCGCCCCGGGAAGGAGTCCAGGGCGGGTCCGCGGGCACACCATGGAGAAGAACGGCAAAGGTGACGATGACGACGACGAGAGCGCACTCAGCCACCACAACTACGAGCTGTTCCATCGTCAGATGCACGCCGACGGTCATCCGGACGGCGGCGCTCACCTGAGCGCAGGTCCGCCAGGCACTACTGACGTTGGAAACGGCAGGAACAGCGGCATCGGCAGCAGCACGAGCGGCCTCCTCGGCGGACTCCACCTAGGCGACTCGCCCGAGCTGCAAGAGCTCGAAGCGCACCTCGCATCCGTCGCGCCTGGCTCACCCGAGCTGCCGCTGCCGTCTGCGTCTGCCGTCGACGCGTCCCCGCCTATGGCCAGTACCAGCAGAGGGTCAAGGCGCGCAGCTCCGCCCGCGCCCCTGGATCTCGACATCTCGCCGCCCCCTCGCCCAGCATGGATGCAGCAGGAGTCGCAGTCGCAGTCGCAATCTCAGGCAATCACGATGTCGCATCCCACCGCGCACCCTCGAATGTCTTCCGCAGCCTACACGGGGCTCGGTCTCGGTCTGCCCTTCAGCACAACAACGTCGACAAGGACAGCATCAGGCCTGCCGGCATCATTGTCGTCAAATGCAAGCCCCGGAGCCCGCCCAATCCCAGCTTCAGACTCGTACCCATCCATCTACTCCACATCCTCGTCGTCCAGCGAGCACTCGCTCTCGCCGCCACAGGCTCGAGGCCAGCGCGAGGGCTCCTTCCTCAGCAGCGCCAGCCCGCTATCGTCAAATACGAGCACGAGCACGCGCGCGCGCTATCGCACATCGACGTCCGGAGCTCCGCCGTCCGCCGCCTCGTCGCGCTACAATAACAACGGCGGCAACGTCCGGCGGCAGCGCTCGGCCGCCGAGCTCGGTTCTCCTCGCTCGTCTGGCGCAGCGTCCTCACCAGAGATGGACATGTCGCCCGTCACGGACCGGCGGGGCCTCGTTGGGCTCGGAGAGCTCGCCACTCCGCGGTGGACGTCCCAGATCCACGAGCGGCGCTGGGGCCAGGGCCCGCTCGCTTCACCCGTGTCTGGGCGGGCGGACGATTCGTACGACGCCTCGCTGCTGCCCCCGCCCCTGCCTGGCCAGCTCATGCAGCAGAGGCTGGACGAGGCGGAGGAAGGGGAGGAGGATTGGCAGGGCGATGTGCTGGATGGGTATGCAGCCTCGGACGCTGACGCAGACAAGGTGCGTCTCGGGAGAAAGTCTCGAGACGTCGGCTGGCGTGCCGTCTGGCTGATGTCTTCTCTATCTGCTGTACAGCACCGCCGCCGCTCGATGCAGCGCAAATCTATGCCTGTCCATTTGCCGACGGCAGACTCGTTCCGGTCCTTCTCGGATTTCGGCAGTCCGCCTTCAACCTACCACATCGGCAACCGCACGGCATACACGGGCGAAGGCGATGCCGTGACGCAGTCGTCTTCGACGTACTCGCTGGACGCCCTCTCCCTGCCAGAATCCGCCTCATCGGGCTCGTCGCAATCTGGGTTTGGCGAGAGCGACTCGGGCGTCTTTTACACCCCTTCCTTGGCGCCGCCGATGCCGAGCACGGGTCAGACGCACGAGGAGGAGGGGGCACATCCGCATGAGAAAGCGCGTGACTTCTTCAGCGCGTCCACAGCAACAGTCGTCTCGAGCAGACCTTCCTCAGCAGTCGCGCCTTCGAGGGGTTGCGTCTCTTCCCGCACCGATCCCAGTGGGCAGCCTCTTCTTGGCGCGAATCCTAGCATTACGTCGGATTCTGGCGAGACGTCAGGACACCCTTCCGCTGCCCTTATCGGCAGAGACAGTCGCGAGTCATCGCGGAGCACCGATCCGTCTCGCAGATCGCTGCGCCTGCAGGAGCAGAGAAGCCCTGTGGGAGACAGGGACATCCCTTCGTTTATGCGGGGTACGGCAGCTTCGCACAGCAGGAGGAGCAGCGTCAGCAGCCACAACACGGAGAGTGGTGCCGGGGCGGGAACTGCGAAACGGCCGCGCATCGGCGCGTCTTCGCACGAGTCTAATCCAGCACCATCCAGCAGGTCGCGGCCCGTATCGCCCATCGCTGCCTCAGCGAACGCGAGCAAGCCATCATCGTCTCGCGTCTCGTCCTCGAGTGGACTCCCATCCCACGCTCGACACTCGTCCGTGTCGTCTGTCCGGTCCAAGCGAACTATCCCAGCACCCATCAATACCTCGGGTACTGCGTCTCACTCGTCGCACTCGTCCAAGACGCCCGTGAGCGCCTCGCACTCGCCCTCGCACATTGCGCACACGATCCTACGCGCCACGCGCGGTTCGGCGACAGGCGCGGGTGAGCACGAAGGGTTTGACATTTCGGCGTACGCGGCGCACGACGAAGCAACTGCCGAGGCACTCCGCAAGCTCGACGGGATCGGCGCGTCGTCCTCCCCGCGCATGTCGCGCGCATATTCTGGGTCAGGCTCGAGCATGAAGAGCGGGAACCAGACATTCATGGACGTTACCCCGCGCAAAGCCAGCGGACCCGCTGCGCTTGGATCGGGAGCGACAGCGTCCACTGCGCTCAGTCGGGACAACTCAAAGGCGAGCAGGCACAGCAGGACGTCATCGCCTGCTGGCTCGACGAGCACTGCGGGCGCGCCGAATAGTCGCCCCACTAGCTCGAGCGCGCGAAAGAGCTGGGCGAGAGGCGCACCCGCCGCGGAAAAGACGAACGATGAGCTGCAAGTCCCTGTCAAGTCCGCTCACCGCGCTGCAGGTGGCGAAGCGAATGCGCAGAAGCAAGCTAGCGGCTCTGCCCACAGCGTAGGGCTGCGCAAGATTTCTCTGTCTGCGTCGATATCGGCGCCAGCGCTCGCAGCGGCCGCCGCTGCGCAGAGTCCGCAGCACAGTCCGAAATCGCCGGTGAACGGAGCTGTCCCATCAACAGTCACTTTCGTGCCGCCACTCCCCCCTATCTCGTCGAGCCGCCGCGGCTCTGCGGCGGCAATCGCAGGTCCTGCTCGACCCGGCTCGTCGAGCGCAGAAGCCGTCCCGCCCACGCCTACTGCGAGCAGCAAGCGATCCTCATCGGCCAGCATCGCATTTGGCGGACCCGGCACCAGCACGACGACTGCAGGATCGCGGGACTCGACATCTGGTACCTCTGTCTCGGCGTATGGCAGCTCGGCATACGGTCGAAGTCCCAAAACGGTAGCAAGGCGAAGCAGCGTCGGCAGTGATGCGTCGTGTGTGCATAGCTCGCACGAAGCTGTCGCTGGTGCGCATCCTCAGGGAGAAGGGACTGGAGAAGGGCACGAGCTGGCAGGAGAGAGGCTAATCCCGCCCGTACCGCCCCTCCCCAAAGACTGGGAGTCATACCGGCCCGCTACTGGTGGAGAAACGCCATCTCTGCCCGGCTCGGCGAAGGAAACGGCATCATTCAGAGACGTCTCGAGGGAGAGGTACCTCAAGTCGCCTGCTGACAGCAGCGGCGAGCTCGGTGGTGGGAGCAGCCGCATCTCGCTTGATAAGCCCATGGGGCCTAGGCCGCTGAGGGTAGTATCTGGGCCTGCGGTATTGCCGCAACACGCTCCGCAGCGTCAAGCACAGCAGATGTCCGCAGCCGAGGAGCAACCGCCTCAGCAGGTCGTGACGCCATCTCTGGCGCCAAATTCAGTCCCGCCGTCGCCGTCTAGGCCAACGCCAGCGATTGCTGCAGATCGCCAGTCTCTCCTGAGCCGGACTCCGACAAAGAGCAAATGGAGTCTCTCGAGTGCTCTGGGCATCACGAAGAGTCCACCGGTGCCAACATCAAGCTCCATGTCGTCCTTGGCCAGCACTACGGGTACGCTCGACAAATCTGCCTCGCAGGGCAGTTTGTCCTCAGCAGCGAACTCGCGTCCGCGAGCCAGTCAGTACGGCAGTCGCCAGGTTGGAGACGCGCAGCAGCCGAAGGAGGGCCTCTACAAGAAGAAGCTTTCCTCTGTCCCCGACATCCGGACTTTGAACACACCTTCCGGCGTTTCAACAGCTCGGAATTCCAGGGAGTTCAATGGAGCCTCTGGTCTGCCTACTTCGCAAAGCAGCAAGAGTCTGCACCACAGCCAAGCTGCTCCAACCACACCTGCGTTGACTAGAGCGAGAACGGCATCAATGAGCAGCAGCAGTACCGCCAACCCGCCAAAGACGGCCGACTCGGCCACCTCTGCCCCGTCTCTGCTGGCAACGTCGCCCGGTCGCTCGAGGTCGAGCCTGCTCAGTCCGCGACGGACCCCATCAGGCATCCCGTTCTTCAGCCGCAAATCCGCGAATCACGTAGCAACTGCAGTCGGCGCGTCCGACAGCCCAGCTCTCCCATCGTCTCCCAAGTCGACGCACTCTGGCTCGCAAGAGGACCGCGGTGTGGAGAAGACAGGCAGAAAATCGATTCTCGGCATCAATCTGTTTCAT
Source organism: Symmetrospora coprosmae (assembly GCA_008802785.1). Lineage (NCBI taxonomy): Eukaryota > Fungi > Basidiomycota > Cystobasidiomycetes > Symmetrosporaceae > Symmetrospora > Symmetrospora coprosmae. The sequence continues at coordinate 159,565 of VUYT01000021.1, read as the reverse complement.
CGCAGCTCGGCAAGGAAGTCCATTAGCCTCAAACAGGGCGAAACCATTCCCTTGTCTCCCAAGCTCCCCAAAGAGTACCAGAGCTCGACGGCAGCGAGCGTTCTAGGTCCTCGCTCGGACGAGAACGTGTCCGAGTTTGGCGTGCGTCCTAGCAATGACAGCAAGAGGAGCAGCGTCAGCGCCAAGGCTTCAAGCTTCATGGGCAGAAAGCGGGGCAAAGTGAGTCACGGCCTCAATCGCGACGAGCATGTGGAATGCGCGCTGATTCGCTGGCTGGGCCAGACTTTGCCGTCTGGCCAGGATTCGCCAATGAAGCCGGAGGCTGTTAACCTGCCGCCCATGCAGATCAACGCCCTGCCTGCTTCGACGGTCTCCCGGCTCGACACCCTCTCTGTAGACGAGGATGGAGAGGGCAGTGACGCCAATATTGCATCTGGCGGGAAGCGACCTCTCCCTGTTCCACCCCGCTCGACAAGGCTCTCGCGAGTCGCAGAATCCACCTATTCTCGTGGCACTCTTCCTACTATCACTGGCTCGCCTTCCGTCATTAGCGCAGCTGCATCAGCCAGCATCGATGCTGAACCGCTCAGCGGCCATCCTGGATCTGGCACATCGCCAAAGCCCGCAACTCCGACACGCATCCCGCGCCTGGCTGGCAACAAGTCGAACGGTAATAGCCCGCAGCCCCAACCAGCACCTCGTGACTCAATGAGTCCAGCCGAGACTGGCGAGGGTGGTAGTGATCTGCCCTACCGCCGGGGCAGCCTGGCACCCGGGAGTGGCTTCTCCTCGTCCGTCCCCCAACAAGCCACGTCATTCTTGTCGGCGCGGATGAGGAGCAATCCTGGCACTCCGAGCTCATCCGATTCAGGCATGCAGGGCTCGCCAATGCCATCTGACCAAGCAGGCTCGTCTAGCGAGAACGGACTTTCCCGTCAGACATCGGCAACGTACTCGGCCAGTCGTCTCCCAGAATCGGTCACGTCCATCAGCAGAGTCGCATCGGCGAGCAAGGCAAGCTCGTTCACCGGCGCTACCTCCAAGTCAGAGAAGCGGAGATCGTTCCTGCCGCAGCAGGAGGAGCGGGATGCCAAGATTGCCCGCACGCCACTCAAGTCTAGCCTACCCGCCCTTGGCAGTCGAGTGCTCAGCAGCAAAACGCAGCAGCCCTTGTCTCCGCCTAACCCTTCCACTGGCTCGATATCGGGCATCGCCCGCATCCGCAACAAGACCTCCGATGGTGCCACTTTCGCTTCAGCCGGAAAAGGTCCTGTTGCAGAGGGTCTTCTTCCGACGTCAAAGTCGACCCGAAGCCTGGCGAGCAAGCTGTCTATCCCGTCCCGCGTGTCCAAGTCTGCCAATGCGTCAAGTCTAAGCCAATCACCCGCGCCCTCGGAAGGAGCGGGTGAGCGATCTACATCGTCCTCGCGGTATGGCACACCCATCGGAGAAGACGAGATCCGCGGCGATGAGGAGATGGTCGACTTTTTGCGTCGGCAGCGGACCAAGAAGTCGTCCTCGCACGGCTTGTCGAGCGAGGAAATCGAGAGGATGCTCGACTTCCCCGAGCCTATCGAGCCTCAAAGGCCATTGTCCCCGGCAGGTGCGCGCGGTTTTCTCTCAGGCTCTTTGGGTCTAGACACGCTGAAATTAAGCCGCTTCGCGCTCTCACAGACGCCGTTCAGCACTTCTCGCATTCGCTGTCTGATTACGAGAGGGACGAGATTCAGGACTTCAAGCAGGTATACTTTGTCGGCCAGGGAAGCAAGAAGAACATGGCCAGCAGGAAGCTGCCTACCAATAACTACGGCTACGATGACGAGCGTGGCGACTACCTCGTCGTGGAGCGGGATCACATCATGTTCCGCTTCGAAGTCATTGACACGCTCGGCAAAGGCTCCTTCGGGCAAGTCTTGCGGTGCAGAGACCACAAGACTGGCGAGATGGTCGCCATCAAGATCATCCGGAACAAGAAGCGCTTCCATCAGCAAGCGCTCGTCGAGATCAAGGTCCTCGAGAACCTCCGACGCTGGGACCCCGACGAGAAGAACTGCGTGCTCCGCATCGGCGAACACTTTAGCTTTCGTGGACACCTTTGCATTACAACCGAGCTGCTCAGCATCAACCTCTACGAGCTCATCAAGGCCAACAGCTTCAATGGCTTCTCGACGATGCTCATTCGCCGGTTCACCAGCCAGATATTGCTGTCTCTTTCCTTGTTGCGCCATCACCGCGTCGTGCACTGCGATCTCAAGCCGGAGGTGGGTTGCCAAGACGTATCGACAGTCACACAGGCACTTCGCAGCTGACCTGATTTCTTTCTCCGTGTCGCTCAGAACATCCTGCTCAAGCATCCCGCCAAGTCGGCTGTGACGGTCATTGACTTTGGCAGCAGCTGTTTCGAGAACGAAAAGGTCTACACCTACATCCAGAGTCGCTTCTACCGCTCTCCTGAGGTCATTCTGGGCATGAACTACCACATGGCGATTGACATGTGGAGTCTCGGCTGCATTCTTGCCGAGCTCTATACCGGCTATCCGATCTTCCCGGGAGAGAACGAGGCATCGCAGCTCGCGTGTATCATGGAGGTGCTCGGCATCCCTGAGAAGCACATCATCGACAGGAGCTCCCGCAGGAAGCTGTTCTTTGGTGAGTGACCCAACTTTGAGCCAGGTAGATGTGCTGCTAAGCTGACGACAAGTCCTGTGGCAGACTCCACGGGTGCTCCTCGGCCTGTCGTAGACAGCAAGGGAAGGCGCCGCAGAGCAGGCGCCAAGACGTTGAGCACCGTCCTTAAATGCGATGACGAGCTGTTTGTTGACTTTATCGCCAAGTGCTTGACTTGGGATCCCGACCGTCGCATGAAGGTGAGTCCGCCATCTACATTTCGGTCTCGGACGCGGAGTTGACAACATCTATGTGCCCAGCCCGGCCCTGCCCTGCGTCATCCATTCCTTGCCAGAGGTCGAGCCATGGCTTCTGCAGGCAGTCTCCCACTCCGTGCGTCGAGTACAAGCTCGCGCAGCCTGCTCAAGTCCAACAACATCTCGACGCCTCGCCGCCTCGAGAAGAAGCCAGCCGAGAGCCTCTACTCCACACCGTCTTCGTCGTTCACCTCTGGCACTGTTCCGATGACGGCACCGGTCGCCCGCATTCGGACTCACTCCACCACCGCCCACCAAAGCATGGGCCCGCCCTCAGCCTCGTCGTACCGCCTGCATGCATCTTAAAAACACGCAAACCTCGCATCCACCACATCCAAAAATCAGTACGAGAACGTCCGGAACGCTCATCTCTCGCATGCATTCAGAAAATGACAATACCGCCAACGGGATCGTTTCATACCTCTAGTATTACCACACTTGCAGTCGCTTGTTGGTCAGTAGTTTATCGTTTCAGTGAGCCCTCGCTCTGCAAAGTATCGCTCCTTGGCTCTGCCTCTGTAATGTGGTATCAATCCACCTGCTCCATTCACTACGTTGCTACTACCGACATAGGTATTGAACGACACGGTTGACACAGCGAAGTGCACGATTCTATCGTGACAAGCTGGCTAAGATGGAGAATACACCAGTCCGGGCTGCGAAGCCGGGAAGCTGTACCACCCCGGACGCTGCAAGCCGGATGTTGTTGGCAATGGACCGGATGGAAGGCTCGATGTCTCCCGCTTCCGGGCCAAGCTCCAGTTCCTGCGCCAAACGCTCGATGCTCGTAAGACCCGGCGCGTCGGCCTCACCTGCCATGGCGCGCTCGATTGCTGCAGCATCGTCCGCTTCCTCTAAGCCTCGTAGGATCTTGCCGAGGCCAACGAGAGAGGAGACTAGCGGCCTGAAAGAGGCAGGTGCGTCCTCTGGACCGTAAGAGGCGGCTTGTCCCGAAGCCGCGACCACTCTCACGCGTTGGCCGTCCCGGGTTAGGCATCTCGATGCCGCCAGCACGATGGCCAGTGCAACGCCTGCGGTTGGGTTCTTGCTCATCAGTCACACAGTCATGCGCGAGGTGCATCTTTCGGCCAATTGTCTCACTAGTGTAGATGCCCCTCGCTGGGTCTTCCCGCAGCATTATCGCAAGCCTGGGCGCATCCGTGATGATCTCCGCCAGTACTGCGTAGAACGTTTGCCTGACCGTTTCGAGCTCCGGATCGTCTGTCACGGGAATGTCCGGTTCGTCCATTACCGTGGCCTGTGTGGATGTTGAGGCAGTACTGTTGACCCGATATAGCGTACTTGGAGCAAGCTCATCTGCCGGCGGTATTGGCAGTGGCCGTCGCCTAGGGTGCGCTTCTTTTTGTTCCTTGTTGTCCTGCCCGTAGACCTGCTGGAGCGAGCTTTGTGGAGGCGTGTATTGCGGTGGTGCAGGCGGACGTCTGCCCATAAGATCCTCCAGGTCCGAGGCGTAGCGCTCGAGATAGGTTTTGCGCTGAGCGATGGCTATGGCTATTGAGCTGAGATCGGCTGCGATCTTGACCATCTGCGTTGTGATCGGGCTGGTTTGCGGTTCAAGGTCGCACAATAGCCGCGCCACATCTGCCTGTTGGTCGATGGACAGCGATTGCAAGATTGGGACCGCCTTCTGCCACAATCGAAATAGCCCTAGCATTGTTGCCGGGCACGAAGTGACTGACAGAACGAACTCGCGCTCAGAGGAGTTCGTTGGCGGTACTGTGACCGACGGCGGATCTGTGATGGACTCGAGTCCTGCGAAGAATAGGCAGACTTGCGACCATGTGCGTAGGCAGGTCAAACCGTCAGGAGAGCTGGCGTCAATCCCATTGTTTCTCAAGTGTTTCCTGGCCGGTGCTCGAGGCTCACGGGCCGGGCCAAGTATCTGCAGCTCCTCCTCAGTACTCGACTCGACATAGGAAGCGTCAATGAGGCCGTCGGATCGTGCTTTCGCGAGAGATTGTCTAGCTAGGAGATGAAAGGCTTCTATGACGTCGCGCTCTACAGGGATAGTAGCATTAGATCGTAGATTTGCAGACATCCTTTGCACGCGAACGCTATTGCGCACCTTTCGCCTTGGTCAAGTGAAGCGGAGCCGTCTCCATCTTGGCGCGGGACTTGCGCGTATGAGGACGGGTATCGGGCGAGTGAGGAGGAATGCGCTTGCGGGGTGATCGTTTGTAGCTGAGACGCACAAGCTGCGTCGACACCTTTTTCGAAGTCGCCAGGTCGGAAAGGGTAGTTGCAGCTGCGTACTAGTATCTCGAGCATATGTACCGACCTCGGATGGGATCCGAAGGGGATCCCCTCGGCTTGTGACAATGCTACTTCCTCTCGCATTTCCCCCTGACAGGCTTAGACTCATCGCATATACGAGCGCCAGCTAGGAAGGCACTATCCGGAAACGTCGAGAAGTTCGATATGGCCGAGCCGTCCGGCGGTCGCGAGGCGTATGGCTCGGCCGGTCCCGAGAGCAAGAAGCGCAAAAGAAACAGGGCTGCATTGTCGTGTAGCGCATGCAAGAAGGCAAAGATCAAGTGGTAGGTTAGCTGCCCTAGCTCTGCTTGACACTGTCCAAGGGCCTCCTTTGACTCCGCCCGAAATAGCTCCCGTCAGATACCGTGCGAGGCCTGCGTGCGAAAGAACATAGCGGATACCTGCCAGTGGTACAGCGAAGATTCGGCCCCTCAGACACAGCCCTACCAGTCTCAGAAAACGGCAGAGGCGCTGCGCGAACACTTCGAGGCACGGCTGGCCCGAATTGAAGCGGTCTTGAGCATCAACCCGGCGTCGAACAGTGCAGATGTTGTGCGCCAAGCAGAAGAGCACCATGCTATGGATGACGCACATGGTAGCTGTAGCAGCTCTGCTCCTTACTATAGCCTCCAACCTGCAGCGGCCGGTATGGCACCTGGCTTCACCTTGGACGGTGACGTCGAGCAAGCGGCCATGAGTTTAGAAGTCATGGCTGGTGGCGATGGAAGTGGAGTGATCCAGGATGTCAAGCCCATCATCCAGGGACTTACGAGCGAGGCCACCCTCGAAGCCTTCGCTGCCAGGTCCATCCTCGTCCTCGATGATGCCGAGGTGTTCCTGGGCAATCCCCGCCTGCCTCTGCTCAGCTACTTCAGCCGTGATACGCTTGTTGAGCAGTTCCTGAGCTATATTCAAACAAAGTAAGGCAGAGCTCGCTCGTTCCAGGCTGACTCGCTTCCGCGGTATCCAGGCTGACATCCGCCTGAGCCTAGGGAGCGCTGTGATCCTATCATCGCCCACTACTTCGATGTTATGGGGTGGATCTTTGGATCGGTCCACAAAGGAGATCTGCGACGATGCTATAACGCCTTTTGGCGGCACGTCGCTCAGGGGGAGCGAAGATTCGACCCATGCTGGCTTGCTTTGCTGTGCACAATCCTTGCGATCGTCTTGCAGGCACGCACTGATTTACAGCGGGAAGATCTTCGTTCGGATGACCTCGCTACGCTCGGCAAGGCCTATTTGGAACTCCACGACTGGCGAAAGAACCCAAACATCCGCGTCGTTCAGACACTCTATGCCTGCATGTTCTACAGTCAGAATGCGTGTGACCGTAAGGCTAGGCTGCGGTCGTGCTCATCATAGTTGTACGAAACAGTCTCGCTGACCAGTTTCTGCCTGCTCCGACAGTCCCTGCCGCCATGATCTATCTTTCGGAGGGGCTGGGGTGCTGCATGAGTCTCGGCTTGCACCGCTTGGGAAATGACCACTCCGTTATGCCGAATCCTGATCCGTCATGTCCCCCTGGTTCCCTACGCGCGAGAGAGACGGCTGTGCGCGCGTGGTGGGAGTTCGTCGCACAGTAAGCATCGCACCCGATTTCGGCAACATAGATGATAGCTCACGCGACTCTTCGGGACGTCAGGGATTGGATTTCAGTTACCATTCATCGTCAGCCCATGATCAACCAGTCCGTTTTTAACACGGCCCATCCTAGGCCATTTTCTGAGGAGGAACTAGACCGCGAGGATTTCGATTACCAACCACCGCACGCATCAGATCCATCAGCATCTGCCAATCCTTCGCTTGTGTACGTTGGAAAAGCTGCAACGGCACTGTTCGTCAAGAAGGCACACGATCTTGGACCTGTCCCTACCGACATCGCAGAAAAGGAGAAGCACTTCAACGCGCTGAGACTCTTAGAAGCAGAGTACCTCGAGCGCGTTGGGGACTTCGTCCGTGACGGCGTACTTAGACCCACCATCTTGAACGACTGTAGGCGTATCATAATAATTAACAGACCCTCCAGGCCCGGCTGACTCTCTGAGTCCTCTGGTTCAGGGCGCTCGCATTTGGCGACGAGCGGCTTTGCGATGCGGCGTTGCAGGCTGTTCCGACCCTATATGTTAGCTGGCTATCACGACGCACGATTTGAGTATGCCACGTCAACATGCGTAGACGCGGCCCAGACAATCTTACGACAGATCAAGATTCTCAGCGACCTTAACGCGCCGACATCTGGCGTGTGGTTCCTCAGCAGACGTGAGTATATGATACTCTTAGCTCTTCTGCACCTCTGTTTGCTTGCTGATTGAAGCACGTTGACCGTCTCCTGCTTAGACGCGTTGAGCGCCATCACAACGCTGTTCATTGCTGTCATGCACGATATCGATACCTCGTCAAGCGTCGAGGTTTGCGACGAGAAGCTGGCGAATCTGCCGGCCGCTCTGGCCCTGTTCAAATCGCTCGAGAAGTCCGAAGCGCCCACTGCGAGAACTGTGCGTCTGAATATCTCTGGGCCGACACCACAGTCTAAATCAATACTGATGTCCATCTTGTGCAGCTCGGCCGAAAGTCGCGCCTGATGGTGCAAGCCCTGCAGGACGCCAAGGAAGCTCGCCGACAAACGCGAGGGAACCGCGAGAACTACAGTCAAGTCTTGCAGCGCATCGCGTCGAAGGTCAAGCAGACACCGGAGGAGGAGGATGCAGCAGCATCTTCGTCCTACTTCCCCTGGACTGCATCGACATCCAGCTCCGCGCCATCTGCATCGTCTGGACACGATGCGACTCCGATTGATCTGAATTGGCTCGATGACCCAGAGACTCGCGACTTCCTCAAGTCTCTCGGCTTGTTCGACAGCACGCTCGGAGGGGAAGCAGCGGGTGGCGGAGCAGGGGACGTCTCGTCTGCACTGGGTTTCGGAGAGTGGGACAGCGCAGCCGGTCTGCAGGCGACACTAGAGCGGCTCGAAGGTCCCTTGTGAGATAGCATCCCTCAGTGTGGAGTAACGTTATGTGTCGCTCCGGTCTGCGCCTCTTCACGGATTGCGTCGCGCTCGTACTACAGTAGCACGTGTCGGGCCTCCCTTCTCGTCAGGCCAACACCGTAGTCATCAGCAATGGCAAAGACCATCTATCTGGTGCGGCATGCACAGGCAGAGCACAACGTCGCGGAGGACTGGTCCATCGCCGATGCGCCCCTGACCGCACTTGGCCGCCAGCAAGCCCGCGACCTGAACGAGACCACTGCGAACGGCCTGCAGAAGGAGGTCCAGCTGGTCGTCACGTCTCCACTGCGACGCACGATGGCGACGACGCTGGATGGCTTTCCGGAGGCCATTGAGAGGCTGGGAGGCAGGAGCAAGATCATCCTCCTTCCTGAAGCGCAAGAGTGCAATGACTGCAAGTTGCTCCGAGCAGAATAACCCATCTCTCCTCTCGTGCCTGGCTGTTGAACCGAAATAACAGCAGGCAGGGGACGGAAGGACACACTAACTCGTGCGGACTACCTTTTGCTACTACTGTGCACAGACCCTTGCGATACGGGCTCCTCGCAAGCCGAGCTCGAGCAAGACCCCGAGTTCGAGGGATGTGCGTGTCTTCGAGAAACCTCAAGGCAGCCATTCGCTTCCGAGCGCGAGCTGACCTGCTCGCCTACTGCCCTATCTCCGCTCGCGTGCTATACCAGTGGACATGAGCCCTCTGTCTGACGACTGGACGTCCAAGGCGGGCAAGTGGGCAGCGACAACCAAAGCGCTCAGCGCACGCGCCCGATACGTTCGGCGCTGGCTGCGAGAGAGGCCCGAGGAGTGCATTGCCCTGGTTGCGCACGGCGATATCAACCGCAACATCCTATATGGAGACCGCACGTTCGTGCCCTGGGCAAACACCGAGGTCAAAAAGCTCACCTTCAAGGATCCCAGTGGACAGGACGAGGAGGCCCTGCTCGAGGAGATCAAGACGGAGGCGAAGGAAGGAGGAGACGAACCCACCTCGAGCGAGACGCTGTAGATAGCCGAGCAATGCAATTCCAGTCCTCCACAGCACTACGAGTACCCACTGTGTGCACACAGACAGCCTCGCCTGTCCATGTGTGGTGCTCCGCAGAAGACCGCGGGACAGTCACGTGCAGGCGCACGCACATGCCGTCATGGCGTCGAGCGAGGCGAGAGCTTTTCCTTCCTTCCACTGATGCCCGCGCGAGCGCGCGCGCGCACGCACGCACACAGCTAGCAAGCGACCATGGAAGCTGCTCATTCGTTTGCCGGTGCCGGTGCTGCGCCTCGCATATCTGTACTCGCTCTTCTGCTCTCCGCCCTCCGTTTGCTCCTTGATCTTTCCTCCCTCATCCTCCATCCTCTGCCTAGCACTACTACTCTCGGTCCAATCCACTCTTTTACTCCAGTACGATGCCAGAGAAGACGCTGTTCTTCACCCGCCATGGCCAGGGGTGAGTGCACTCAGCCCGCATCGACTGCACGCGATGGGACATCACCTTAATGCCTGCGGGATTGTCCATAGACACCACAACGTAGACGACAAGACACACATAAGGGACGCTCTCCTGACCGACGAAGGCATTGAGCAAGCACGTCTGCATAACGAGTCCATTCGCGATAATGTCAGCAAGCAAGCGGAGCTCATCGTCTGCAGCCCTCTCCGCCGGACGGTCCAGACGATGCTCTACGGTTACGCAGATGCTGTAGCTAGGCTTGGCAAGGACAGAATCATCATCATGCCGGAAGTTCAGGAGGCGTCAAACGGTAAGTGGAACCCTTCTTTGTCGAGGCCCAACGCCCGTCTAACGAACTCGTGCATGCATGACCGCAGATCCGTGCGATACTGGCCTGGACAAGGCCGATCTATTAAAGGACCCTCTATACCAGGGGCGTAAGTGACTTGTCGCTGTGGATCCGCACACACGTAAGATGGCTCGCTAATACCCGTAGGTCTCTTCTCAATCTCTCCATCCCCGCGCGCACACACACACAAGTCGACCTATCGCGCCTGGACGATGACTGGAATGCGAAGAAGGGCAAATTCGCGGCCACATCTGAAGCCATACAAGCGCGAGCCCTCTGGGTGCGCAAGTTTCTACGCGACAGGCCAGAGAGCTGCATCGTGCTCGTGAGCCACAACGATTTTCTCGAAGGGGTGTATCCGCAGGAGAACACTCCGGGAGGATGGAGTCGCATGAACCTCGGTACACGTCAATACATCTTCTGTGCGGCCGATGGCGAGGAGGATGAAGAAGCGAAACTTAAGGAAGTGTGTTCCGTCACCAAGGAGGGTCAGCTCTCGAACGAGCGGCCTATTTGACGACATGCTACTGCGTATGGACCACATTCCTGTCGATATACCCAGTCTAGACGATGTTTGGCAAGTATGCGTGGACTTCGTGGTCCCAGCTGGCCGTGGCGAGCACTCCCGGTTCGAACAAGCTCCACCCGAGTCCGAGGACGAACTCTCTGTGCGCGTCATAGACGTCTGTGCACCTCGGAATCGCCATGCCCTTGCCTGGCGGGCTGAGCCCGACCTGCGCCAGCCCGTCAACGCGCCACGTGCGGGCCGTCATGTCGTAGCCCGAAGTTGCGAGTACATCTGCGTGATGGGGCGACCATGCGACGCGCCGGATGGCATAGTCGTGTCCGAGCAGGGTGGCAATGCAGCTGCGGCCCGCTGCGTCCATTGCGGCCATGGACGCCGAGGAGGATGACGAGGCCATGCGGAGATCGTGTATCCGCACGGAGCGGTCCACGGACGCTGTCGCGATGATGTTGGGCTGGTACTTGTTCCAGTCGAGCGAGAGAACCTCGGTTGGATGCGCGGGGATGGTCAGACTCGCTCGGTCCGCGGGAGCGGGCGTCACGCCAGTAGGGAGCGCGCTGGAGGAGCCGACCTGCTTCAGATCCCAGATCTTGAGCAGGCCATCGGACGAGCACGACGCGAGCGTGTCAGGTGAATGGGGCGAGAAGAGCGAATTATACACGCAGGCGTTGTGTGCTTGTATCGTCTGAACCGAATGCGGGCGGTCTGGCGTCCACTGCGGGGGCATGGAGTCTCAGCTTCGTGACCTCTCGATGACAGTCCATGGACGGGGCACGCTCACAATCTTGATGGTGTGATCCCAGCTTGAGCTCGCAAAAAGCTCCTTCCGCAGATTGCTCCAGTCGACGCAAAAGACCTCGCGCGTATGTTCGTGCCAGTTCCGTATTGGGAAGTCCTGGCAGGCGAGTCTCAGCGACAGTCTTAAGCAGATAGGAAGGCTCTGCACGCCCTACATTCAAAGCCACGTCCCACAGCTTGATGGAGCCATCTCCTGACGCAGTCGCAATTTGGTTCTCGTGCACTTCAGACCACGCGAGGTCGTACAGGCCGTCTTGCGTGTCGAAGCTGCCAAACAGCAAGGGGAGGGGCGAGGGCGAGCTTCGCGTCAGCCATGATACGAGCGCATGCGAGTGCGAGCTCCTCTGCTTTGCCTGAATCTGCGAACGCACCGCTTGTCCGGCAGTCCGCCACCCGGTGTCCGGGCAGGACCAGCTCCGAGGTTGCAGACGTGCAGGCGGCCGTTCCCGACGAGCCCGAAATTGGCAGAAGAGGCGACGGCGAGGGTAGCTGGGAAGAAGGGCGAGTAGGCGACGGCGTATCCTGCGAAGCCTTCTGTGCGGATCCGGTTCAGGAGCGGGCGGGGCGGACGGCCTGCTGCTGCACCGGCTCCCGGAGGTGGCAGCGAGCCTGGCGGAGGAGCGCCTGGCAGGACGGGGCCCATCGAAGGTCTCTGCATATACGCGAGGATGGTGTCCGCTACTTCCTTGCTGCTGCAATAGGCCTCTTGAGGTTTCCGTGCAAGGCGCGGTCACGCCACCCTTCCTGGGCTTCTTCGACGGTGCGGCCGACCTCGCAGCTTCTAAAGGGAGGAGGGGGGAATGCCTCTGTGTGCGCTATCCTCGCTGGCTCCGGACTGCTTTCGACTGCATGAGATTGCTATGTCCTGATGGAGAAGCGAAGAGCTCGTCGCCGTCCTCGTCGCCGTCGCCGTCGCTGTTCCTGGATGCGAGCGGCGTGACCAGAGGGAGAGCGAGCAACGCCTCTTGACTCCCATCCGATTAACGTCGCATCAGCAGCAGCACAAGCACCAGGTATACGCACACGCACACTCAGTCAGTCGCACACCATGGCGGCCGACCTCAGGAGCGACAAGTATGCCTTCCTGCGCATGGAGGGTGAGTCTGTCCCGGCAGTGACAGAATTCGGGTCAGGAGGAGAGGAGAGGAGAGGAGAGGAGAGGACAGGCAGTCCCGCGCTGACACTTGGCACCATGTCCATGACAGCCCCATCCTCGTATGTCGCTGGTCTCGGTCGAGGAGCCTCTGGCTTCACCACCCGGTCAGATATCGGACCCGCTCGAGAAGGGCCGACGTCGTCCGAGGCAGCAGAGGCGAGAGCGCGCAACGAGAAGCCACTGCCAGGGCAGTCGCGGCAGGACGACCACGATGATGACGATGCGGGAGGACAGTACAAGGACCCCGAGGATGAGCGCGGCCTCTTCGCAGGCACCCCTTACGACGCAGACGACCAGGAGGCCGACAATATCTACGAGTCGGTCGAACGGAAGATGGACGAGCGCAGGAGGGCGCGCAGGGAGAAGCGCGAGAGGGAAGAAGCGGAGCAGGCAAGGAAGGAGCGGCCACCCATCCAGGAGCAGTTCAGCGACCTCAAGCGTGGGCTGTCGGCCATGTCCGAGGACCAGTGGGCCGCACTCCCAGAAGTGGCAAACCTGACGGGTAAACGGCGAAAGAAGAACGAGGACAAGTTTGCAGGCAGGAGCTACGCTGTGCCAGACAGCATACTCGTGGGATCGCGCAATGCGAACGCTTACGAGTCGTCGCTGGACGAGAGCCAGATGGTGGGTGCCCTTCACTCAAGCTAAGCTGACGTGCAGCAAGCTGACACCTGAAATGGCAGGCCGGAGGGAGCCAGACACCAGCAGACGGGGGCCTCACCAACCTCAAAGAGATCGGAGAGGCGCGGAACAAGGTGCTCGGGCTATCGCTCGACAAGCAGCAGCAAGAAAGCGGGACATCCACGACCATCGACCCGAAGGGCTACCTCACCAGCCTCGACAGCGTTACGACAAAGAGCCAAGCCGAGATCGGCGATACCAAGCGCGCGCGAACGCTGTTTGCCTCGCTCATCAAATCAAACCCGAAGCACGCACCGGGCTGGATCGCCGCTGCGTCGCTCGAGTCGATCGACGGCAGGATGGTTGCTGCGCGCAAGCTCATCGCAGAAGGGTGCCAGCAGTGTCCGCGCTCAGAGGAGATTTGGCTCGCGGCCGCCTCGCTCAATACGAACGACAACGCAAAGGTCGTCCTCGCCAATGCGGTCCAGCACATCCCGCAAAGCGTCAACATCTGGCTGGCCGCAGCCGACCTCGAGGGCGACAACGCCAGCAAGAAGCGCGTCATGCGTAAAGCCCTCGAGTACATCCCCAACTCCGTCAAGCTGTGGAAGGCGGCCGTCTCGCTCGAAGAGCAGCGCTCCGACGCGCGCGCCTTGTTGTCTCGCGCCGTCGAGCTCATCCCATTGTCAATTGAGCTTTGGCTCACATTGGCACGGCTGGAGGTACCCGCGCGAGCGCGACAGGTGCTCAACAAGGCGCGGAAAGCCATTCCCACGTCACATGAGATCTGGATAGCCGCGTGTCGACTGCAGGAGCAGGAAGGGTCCGGAGACATGGTGGAGGGCCTGATGGGCAACGCGGTAGCGACGCTCAAGAAGTTTGGCGTCGAGCTGCCTCGAGACGAATGGCTGAAGGAGGCTGCAAAGTGCGAAAGCAACGGGAGCGTGGCAACGTGTCAGGCCATCGTGCGGAATACCATCTTCCTCGACATCGACGAGGAGGACCGGTACGACAAGTGGCTGGAGGATGCAGAGACGATGACAAACGACGGCAAGACGGAGACTGCGCGTGCCATCTACGCATACGCGCTGCAAGTCTTCCCGAACCGGTCAAGCTTGTGGAACAAGGCTGCCGACCTAGAGAAGCGGCACGGCTCGAAGGAAGCGTACCTTGCGCTTCTGCAACGGGCATACCAGTCGTGTCCGCACGCCGAGGTGCTCTGGCTGAAAGCGGCAAAGGAGTGCTGGCAGTCCAAGGATGTTGCGCGGGCGCGGGAGATCCTGGGCGAGGCCTTTGCGGCCAACCCAGACAGCGAGCAGATCTGGCTCGCGGCCGTCAAGCTCGAGGCGGAGAACCGAGAGCTCGACGCGGCGCGCAAGCTCATGCTGCGTGCGCGGACAGTCGCGGGGACGGACCGGATCTGGATGAAGTCTGCCGTATTCGAGCGGCAGCACGGCTCGCCGGCGGATGCGCTCGAGACGGTCAACCAGGGGATCGCCAAGTACCCTACATTCGATAAACTGTACATGATCAAGGGCCAGATCCTGGACATTAGTCTGGGCGACACGTCGGCTGCGCGCGAGACGTACGCACTCGGCGTCAAGAAGTGCCCTACCTCGGTTCCGCTCTGGATCCTCTCAGCGCGACTCGAGGAGAAGGCCGGCCTCGCCATCAAGGCGCGCGCGATACTCGAGCGCGGACGATTTCATAACAAGAAGAGCGACCAGATCTGGATGGAGTCGGTGCGCGTCGAGGAGCGCGCGGGGAACGTTGCGCAGGCCAAGTCGATGATGAGCCGTGGGCTGCAGGAGTGCCCTGTCTCTGGTCTGCTGTGGTCCGAGAGCGTATGGATGGAAGCGCGGCCCGCGCGCAAGACGAAGATGCTCGACGCGCTTAAAAAGGCCAACAACGACCCGCTCGTCGTCCTCACCATCGCGCGCGTGTTCTGGTCGGAGCGCAAGCTCGACAAGGCGCGCTCGTGGCTTGAGAAGGCCGCCGCCGCGGACTCGGACCTGGGCGAGACGTGGGCGTGGTGGCTCAAGTTTGAGCAGCAGCATGGCACGCAGGAGCAGCAGGACAAGGTCGTCGACAACTGCACAACGTGCGAGCCAAAGCACGGGCCTATCTGGCAGGAGGTCTCGAAGGACCCCAAGAATGCGGGGTGGACGACCGAGCAGATACTCCGAGCGGTGGTGCCGAAGCTTGGAGCAATAGCGCCGTAGATCTGATGTACGAAAGCAGTAGTGTTGCTCGAGGATTCGCTATCGTTATGCATGCTCGTCGGAGCCAAGCCGATCCAACCTCGACTTCGCCTTGACCAGTTTGGCGTCTTGCGCACTCATCCATCTCGCATTGCTTCACCATGGCGTCCTTACTGCGAGCTTACAAGTTCGTACTGCTATCGACAAATGCATCTTTCGTAGGCCTTGCGCTGACGCCGCGTCGACGTCTCGCTGCAGCTCCTCAGTTGCCAGGAGGCCTCGCGCAACGGGCATGGTCAGTGTGAGTTGCAAGCATCAGCCAGAGCCGTATCGTGTCGTGTCGTGCTGCAAGAATCTCTTCTGACCAGTCTCGAAACGAGCCAGGCGGCCGTGCTCTTCGGCGCAGGTAGGCAGCTATTTCGCAGAGACGCCAGATAGGTACGGCGCCACAGCTTATCGCGTTTCGCCTGAACGACCGCAGGCGACATACTGGCACAGCAAGGTGTCGAAAAGAAGGGTTTGAAAAACCATGACGTCCGTTCTTTGACTGCATGAAGTTTGCGAGCGGGCCCACATGCGCAAGCCGTTCCTGCTGCGAGCCCATCGAGCCTGACCATCACCTCCCGCTGCGGCAACCCACCCTCCATTCCACCCGCAGATCCTCCGCACGACTCGTCTCGCTTTCTACGGAGGCTGCATCTTTGCGCCCATCCTCATGCCGTGGTTCAAGGTCCTCGAGCGGATACAGCTGAAAAGTCGAGTCCTCACGACTGTTGCGAGGGTGGGTCTCCGTGCCGTGCGGAAATACGCGCCCGCTGCGCCGGAGCTGAATCACTCTATCATGCGGACATGGGTACAGGTCGGCGCAGATCAGTTCATCGCTGCGCCATGTCTTGTTGGCCTGTTCTTTACGGCAATGCCCGTGCTTGAGGGCAAGCCGCACGAGATCAAGACGCGTCTGGCTGAGGTGATGCGCTGGAGATGTCGGCCTCATCCTTCGGATGTACACGAGCTGATCATTCGCTCCCGTGCGTCTACAGAAATGGCAACCAACGCTGTTCAAGAACTGGATGGTCTTTATTCCAGCCCAGGCTGTGAAGTAAGTGGTCCTTTACTTGCATCCACCGATGGCATGCCGTCCGATTGACACTGCTCTTATCCTGTAGTATGAGCATAGTCCCACCGCCGATGCGACTGCTCGTCGTCAATGTCGTCTCGTGAGTGGCTCGCTTTCTAAGGTGCCTCGGGCGCTGCCCTCGACTCGATGCTGACCCCGACGCTACTTCCTGCCTACTTGCTACAGCCTCTTCTGGAGTGAGTACATTCCGTAGTTGCCAGTTATCGGCGCAATGCGGTGAAACAGCCGCAACCGCTAACGCTCTTGGTGTGTCTCCGCAGACACGTACCTCTCGTGGGCGAACAGCGCCGGACCCACTGCCGTCGAGAACACCAAGCTGACCGAGCTGGCGGAGAAGTCTCTCTGAGTGCTTGTTCTTACTGATCCGGATGCACCCTAGATGTGCCGTAGACGTCAGCATGAAAGCATTAGACAAACGAGCATGGCTGCTGCATGGCTCGACGTCGAGTCCAAAGCGAGCGGCATCCACGCATTCTAGGACTGTGAAGCTGTGTCATCCATTCATCTCCCATGTGTGCATTGCCTGGATCTCCGTTGCGCCTTTGTTGTCGCACGTGTGGCAAGTGGGGGGCCTGTCTGGAGAGCTCGCCCCTCCCCTCTCCTCCCGCCAACAACGTCAAAAAGCGATAAGGAAGCGAGAGAAGTGCAGAGCTGCAGAGAGAGATACAGAAGCTCATCGAGATGATAAGGTGAGAGCTGAGTAGCGCTCATCAGTGGCAGCGGCCATCCGGGCTGACTGATAAGGGGCGGGGTCGCACGACCGTGGCGGTAGCAGGGTCCAGCAGCAGCAGCAGCAGCATACACCGTCGTCTGCATCGGTCCCTAACTCGAGGAGTCCATCAAGAGCATCATCGAAGCGACCTGCATCATCATCCGCCGTTGCTCCCGGGATCCTCGCAGTCTCTGCGAGCATGCTGGCTAATGCGAACCAGAGCCAGCAGCGCAGCCCAGCTCCCGTCCTGCCTGATACGGGCAAGAGGAGCAGCAAAGGCAGCAGCAGCAGCAGAAAGGGCACACCAGTGACTGGAATGTCGAGCAAGCAGGATAGCGGCAATTCAGCAGGAGAGGAGACGCCGGCCGTGCGGACACGCTCCCGGTCGTCTCGCAGGCAGCAGCAGCAGCAGCAACCACCGGCAAACAGCGAGCCAGGCGCAGCCCTGGCAATGGCGAGCGACCCTACACTCATTCAGGACGAAGGCACGTCAGTCGGCACGCCAGTGAAGAAGACACGCACCAAGAGAGGGGGAAAGAAGCAGCAGCAGAAGTCGGACGTGGATGGCACCAATGATGAAGGAGACGAGCAGTCGCACTTTACAGCAGCCCTGGCTTCACTCGTCAGCCGCGCATCGTCGACGCAGCAGAAGGGAACAGGGAGCAAGGATGTGACAGAGACGGAGGAGAACAAGCAGCGACGGGGCCGCTCCGGACAGCACCCCAAGCACCAGAACGAAGTGGATGGCCTGACGCTCGAAGAGATGCCCGTCCACGATCAAGGCTATGACAATCAGCACCACAGCAATGTCGGAAACAACGATTCCTCGACTTCTCCCGCACTCAGCATGCTCTCCAAGTCCGCACCTACCGTCTCTTTCCTCGAAGGGAATGGCGGTCGCCGCACGCGCAAGCAATCATCGCGGGCCGAGCAGATCGATAGCTATCAGACTACGAACAGCGCCGACGAGTGGGACATGCCTCTCGCGGGCAAGGGCAACGACGCCCTCACCTGGCAGCAGCAGGTTCTGTCTCGCAAGCCATCCAATGGCAGCGGCAACCAGCGGGCACAGCCTGGCAGGAAGCAGGGCGTCACCGCGCGCGAGCCGCTGTCTGGCATATCTGCTCTGGCTGCCGCCTCGTCTCGTCACGGCGATGGCCAAGCCGACAGCGCCTCGGCGCCTCCGCAGTCCAGTGCTACAGCGCCATCGTCACTCACATGGCAGCAGCAGCTCTTCCGCTCCAACTCGGCCAGCAACACCCCAACGCAGAGCGATCTGTTCTCGGCGCTGGAGGATGGACACTCGGGTGCTCATCCGGCGAAGGACAACCGACGTGCCTCACCATCGAAAGGACGGGCAGGCAAGCGCGGCACCGAAGCTGTTGATGACAGCAGGAAGGGCAACGCAGGCGCAAAGGAGACAGTCCAGCGTCCTGCCGCACATTACAACAGCGCTCCTCGCCCGATACCGCCCTTTGGCTCCTCGTCTGCGCACCAGCGTCAGGCAACCTCCGGCTCGGACAGCGGGTCCATCAACGAGGACATTGCCAACCTGTCCCTGGGCGAGGAGGGCAGCACGATGCAGCACGGCCGCTCCTCTTCTCAAGTTCAGGCTCATGCGCCCATTCCGATATCGTCTTCACCTACAAAGGGCGGCCTGTACGCCGGCCCAAAGTTTCACAATTCGCCTTCAGCCGGACAGCTCCCCACTCCTAAGCTCGCGGCATTTATGAGCCGTGCAGCCAACAGGAGCTCGCCGACACCTCAGGCGCACACCCCGCCCGTCTTGGCTTCTTGAGTGGTGTTCAGTCGTGCTTGTTTGGGAGTACCGTATATCCGTGAGTGGGTCGCCTGCCCCGTCACCGACTTCTGCGAGCTAGGCACATCCTGATCCTGGGCTTGAGGCACAGTTGTCGTGTTCCACCACCCAGCAGCTCGTATTTCCGTCCATCTGTGCAGGCTCTCCTCGTCGTTTTCGGTTATATCCCTGGGATACAAGTTCATCACGAAGAACTCGAAAGCAGCGTTGGCTTTTCAGTGCTTTTTACGGGAGTACAGCAAGGCTTTGGTCAAGCGACGTTTCGTTCGGCCTTTCAGATACTCAACCACGACGCAGCTCGCGGAGCTCACACCTGTACCGACCGCCTTGTTCCATCACCATGTATCGCCAACCGCTTGTCCAGCATCCAACCGACTCAGTGCTGGCCCAACGACACGGCACTTGTACCCGTTGCACCACAACAGCCGTCACCCCCCACGACCTTCACTTCCGATTCTTGGGTGCACCCGCCCTTTTTTAGGCGGCCCCTTACACGATTGCAAGAACGGTCACATCCTCTTTCTACATCCTTACTACACCCTACTGCATTCAATCACCTCTCATACCGCCATCCGCGGTACAACATAGCCGGTCAAGGAGATACTCCTCTTTCGACTGCCTACTTCCGACTTCGACATCGCGTCTGGGCCTCTCTGAAGCACCACCACCAATCCCTCATTCTCACATCCGCTCACAACGGGCGCACTGCTCAACCGGTGCCACTCGACGGTCTCGCGTCCACAGTCACACTCGTTTCACTCTTCTGCCTGTAGCGCTAGGCACCCTTTGTAGACAGCCAGCTTACTTTCCATGGCGTCTTCGCAATGAACAGGTCGTCTACAGCAAAGAGAGCTAATACTATCTGAAGCACCCGGGCTTTGTTCTTATCCGAAGGCCCCGTGATGCGCTGTCTGAGTAATCCGTGTCCAATGGCGCCTCTCCGCCGCCTCCGCACTGTCCAAGGCGGGGTGTCCCTTCGCTGACCTTGTCACACATCTGCTTTAACGCTTGCGGATTTGGCTCGCGAGCAATAGACAGGCTGAGCCAGCAGCGCCGATAAGACTGACTTTCTGACAGCCCTTCTCCTTATAGAGCCACGGCAATTCAGAGCCCGCCCGCAATCTGATAGCAGACCTACGAGTCGCAAAGCATGTTACGTGTGGCTATGAAAAGCTGCTGAACGCTTTCGCGAAGCCTAGCTCAACGACATGTCGCCGGCGATACCCGCAGTCCCTGCATCAGAAAAAGGACACGGCGACGCCGAGGCAGAAGGCGCGCACGAGCAGAAGGTAGTCAGGCGAAGGATGGCCAGCGGTGTGGCCTGGACGTTGTCGATGACCAGGGCGGCCCCTACAGGCCGAAACAGCGCCGATCCGGGACCCCTACAGGCCGAAACAGCGCCGACACGGGAGGCTCGCCAAACCTCGAATGTTCAACGAGCTCGATTCCTAAGGTGATGAAATGTAAATATAGATGCAAGAGGACAACAACCATGTACAACGGCGCCCCTGCCTTGCTGTAGGTACCACACCTTGTGCTCGACAGAATGCGGGGAAATTGCGGTGAGGCGTCGGTTAGAGATTCTTTGTTTCGTCTCGAGCCCTGGACAACACGAAATCGAGGGCTCTAGGGAGTATTAGCCAATGAAGAGAGGTTCAAGCGAGATGAACCATCACAGCGATAGCCTCTGTCCCTGCCATGTCCGATACACTGACTTCCAGTCTACCTCGATTTTGGTCGTCCCGCCTCGAAGATGAAAGCGCGAGAGCAATTTTAGTTTGTGAAGACATGCGCGAGTGGTCACTTGCTGGCCATTGAGGCTCCAAAGCACAGCCCTGCTGCACGAGGTGTTGTCTCCCAATGCTTGCGAATCGTAAGCGGGAAAAGTTGATGATCGAGTGTCATAGGCTGGTCTGAAAGGGAGCGCCTTGACAGGTTCATCTATTGAGTATGATACATCTTCCGAGTTTAAGCGCGTCGATGCTCGGTCATCTCGTCTAGTAGGCCTTCCTTGCGGACTCGGCATCGCCGTTCTCGGAGGAAGACTTCTGGGACTCCTGGGTCTGCTCCTCCTTCTTGCTCTTCTTGCGGCGCAGAACGTCGTCGAGATAGCGGAAGATGGCAAGGGCGAGACCTGCGGCGATGACCGCCAGCGCGATCGTGAAGCCTCGGCGGTACCGCGGGCGGTCGTCACGGCGGTAGATCTGTAACAGGGCCGCACGGTCAGTACAATGGCATGGAAACGAAGCGCAAACGAGCAAAACTCGCCTGAGCACCGTAAATTCCCGCTACGTTGGCTCCCATGATCTATAGAGGAAGTCGTACGCCTGTGTGAGTCGTGCGGAGAAATTTGCCACCAATACCTAGGGCACTCACCACCATGGCCATGGCGAGGGCGCGCTCCTCCGAGTTTCTGCAAGTTAAACTCATCCATGCAATGTTGAGAGGGTGAGAGAAGGTGCCGAAAGCTGTTGGTTGATTCGTGCTTCCCGTTGTCAGCCTGGCTCGCCGACGCCACCGGGCGGAAGATCGCGGCTCACTCTGCGTCCAGATAACGCCAAAGTACTTGGCCCCGCGCGCTCCGTCGAGTTCCGTGAAGGACCGGTTCATGATGTACGCGATCAATGTCATCGTGAGACCGCCGATCACAGCCTCGCCACGGCGGTTGAAGCGGTCACTGAACCAGCTGAAGGAGAAGGAGACGGGGATCTGCAGGAAGAGACCGACAGCTGCCAGTGCGTTGCTGGCGAGGTCTGCAAAGCCGAAGCCCGACACCAAGGACGGCGCGTAAGTGTCGAAGCCCCGCTGCGGGCCATTATTGCACAGCGAGATGAAAACGTGGATCCAGAGACGCCAGTAAGTTAGAGCCTGCTTGAAGGCTGCCTTTCCAAGCGACTTCTTCTTCTTGCCCTTCATTGGGTCATCCAGGAGCACGCGGGTCTGCAGAATGTGCAGCTCTCGCTCGGTGAACCACGACTTCTTGGGCAGGAATGTGCTCCGCGGGTTCTTGAATGAGTCAGGAAGGAAGAAGCCCAGGATGAAACCGCACGCGATGGTGAAGAGACCCATCAGGGCGAAGAGCCTGGCAAAAATCATTCAGGGGTGAGTTAGCAACGGATCTCATGCCAAGAGTCAAGAGCCTACCAACCTACCAGAACCAGCCAGCTTTGCCTCCCACGCCACGCATATGGAGGATGCCATAGGCGAGCAGTTTGCTCGAAGCTTGGCCGAACTGATTACCAAAGTAGAATACCATGACGCGTTTCGCCGTCTCCTCGCGTGTGTACCAGGTCGAGAGCGTCCACAGACCACCCGGGATGAAGCCAGATTCGGTGATTCCGAGGAGGAGACGCGTCGCAATGAAAGAGCCATATCCCGTCTGGAAGGCTTGGAAGGTGCTGACCAGACCAAAGAGGAACAGCTGCAGGGTCAACCACTTCCCGGGACCGACGCGGTACAGGATCATGTTGCTGCGGGAGAAATAACGTCAGGTTTGGGTCATCTCCAACATCGCATACAGCTGCCCACCTAGGGATCTCAAACAAAACAATGCCGAGCGAGAGCATTTGCTGTCCGACATTGAACTGATCCTGCGTGATGCCGATGTCCTCCATCTGCATGGCGGTTTGCGGGTCAGCGTAGCCCGTCCTCTCCCTAGTCAGCGTAGGCATCGAAAGTGCAGGGAAAGACTAACAAAGTCATCGGTAATGGCGTTCGAGATGTTGCCTCGGTCCAGCTCTGCGTTATTGTATGGCTGTTCTCAATCCACGCTGTGCAGGCCGACAGCCCACAGAGCAAGATCGCTGGCCCGCACTCACGCAGGCAGAAGAAGCCCAGAGTCAGGAGGGGCATGATGATGAGGTCTAGCTTGCGCTTCGCCTTGCGTTCATCTTCGGCAGTCCAGTCCCGGTGGTAGTTGATGGCCTGCTCTTCGGCCAGAGGCGCTGGAAACGCCGGGGCAACATCCTTGCTGAAGGTCTTGCTGTCGGCTTCGGCCATGGTGGAGGGACGATGGAGGGTAGGGGATGGATGTGCGCGAGTGCTAGCGAACAAGCGGAAAAGAGAGCGACGAGCTAGGTTTCAAGGAGCTGCGTTATCCAAGATCCTTTGGCCTCAAAAGTCGCGATGGAGCAGCTCAATGGCGCCTGAAGTGCCTGTAGTTGGTGATAGCGAGCGGTTAGAGACTGATCATGAGACAGAGCGTCCTCTTCATCTTCCTGCGCGGTCCAGATCTTGCAATCTGCGGTCAGCCCTCATCGACAGAGTCGCTGGGCGGAAATGGCGACATTGCACAGGTAGCGATTGCGCCATAGTCTAGCAGATCTGAGGATAAAGAGTAAGCAGCCTTGACTCGAGTCTTGTAACGCTTCCTTAATGAAATCGGAGAAAGGGCTGGGCGCCTCTTGGCCGCGGGGAACTTGAACAGTCACTCCCGCGAGAGCCCCACGTGGGCTCGCCGACACCTCCGAGAGCATCCAAAGAGATCCTCGTATGCGTATGATGAGCACGCCTTTCTTTCGACTTATCTGCAATTCGTTTTATTCGCCTGGTTTGACAACGATTGACTGGCCAAGACGCTGTTAGGCTGTCTGGAGCCGCCTGACATGTTGCACGCAGGATCTGACGTGCTACAGCACGTAGACACTCATTGAGCCTGAGCGGCTCCTTGAGCGTGCTCTACCCACCGCACTGGCAGCTGCGGCGTACATGCGAGTCTCAGGCGAGGCCAGACGCAACTCTTTGTCGATGCTCGGGCAGTTCGAGGGAGCTCGGAGGCTGAGGTGGGACTGCAGAACCAGGGCGAGATAGATCAGGACGGCGGACCTGTACGGCGTCGCGTTGCGGGCGACATAGCTGGCCGTTGAGCGGACGAAGAGCCGGATGGCATCGCGAAGAGCGTTGATATTGTGCATGAGCGTCTCGAGGTCTTTTGAAGTGGTCAGGACGGGCTTGTTCGGATGATAAGGTATTGGTTGTAACGAGTCAAAGCAGAGTGAGCGGGCGTCTGGGCCTGCACACCAACTGCTACCTGCGCTGGACGGCACTGCCTGTCTTGCAGGTCTGCAGCAGGCGATGCAGGCCCGCCGGTGCCCTTTGTTCAGTCGCGCAACAGATGGTGCGGAGGCTACTCGTATTTCGATTCATCCAGGTCATGAGCTAGGATACAGGGGGGTAGGTAGGGCCAGTCCATCATCAATCTCCATATCAGTCGAGTCTGTTTATCGAGTCTCTGTTTCAGCGCAGGTGACGAGTCCGGGCCGCGTCTAACTTGAAGCAGCGCGCCACCCTGTCGATGCCGTCACCGCGGTCTGTAAATCCGAGCCGCGAAAGCGCACTCAGAGGTTGAAGACGTCGCTCTTCCAAGTCTCCTCGTCATCCTCCTCGGCGCGCCTCTGCGCATCGGCCGTGTTCTGCGCATCATCGAACTCATCCCTGACGAGGTTGCTGAACTGGTTGGCCTGCTTCTTTGCGCCTTGAACGTCCTGCCCAGACACGTTAGGTGCGTTGGCCTGCACCTTCTTCTTCTTGCCGTCGAGGTCGAGGTCGCGTGCGACGCCGTCAACAGCCTGGTTGGCCTTCTTGGCTGCGCGGTCGAGCGACGACTTGGGGCCCTTCTTGCCGGGGAAGAGCTGTTCACCACCAATGGCAATCTGGGCGTCGTGCGGGCCGCGGTCGTCTCGGATGAAGCCCTTGCTGGTGCTGTGCAGGCCGGCGAAAGGCGAAGGGCCAGTCGAGGCGGATGGCGATGGCTCGGACAGAGCGCGGGCATAGGCCTGGCCGACAGTGTAGCCCTGGGTCTCGTAGCGGTTGACTCGTCGGCGGAGGTCGAATGCGCGCCTGAGGAGCCGTCAATGCGGGGTCAGTAAACGGCTGACATGCCGGACGTGCTCGGCAAGGACGTACCAGTCGAGCATCTCGAACGAGTCCGAAATGTAGGCCGATAGCGCCGACGAAAGCGCGGATCGGAGAGCAGTGTTGAGAATGGGGGTGAAGAGGAAAGTGAGGATGTAGTGGTAGTTGTCGTGGATTTTGAGCGACAGGTTCTTGAGCGAGACGTTGGACTTGACGACCTTGAAGAAGGTCTCGTCGTCCTCCTCTTCGTCGGCGAGCGCGAGCTGCAGGTCGCCGGAGAGACCCTCGCCGGTAAGGTTGAGGTCGAGGAGACCGCTCTCCTCTGAGAAGAGGACGGCGCCAGGGCGGCGCACCCAGAACGAGACGTCCTTGGCCTGGAAGCGGAGGCCATCGAAGCGTACGCGCGTCGAAGCCTCGAGCGAGGCAGAGGCATCGCTCTTGCCGATGCGCGATGCGCCAAACTCGCTGTGGCTGGTGACGCGGAGGTTGTCCGGGATGAATGAGGCAGAGGTGATGGTGAAGTTGTCAATGACAAACTCGATGTCCTTAGACTTGAACTCGGTCCTATAGGGATGGGCAGATCAGCTACCGCACGGACCGGTCCGCATGCCCCGACAGCAGCCAACACCCACCTCGGGATCGGGATCTCGTTGATCAAGCTGAGAGCACGCGGCAGGACGACGTTGACGGCGTCCCTGTAGAATGCGCCCGCCTGTCCCTTGAACATGCCCGCTCCGACCTTTGCGAGCTTCTTGGTGTCGGTGCCAAGCTTCTCGAAGGCGTCCTTGACTGCCTTCGCCTCCGGGTCGTCCCGGATGGCGTTCTTGAACTCGTCGACCTCGCTGAGGAAGGCAGACGTGTCCTCCTTCCACTGCGCGTTGTCCTTGAGCAGCTCCTGTCCGCGGTCGTGCAGCTTGCCAGCATCGCGGCGGGGCGCCTTGGACGTGGCGTAGTCCGGGTCCTCGAGCAGCTTCTGGACAAACTTCTCGACATCCTCGATGTAGTTGCTGAGTCGCTCGTCGTTCTGTAGGGTTGCCAGAGAAGGGTCAGTACCGTTTACCTAGACTCAGCAAGGCACAGATAGCAGGGCGCCCACCTTGATGTCCTCAAAGACCTTCTTTGCCTTGGTGACGAGGTTGTCGGCGGGGCGACCATTCGCAAAGTTCGAAAGAAGCTGCTTGAAGGCATCGACAGCCTTGTTGGTGTGCTCATTGCCGTACACGTCGCCGTCGACCTTTGCCGACTCGGCCGTAGCCTCGATGGCCTCTCCCGTCTTCTTGTAGTACTTGCGAGCCAGCGAGAAGAGCTGCTCAAATGCCTTCTTGTATGCGTCGTCCTTCTGGATCCGGTTGGCGACCTGCAGAGTAAGGGGAATAAGGGGTCAGTTGGGGCATGTGACGCAATACAAGCGGGGCCGCTCACCTGGATGAGCCGGTCGATGGCCTTGTCCTTCGCCTCCTGTGCCTTGTCCTGGACGGGTCCAGCCTCCTTGTTGAGGCGCTCCTTGCCCTTCTCACCCTCCTTCTGCGCCTTGTCCTGGACCTCCTTGCCCTTTTGCTTGACGTCCTCCTTTGACGGGATCTTGCCCTCCTCACCTTCCTTGGGACGGAGCTCGGATGCAGCCTCGTCGGCCAGGTGCGAAACCTCCTCTGCCGCGTCGGCGAGCAGGTCGCGCAGGAGCAGGATCAGCTCGCCGCCGAGCGGGGTGGCGCCGTCGACGGCCTCGGTCTTGAGGATGTTGACCTGGTCGTATACGAGGCGGGCGAGCGAGCGGATGGTGTCGGTGAAGTCGTTGGCGTCCTTCTTGACCTCGGAGGATGACGCAGGGGCCTTGACGTCTGCCGGTGCATACGAAGAGAGTGAGCATGAGGGCACCACGAGGATGCAACGAGGATGTAACAAGAAGGGTCACACCCACCAATGTTGACATCTCCGTCGGCGTCGAGGCTGCCCCGCTTCGTGTGGTAGATGAGCTCCTGGAGAACATCGCCCTTGTTCTTGCTGTCTGACCAGGTCTTCAGCTTCTGCAGGATGGTCTTTACATCCTCGAGGATGGTGCGGCCGTTCTCGGACAGCTTGCCCTCGCCCTTTCGGCGGTCCGGGCTGAGGATGCTCCGCTTGCTTGTGAGTGCATCGATGGCTCTGTCAATCTGCGACTGCGTTGGGAGCTTGCCGGCCTGTGACGTGAGTGGAACGGGAGGTGGGGAGTCATCGGAGAAGCGGGCGGCACGCATTCGCCAAAGCACAGCATAGAAGAAGAGAGCGGGTGGACGAGCATCAGCGCACACACACGTAGATGAGAGAGTAGACGATGGATCGCACCCACCTGAAGCGCTCCGAGGATCTTTGCAATGTGCAGCAGGTCGGGTTTGGCCTGCTGGGCCATGCTCTGCGCGTCTGACAGGAGCGGGGTTCTCTCGTTCGCGGGCATGCTTGTGGAACTGGGGGGTGATACCTAGTGGATGTACGTAGGTGCGTGTATGCAGTGAATTGCCGTATTGACTGGATGTGGTGGTGTTGAGAGAAGCCCGGTCGTCGTGCTGCGGTCTGGCCGCCTGCCTGCCTGCCCCGCCCTCTGTCCTCGATGACGTGCACGCGCTCCCCCTTCCCTTTCACAGAGGGGCATGACCGCTGACGCACAGGTGGCGACATCAATCCATCATTATTGCCAGACAGGCATGCGCAGCTGGTTACAGTCATGAATGAGAGAGAGTCCATGCTATGCACAGCAAAGACGCGCTCGGCTCTCCCAGATGCGCCTCCTCGACTTTCGACCCACCCTAATCCCGACTGGCCCAGAATTCGTCGACTTCCTTCAAGAGGACGTCCCTGCTGCTCTGGGCTACGCTCTCCTCCTTCTGATCCGGCACCTTGCCATCCCGCACGTCCCTCAGCCACGGCAGCATCGAGTACCGCTTGAAATCGCGAGCAGGCCAGTGCACCACGAAAGCGCGATTCACCTCAGTCAAAGCCACGCCCGAATCGTAGCTGTTGATCCACTCCTGCGGGTAGTAGACGACGGCTCCCGTGCTCTCCATCGAGTACTTCTTGATGAGGAGGCTGAGCGCTGCTTGCTCGGCAAAGTGGAGCGGAGGGAAGTCGTGCTCGTGGCTGAGGATTTCGTCCAGAAAGGCCAGAGACGCACTGCTGACGCGGACAAAGAAGATGCCCGCATTAAGACCATTGTGGTCCTCTGCAGGGTGATGTATCGGTAGAATCAAAGTCAGCCCAGGATGCAGCACTCTCCTCTCAGTGACGGGTAGACGTGCTCGAGATGAGGAAGCTGGCATCCGCTCCCTTGCCGGAGGGAGGTAGAAGCGCGCTGATGTCGGTGCTCGGATTAGCCATGATTGTATCAACATCGCTCATGCTGGATGCGCAAAACAGGTCAGGGCCGTCAGCTGTGTTGCCGGCGCAGCCCTTGACGCCCTCGACGCGAAGCGCCGGATGCACTCACAAAAGCCATTCGAGGCGGCCGCCCTCTCCGACCTCCAGCTCGCGGGACATCCACTCCCTGAGAGCCACAATCTTGGACCATGTCCCTCTGCGTATGCCCGACTCCACGCGCCACGGCAGGTCCCACTTTTCGGCGTACTGCCTGTGGTTCCTGAGGAGGATGTCCAGGCTCCAGCGCTTGACGGGAACATTGCACACCTGCAGCATGCCCACGCGCGATGCTGCGCCCTCTGAAGTGCCCCGTCTTCGCCCAGGATGAGCGAGCTCTGCGGGAGTGTACAGCTCGACCCCCGCCGCACGCCTTGTGAATAGGTACCATGGCGGAGTTGCGCACACCGTGTACTGCACAGCAATTAGGTCGCTGCGCAGCGAGGAGTTGAGCCACCACACGAGCCCGCACAGCGCGAGTGCCAGTGCCGTCGCGCTGAGCGAGGCAAAGACGCGCACGAGCGGTCGCCGCCGGCGCAGATATGGAGCCGGGGCGGAGGCAGCATACGGGGTGCTGTGCGGGCCAAAGTAGTCGTCCCAGTCGCTAGGGGGCGATGCGTGCTCCGAGACGCGCTCGTACTTTGTCGCGCTCGCCGTGCGGATGCGCATCATGCCTTGTCGAGCTCACAGCTGCGGTTGGACAGCGACAGGAGCGCCATCTTTGGCGGATCAGGAGCGAGCGGAGTCTGAGAAGTCCGCATCCCTTTGACTGGCCACGCTTCCTTGTCATCGCGCTAGCTTGTTTGTGCGTGTTTGGGCGTCTGAGCAGATGCGATGGGCGCCGTGGCGGCTTTGACGCATGCGACCTCGACGACGCATCCCGCGAAGAGGCGCAGCACAACATTCTATTGAGCAGACGCGAAGGGTTGCAGACGTAGGCATCTTACGGCCGGCGAGAGCTCCTTCCCGGTCAGCTCGAGACGAGGGTGATGCAGCTCGGCGTCCCGTCCGGGCAGCCAGGTTCGCTGTTATAGCAGCACCGTCCGGCATTGAGGCGCTCGGTGACAGGCCGCTGAACATATCGGCCACGTTCTGCGAGGAGGCCGTACTACTCGGCTTGACCTTGGCGACTCCGCATCGATATCGACGTTGACGTTGCGGGAAGGACTAAAGTCGGATGGAGCGGAGGTGTGTCCAAACAAGGGAGACCCGAGCATGATTGGGAGAAGGACCACACTCTCCCCGTGACGCTTCCGTCTTTGTACCCTCAGCCTTGCACCAATGACATGACGCCGGTTGGCAGAACGCGAGCCGTGGCCGTTCTTCGCGACGCGGTTGCCCGAATGAATGAGGTAGAGCATCATGAACCTGCGGACACTGCGACCTGTGAGGCTGTTTGGTGCGCGACGACCCGGGCGATCTACTGATGCATGGTTCGCTCGTGCAGTACGAGGGGAAGCAAGCGGGGCGACGCAACTGGGATGTCGTCCCGTCGGAGCCGATGTCTCCCAAACAAGAGATAGTCCGCATGCATTTCATAGATATCCTATGGACACAACGACATATTCAGGATCTCGAGGCTAGTCTGATGATCGCATCGCCTTCAGTCTCGCTGCAACCAAAATTCCTCGATCTCGTGCAGCAGGATCTCACGGCCCAGCTCCCAATTGGCCTGCACGTTCTCTGCTCGCAGGGTGCCGTCCCTGACGCTGCGCAGCCACGGCAGCATCTCCGTCCGCTTGAAATGCCGGCTGGGCCAGTGGAGGATGTATGCGCGATTCGCGCTGGTGAGCGCCGTGGCAGAGGCGTAGCTGTTAATCCACCCTTGCGGATAGAAGACAATCTGCCCCGTCGACTCCATCGAATACTTGTCGACGAGCAGGCACAGCGCCGCTTGTTCTGCTAGGTGCAGAGGCGGGAAGGCGTGCTCGTACGAGAGGATGTCGTCCAGGAGCGCCAGGCTTTCAACACTGACGCGCACGAAAAAGACGCCTGCGTTGAGACCGTTCTTATCCTCTACGGGAGGCATATGCACTGGCTGTCAGAGTCCGCAAAGTCGGAAAAACCGCCGCAGCCCGCACTCACTGGCTACAATCAGGCTCGCATTCGCAGCCTTGCCCGGCGGCGGCAGCAGAGCATCGACAGGGACGGTTGGATTCGCCATCATGGTGTCGACGTCGGTCATGCTGAGCGAATGGCCACGTCAGATGGTTCTGGTCAGCACTCGGCGCATCGGCATGCGGAGATGGCTTCCCGTCCGCACCCGGAACGGAAAGATGGGTGCAACTCACAGAAGCCACTCCAGCCGTTCCGCTTCCTCCAGTTGCAGTTCGCGCTCGACCCATTGCCGCAACGCTGCAATCTTCGACCATGCGCCACGCTGGATGCCGGACTCTACGCGCCACGGCAGGTCCCACTTCTGCGCATACTCGCGGTGATTGCTGAGGAGAATGTCCAGGCTCCACCGCTTGACGGGAACGTTGCAGACCTGCAGCATGCCCACACGGGATGCGGTACCATCCGGGCCGTCGTGTCTCCGCCCTGGATGGACGAGCTCGGCGGGTGTGTACTGCTCCGCGTCTGCAGGCCGCCGCGTGAACATGTACCATGGTGGCGCTGCGCACACGGTGTACTGCACGGCGATGAGCTCGCTCCGCAAGGTCGAGTTGAGCCACCACACGAGGCCGCATATAGCGACAGCCAGGGTCGCAGCGGCCAGCGACGCGACGATGCGCGCGAGGGAACGCGGGCGGGGCAAGCACAGAGGGAGGGGGGAGCTGTGTCCGGATGAGGATGGATGTGCACCGTGGTAGTCGCCTTCGCTGCCGCAGGAGGAGGAGGAGGCCGACATGGGCCTGCTCGTGCGCAGACGCTCGTACTTCATGTTGACGTGCTCGTGCTTCATGGCGCTTCCTCTTCGCGCGAGATGTGCGGAAACGAGGAGAGCTCGAGCTTGATGCAGATGCAATAGACAGGCAGTTGCAAACAGCTTCCTCCTTTTGCTTCAGCTGCTGCTGTGCTGCTGCCGGAATGTATGACTGTGAGCCCGTGACGGTGACTGCGCGACTGCGACTGTGACTGCGACTGCGGTGCACGCGTGAGCCTGGACCCCTCTTTCCCTCAGCGCATCTAAAAGCGGGATGCGGGAAGGACGGGCTTGCATGCCTTCGATAAAGACCACTCATCCGGCAGGACGAGAGCAGGCCGTCGACGCATCGCTGTTGCTCGCCGCTCGCCTGTCTGTAACTTATCTCCTCTGATCTTCCCGGGGCAGCAGCAGGAGGTTTCCGCACGCGAAGCTCCGCACTGTTTGGGTCGACGGACAGTCATTGGCGCCAGCAGCTTGCGCAGCGTGGATGCAGAAAGCGAAAGCGACTCTCTTTGGCTGCTGATGCAGGTGCTGGATGTCATGGTGCGCCGCGCTTGTTCGGTGTATCTGTGCAGACTTGCAAGGTCGGCCAGTCGACGTCGCAGCTTCTGTTCCGGCCAGGCTGACAGCGCAAGCGAGCGCGAGCACGAAGGGTGGGACAGGAAGACAATCCAAGTATCGCTATGCTGTGCACTGCGAATTGTCCCGTCTCCTTGCGTGCGCTCGCGACGGACGCGAGCTTCCCCCCCAACTGCCTGCCCTTGCCTGCGACCCAGGCGCCTTTGGCGCCACGGAGCCGAGCCCTGGTCGGTCCGCCAAATAGCGTATAGTTGCACAGCTTGTGCTGCAGTGTAGTCTAGATATCGAGACTGCAGACGTGCTCAGAGCAGAGAGCAGAGCCAAACCCGAGACGCGCTGTTTTCCGCTGGCCTGATTGACGTCCTTTCCGTGGCTGGCTCGGCTTCATAACGTGGGCGTGGTGTGCCAGCCGGGCCAACTCTTCTCAGCTCTTGCACATACGTACCAAAGAGCTCAGCACATCTCAGATCAGACCGCACATACAGAGACACCATCCCTCACGCTCTTTAAATCAGTCGGACTCCAGTGCGGTCGCAGTTGTGTGCGCGCCCCATGAGCAGCAGTGCCAGCAGCGGCAGCGGGAGCAGCTCGACTATCACCCGCCGAGCAGTCTCGCCCTCTGTCGCAACAGCTCAGCAGAAGGGAGCTGCACCAGCTGCGGGCGCCTACTACGTCCCAGCGTTCCTCCCTCCATCCCCGCCAAAGTCGCGCGCTTCCTCGCCGTCCGCTTCGGCGTCCCCCGAGCTCGTCGCCCAGCGCGAGCCGAGCCAGCCGCCGCTTTTGCAGAGCAGCAGCAGCAATAGCAACGGCGGGACTGCGAGGTTCAGAAGCACAGCAGGAGGTGCGCCCACCCAGCACTGGAACGATCTGCCAGCCTCCATGGCCACGGCAACCGTGACGGCCACCGCCATGGCGTCAAGCTCGGGCTCGAGCTCGAACAACAGGAAAGGATCCCTGCCGCTGTCCAAGAGCGGGTCGCGAGAGAGGGAGATGGTCAATGGAAGCGGCAGAAGCAACAGTGCGCATGCTAGTGGGCCACGAAGCCCGCACCTCCAGCTGCAGTCCCACCTCAAGAACAGCGGCCAGGCGGGCGGAGCTGCAACTGGAGAAGGGGCGGGAAGCGGCGCCAAAGGCGATGTACACGGCTACACGGGTCCAATGAATGGCAATGGGTACGCCAATGCTGGCGGCTACCCGCACATCGACACCGGCTACGGCTATGGGCAGCCTTATCAGTCCCACTATGCGGACCCTCACCAGCAGCACTCGTCGGGCGGCATGCCCCCGACACCAGCCTCATCCGCCTCGGCCTCTGCAGCAGGCGTGCCCTTCGCAAGCTCGCTGTACAACCGCGCCAACGAGCCAATGACAAAGACGACAGCCTTTGCGCTGCCGCACTCGAGCTCGCCCGTCCTGCCATCGTCCAGCGCAGGCCTGTCGGACTCGCATCCGCGCTCGCACGCGCACGCCCGGCGCAAGTCGATAGCGCAGCATGTCGTTCCATCCATCTCGACCGTGCGCTTTGTTGCCTACTGCACGCTCTGGTACACGTCCTCGGCCGTGTCAAACAACACGGGCAAGACCATCCTCAACCACTTCCGCTACCCCGTTACATTGACGTTCGTCCAGTTTGGCTTCGTCGCGGGATGGTGCATCATCTTTTGCGTCGGGAGGAGCAAGCTCGCGCAATGGCAGCGGCATTCGGCAACGTCAACATCGGGGCACGGCCACGGCCACGGAAGGAGCATGAGCGTCGCGCAGCTCTACAGCGCGGGAGGATGGGGCATTAAGCGGCCCACGCGGAAACACCTCGAAGGGACAGTCGTCATGAGCGTGTTCCAGATTGCTGGACACATCTTCTCGTCAATGGCGACAGCCAGGATTCCCGTCTCGACTGTGCATACCATCAAGGTGGGTCCGGCGTCTCCTACAATTGGGCATCGGGCATTGTCGGCTGACTCGCTCGTGCACGATCAGGCCCTCTCTCCCCTCTTCACCGTCATGTCGTACGGTCTGCTCTTCCGAGTCCGCTACTCGAATAGCACGTACATCTCCTTGCTCCCGCTCACCTTGGGGGTCATGCTCGCATGCTCATTCGACCTTCGAGCCAACGCTGCGGGCCTCATCTGCGCGCTCGGGAGCACTGTCATCTTCGTCTCGCAGAACATCTTCTCAAAGAAGCTGCTGCCTCAGGAGGGTGGACACGACGGCGGACACCACGGCGCAGCGGGCGGCGGGGACAGCGGGGAGCGCAAGCTCGACAAGCTGCACCTGCTGCTGTACAGCTCGGGTATTGCCTTCCTGGGCATGATCCCACTCTGGTTCTACTACGATGCCTATGCCGTCCTGCTCGACCCGAACCCGACACACGCGCGGAGCTCGTCCCTCTCCGCCCTGTTCTTCTACTTCACCATCAACGGATCTGTGCATTTTGGGCAGAATCTGCTCGCCTTCTCGATACTCTCGCTCACGTCGCCCGTGACGTACAGCATTGCGTCGCTCATCAAGCGCATTGCCGTCATCTGCATGGCCATTGTCTGGTTCGGCCAGACGGTGTATCCCGTTCAAGCGGTCGGGATCAGCATGACGGCGCTTGGGCTGTGGATGTACAACCAGGCAAAGAAGGATGTCGAGCGGGGCGAGAAGAAGCGCGTCAAGGTCGAGCGGAGAGGCTCGATCCTGCTCCCAAGTAGCAGGGAGGATGCGCTGCTCGGTACGGGTTCCGACAGCGACGATGCCATGGCCGGGACGTCAAAAGCAAAGGCCAAGGGATGGGGTATTGTGCGGTAGTGCTCGCAGTGCATAGCTGATCAAGTATGTCCCACTGGTAGTCCATGTTGGCTCAGCTCCTCCTGTAGACTAGTTCCACTGTAGCTTGGCCGTTTAGAGGCGGACCGAGCTATATGCAACGTAATGCGTACGACAGACCATCTCAAGAGTATCTGTCTGACTGTCCTCCACCTCTCTGCTCTGCTCTCTTCCGAAGCCTCGTCCTCGCCGAGCGCCACGCCGGGTCGCCGCTACGTCGCCGAGTCCGAGGGATACCCGCAGGCGCCCTGCAATTGATCTCGGGCATCGGATGCACGCTTCCCTCTGCTCTGCGATGGGCCATAGCAGTTTCCCTCGTTTCGCCTGAGCTACCCTTTCTCTCCTCCCCCTCCGGCAATGCAGCTTCTTCGTCGGTGGTCGCCGCGCTCACGTGCCGGCCCATTGGAGGCGGCAGCTCCTCCTCCTCCTGCCCATCGACATCTCGATCTCAGCACAGAGGAACAGCACACAATGACCATCTTCAAGCCCGTACAGCGTCCATTCAGTGGCATATCCGACGCCATCCGCGGGCAGCCCTCGTCGCACAAGATTAAACGAGGTGCGCCTCCGAGGGGCTTCAGCTTGCTCGGTCGGTCGATCGGGATGGAGGGAGCTCGTCACTGACACAAATCCCCTGCGCGCCCCCGCTTTCGCAGAATATGTCTTCTCGTGAGCTGCGAGCGCACGGAATACATGCGGATTTGTCCTTTCGTGCTGAATCCGGGCGTCCTTGCCGCTTGTTCAGCGACCACCACACCGACATCCTCGGCACCGGCGGCTACTCGAGTGAGGACCGTTTCGATGGACCAGCCGCTGGTGCGAGCAGCTCCCACGACACAGCTGACGCATCGCATGCTCACCTCTCGCAGGAGTCGAGCGCGTCATGTCGCTCAAGCTCAACAAGCAGGCGGCCATGAAGATCGTCAACAAGACGGCAATCTCTAACCGCTCCGCCTATCTCAAGCTCCTCGCGCGGCTGCACGACATGTACGAAGAGCTCGACGAGGATTACATCAGTGAGTCAACTCGTGTATCCTTCGTCTCACCAGATGGCAGCGGCTGACTGTCGCTTGAACCCCTGGTAGTTCGCAGTTACGAATGGTACGTCTGCGAGGTGTCTATTCTTGGTGAGGACCAGAAGCTGAGCCGGGAGCTCGTCTCTACTCTGTTTCCAGGTTTGAGAGCCTGGATCGTTATTATATCGGTGTGTCTCCTGCCTTTTATCGGTCATTTGAGGTGCCTAGACTGATGACAAAGCGGGCCCTGCTCGCCCGATTGCCCTGTTCATCCAGTCTTCGAGGTACGGAGGTACAGCCTCTCCATTGCCTATGCACCGCCATCACTGACACGCTCTTCCTCTGCTACAGCTGGCCGCCGGTGGAGACATGTTTGACCGGATCAGCAGCAAGGGCCGCTTCACCGAGCCAGAAGCCAAGGGCGTCATGCACCGTATCCTGGTACGGTCTCTGCTGCTTTGCGAATGCATGCTACCTCAGGCCTATGGCTGACACATGCTCATTTTCGCCTCATCCAGAGCGCCCTCCTCTTCATGCAAAACTTCGGCCTGATCCACCGCGACATCAAGCCGGAGAACTTCTTCTACCGCGACATCGAGGACCCTCTGGCATTCGGGATGGCGGATTTCGGACTGGCAGTGGTGCTGGACGAGAAGGGCGAAGGCGATCACCAGCGGTTCTACGAGGTTGCGGGAACGCCCGGTTACGCTGCTCCAGAGGTGTGTGCAGGCTGCCTTGTTCGCCTCGCCTGGAGTCAGGACCCGCGCTGAGCGCGAGCATGTCTAAACAGGTCTACAAGAAGACAGGATACGGCAAGAAGTCCGATATCTTTGGCGTCGGCGTCCTGGGCTACATCATGCTCAGCTCGTGGTCACCGTGGAGCTCGAGCGATCCGAAGCAGCTCATGCTCGAGACCATGACTTCGGAAGTGCGGTATTATCCCTCTCACTGGACTGGAGTGAGCGAGGAGGGTGAGTGTGGTCCTATCGCCGCACTTCGCCGCTCGGTGTGCTGACGCGACCTCCTCCGTCCGCCCGGCCCAGCCAAATCCTTCATCACGGCGCTCACAGCCAAGGACCCGAACAAGCGCTTGAGCTGTCAAGAGGCGCTCCGGCATCCCTGGCTGACCACGCGAGCAGGCAGCGAGAACACCGACATGCCGCCCGTTGCGACAAACATCCTGCGCACACAGACGGCCAGGCCAGAAGGCTACTATGACGGCTGCGAGCTGGCGAAGGCGCTCACGAGGCACGCGGATGATTTGCCAGAGAGGGTCAAATCTATCGAGGTGACGGCGTGAAGGAATGTGCGCTTGTTCAGTATCACCTTAATTCGCCTATGCGCGACTTCCCTTCCCCACTCTCGGACAGGGCAGGTGTAGCCGGAATGCACAAAGCTGTTGTACAGATGTACAGTGTCGTATGATGAGTATCGTGCTCGCCATGAGCTCGCTCACACTCCTCGCTCAATCGTGCCTTGCTGCTTTGCGCGAATGCGGTCGGCTCGCCACCGGATGCCCGCGACCGCCTTCCCGTTTCTTCCCGCGAGCTGCTGGCAAGCGCCTATCAGCCGCCTAACAGGCGCATATCAAGCCACCGGTCGCATCCGGCTGCAGTCGGCCGCAGTCGGTCGCAAGGTACAGGTCGCAAGTCGGTCGCGGATCTCAGTCAGTCGCAGTCGCATGCTTCCGGTCATGAACAGGGTTGTGTATCAGCGTGAGTTAGAGAGACGAGCACTGCGACGTGTTAAGGTGGAGCAGGGTCATTAGGAATGTCCATTGAGGCGATGGTGACAGTAGCCTCCGCTAATTGTTGCAAATACTTAAAAGATGCTAGCTAGCACCCGTCAAGTATGCCACCCTTCTAGTCCTGTGCTGCTCCCACTTGCCGCCTGCCGCCGTGCTTGGTCCCAGCTGCTCTTGATGCAGTCGTTCATCCCAACGCCATTGTAGCTGGAGCCGACGAGTCCGAGCTTGCCATCGTACTTGTCGAGCAGTGCCGAGTGCAGCTGGCGCATGCGCTGCGGGTGACCGACGAGGTATTGCGGTATGCAGTTCTCCTGGATCTGGGCTTTGTGGTGGATGGGCTCGATAGTACTGGGCACAATGCCATGCAGGTGCAGCGTTTCGAGCGCACCACTGAGTAGCGCTTCTGGTGACGGTGGAGTTTCATTCTGCCAGTAGTGCCCGCCTAGCATGACAGTCACGCGCGTCTGTCCATCCTCGGCACCAAACATGTCCGAGTCAAAGACGACGCCGAGCGCACGGTGCGGGTTCTGCGAGAGTGGAACGGAGCGTGGGATGAGGTAGCCGAAGCCCTGTATGGGCAGCTTGAAGCTCGAAGGGAAGGCGAGGTTGACTACGCCGACCGTGACGGAAGGATTGTGCGAGAGGTGTGGCAGGTCAATGAGCGAGCCGAGAGCGGTGGAGGAGAGGGCCGAGACGACGCGGTCCGAAGTGATGGTGTCGGAGGAGGAGGTTGATATCTGCGCCCTGTATTAGCTTGTGCCCATCTTGGATCAGCGGAATACCTCACCTTGAAGCTGCCCTGGCTGTACTCGAGACTTTTTGCAGACGTGTCCGTCCGCAGTTCGACATTATCCAACGAGCCGAGATGCTTCACCATTGCTCTCGGGAGCGCTTCCAATCCTCCTTGCAGCGAGTACACGCTGACATCCTTCATCTTCTCGACGAGCTCCGGCAAGCTCGCCTGCAGCTGCTTGAACTCGTCCGTTTCCGCTTTTGGCGGCTTGACGCCTCCGGAGAGCATGCTGAGGACGACGCTTCCACGGTGCTGCTCCATGTTCCACAGAGAGGGAAAGACAGAGCGTACGGAGAGCTGCCGCGTGTCGCCAGCGTAGATGCCGTGCACGAGAGCCGAGAGGACGTTCTCGGCGAAGCTGGCGCCGAATCTGCGACTGACAAAGCTGTCGACGCTCTCGTCCTCTGCATGTCTCTGCTTCTTGCGGAACGGCTCAGATAGCACTGATGGCAATAGCCGGGTGAATGGCGATGTCTTGCTAAAGGACGAGGCGACGGCCGACTTTATTGAGTTTGGCGCTCGATGCAGCCGATCCGGGTAGTAGATGTAGCGATTCCGCGCAGCAGGATGCGATTTGGAGACGGTGACTAGCGACGGTGCTAAGCCCAGCTCATCTATGATCTGCAGCGTGAGCAAGCCTTGCAGCCCGACCGGCCGCACGCTCCGAGGACCCGCCTCGAACCCGTTCGGCTGCGTCCGCACCCATCCTCCGAATCGACTCGACCGCTCGAGGAGGATGACCCGGTTCTGCGGGAGCTTGGACAGGTAGTACGCTGAACAAAGTCCAGAGAGGCCGCCCCCGAGAATCGTCGTCGTGGTCGTCGTCATGGTCAGGAGCAAGTGGGAGCGGGCGGAGCAGGTCCGCAGCTAACGGCGTGCAAAGATGACCAGAGACAGGCTAACGACTGATGCTTGATATGGCCTGGAGATGCTAATGACGATATGTTGATTGCTCTGACCAGACTCGTAGATGAAGGTAGACGACCCAAGCTTGACTGATCTGAGACCAGCTCCTTACGTCCCGCCCGACAAGTCCCTAAGCCCTCCTTGCTGTGACCTTTCGACGCCTATTGCTGCTCTCCTCCTCCTCCTCCTCCTCCTCCTCCTCCTCCTCATCGCTGCTCACAACCCGGGCTCGCTTGCCCCGAGTCTTCTTGACTGCGACGATCTCCACGTCGCCCTCGCCCTCGCCCTCGCTGTCGCCGAGACCCCACAGCTTTTTCTGCTCCTTCTCCTTCTTCTGATGAGCGCGAATGTCGGCAGGCG
Organism: Symmetrospora coprosmae; assembly: GCA_008802785.1. NCBI lineage: Eukaryota > Fungi > Basidiomycota > Cystobasidiomycetes > Symmetrosporaceae > Symmetrospora > Symmetrospora coprosmae. The sequence goes on along the minus strand of VUYT01000021.1, from coordinate 120,277 downwards.
CGACAGACGGAGGCGCCTTGCCGCTCTTCGGGTACTTGGAGTGCACCTTGGCGATAGCCGCGTCCAGCTTCTCCAGGGTGGAGAACTTGTTGATGAAGCTAGCGCGAGTGCGAAAGAGACGTCAGCAATATGCTTCGCAGCTGTGGCTTAGGCCGCCCTTGAACTCACGCCTGACACTTGAAATACGTGATCTTCAAGCCATCGCTGGCAGCGAGCAGCGAAGCCGACATGCTCCTGTCGTGCTTTTCACTGCCAAAGTACCATAAGAGCACAAGCTTCTCGGCAGTGACGAGCGCCCTCCCGTACGTGTTTCCGGCGTAGAGATCCGTGGCGCGATACACGTTCTCCATGATCTTCCAGGCCTCGGGGTAGCCGGCTGCCTTCGCCTGCGCTTTCAACGAGTCCATGAAGACTTGACGTGCGGGCTCTCCGTTGTCGGCAGGGTGACCTCGGTACTCGAGGTTGCCGATGACGTCCGGGTGTGTATCCGGATGCGCTTCGTGCGCAGCCTGGAGATAAGTGAAGGCTAAATGAGCCTCATTCTCCGCTCCGCCATCTGTACACAGAGCGATGCTACCCACCTCCTTGGCCTTCGTAATCCACGTCGGCATCTTCTTGGCCCACTCCGAAGACGCGACCCCAGGCTTGGTGTAGGTGCCGAGGGACGAGCTGCCCTGAGCGGCCTTCTGGACGCCGTAGTGTTCTGCCAGGTCAGCCCCCGCCTCGAACGCGCCAATGTCGTTCAGGACGCGCTCGTAAAAGACGTAGTGGTCTTTCGGCTGGCGTTTGAGCCGCACTTCAAAGACGCCGGCGAGGACCGCCTCCCACGGCTTCTTGTTCGACCTGGCTTTCTTGTCGGTCGGTCGGCTTTCGGCGTACCATGTGGCTGCGGAGCCGCCAAAGTACGACTGAATGTCCGCGAGCGCTTTGCCAATGACATTGAGCGTCGCCTCGTTCTTGTACTCCTCGCCATTCTTGTGTGTGCCCTTGGACAGGCCGTTCTTGTGAGTCGCATGGAGGGTCTGGCCGCGGTCATGGTAGGAGGACGGCAGGCAGCCAAACCTGGGATGGTTCCAGTATTGCTTCTCGCGCCCTTCACATTGAGCCCAGTGCCGCATCTGTTCAGAGGGGATCGCCTCGGCTGCACGCACACCAGGATGTCACGCGAAGGGTCAGCACAGAGTCACGGATAGGGAAAATGCAGCTACTGACTGAAGGCATGCGTAAGCGCAAGCATGAGCGTAGACGGTCCGCCCTTCGCCGGATCGTGGTGCAGGATCCATCTGACCATGAGGAGCGTATCCTCGTCCGCCAGATCGAGGCCCATGATGCGGCACCTCTCCTCCACCATCGTGCCGAACGCCGCTTGACTGGCCTTGGGCGCATTGATGTGCGTGAAGTAGTGATTTGCATCTTGACCTTTGTCGCTGCGGCGCTGAGCCTTGACGGTAGGTCGGGGGCCGTGAGGGATGGCGGATATGCTGAGTTGAGGGGATCTGGTGATATGGACGGAGGAACGTATTCAGGCGGTCAATTTGCGAGTGAGCACGATTAGTATCGGAACGAGCAGAGAAGAGAGAAGGTGCAATAGCGCAAAGCAGCTTGCACACGCCGACACGTTGCCCTAAAACCGCTGGGAATGAGCGGTCGTGAAGGACCTGGGCCCGTTTGGAATGCCATGCGACGGCCGAGACAGGAGGAAGCGAGAAGGGGATGTATTGCTCTTGATCTTAGACTTGTACACAAACCTATCTCAGCGACATACTTGCACCGCTTGCGATGTCTGCCAGCACTTCTGCCTTGTTGCTAGCTCGGATGGAGAAGCTCCGCCAGCAGATCAGGAACGGGATGAAGAAGCCGGAGCATAAAGACGAGGCGGAGGACCAGCTGCTTGCCGTACTGGACGAATGAATGGCATGCACCCAAGAGCTAGAGGACGCTAAGAAGGCTGGGCAAGCGGCCAGCAACGCAAAGAAGAAGGAAGTACGACTGCTGCGGCCGGAGGAGCTCAGCGCGTGGCTCGAGAGCGCTGTAGCAGAGAAGGGACTGGACAAGGCATTCATGAGCAAGGTAAGCGCAGGCCTCGCTGTCAGGCACGCATGTTAGGCTGGGAGCGCTCACTGACGCTCTGTGCTGGCTCCAGGTCCTGGTTGTCGGCGACCGAGTGCGCACCCTCTGGGCCGCGGACCCCATCATGACGTGAGCAGCCCAGCAAGCCTGCAACAGCAGCAGACTAGTGCTGACCACTTCTATCACCCAGCATTCACCCTGATACTGGGTTGCTGGAGTACCACAAGCGCGCCAGGTCCTCCCTCCCTCGCTGGGCCCTCTTCCCTCCCTGCCCGGCCGTCTGCAGCATTGTCGGCGAGCATCCCCGACTGCAGAACTTCCACGTCGTCATCGCGCTGCTGCTGCACGGCAAGAAGGAGTGGGTCGAGCCATTCATTCAGTATGTTAAATGTAACCATTCGGAGCGAAGCCAAGCTGTGTTATTTGTTTTGTTCTGACGCGTCTCTGCCTGTTTGTTCCTGCAACCATTCATTCACGTGACTGCGTCTCCGCTCGCCACGCACACAGAGCTGCTCAGTCTGGCGTACCCGTACCGCTGCGAGTGTTCGCCAAAGGAGGCATCGAAGCGCGGGATCCCAGATTCCCGAAAGATTTGGGCGGTCTCTACGTCCTCATCGCGCCGGCCTTGCCTCCCATGCGCGGCGAAAGAGGCTACGGCGGCCAGACCAAGCACTTCGGCAAGCGAATGAAAGGCCACGCGAAGAAGGGCGTGAACAGGCACATGAGGAGGTACATGAGTAAGTTGACGTCTCTAGCGCTACGAGAAGCTCGGTGCTGAGGCGGGCCTGCGCTCTCGTAGAAAAAGGCCCCGACATGACCACCTGGGACCGCTACGCCGTCGTCGTACAGGAAGACGGCTACCCAAGGCAGATCCGCAATATCGAGGAAGCGGCTTGCCATGCCCTCGGCGCATTCACTACGGGCCAGCACTTCAACATCAACATCTTTGACTCGGCCGTCTTCCACAAGAACGCTTCCGACCTGGACATCGTTCGCGGCTGCATGGCCGTCTGGCTCGAATCGTACACCAACAATGCGGACGGGACTCCCAAGAAGTTGCCCGGAGTACAAGACCTTCGAGCTTGGGAGGATCGCTTTGGTGATGCCTTTGGCGGAAATTACAAGGGGAAGTCCATCGTGGACGTCGTCTACGGGCGCACTCGCAAGAACATCACCACGCTGCTGCCGAACCCAGATCCCCAGGCCTTCCACACCACGCCCCCGCAGGAAGTCTTCCCGGAGCTAGGAGGCGAGCTGGCTGCCGGAATCAAGAAGCGTCAGCGAGACTGGACTGAGAAGCCTGACGACCACGCTCCTGAGCGTCGCCAGGCGCCGGCCCTGAAGCTCACCGACCGATCCAACCTGCAGATGGCACGTCCGGCACCGACCGAGGAGCAGGAGAAGTATCTGAGCACTCTGCCCGTTCACAGGCAGCCTGCCTCAATGAGGGCACAGACAGTAGCAGCGGCCGCTTCGTTCCGACAGTCTCGCAGGGCTCACCACGCTCAGAAGTGAGACGCTGTATTCGTAGCCTGCGTCCTGGAGCTCTGGAATGATATCACAACGAGAGGAAGAATAGAGGCTCATCTACCACTGTTGTCGACTTACAGTAGATCTTAGCACCATGCCTACCTGCAACTGCCTGCCCCTTCCTGTTCTCCTTGCCAGCCGCTCTCTTCCAGCTGCTCTCCTTGCCAGCCGCTCTCTGCCAGCTGTTCCCCTTGCCAGCCGCTCTCTGCCGGCTGCTCTCCTACCAGCTGCCCTGTTTAATAATTTATATAAGCTACTACTGTTCTTGCGGTCATCGGGGGATTTAGCTCAGTCAGTCTTTCGTCCACTGTCAATGTCAGTTGGCACTACTAACACAGCACTTCATCAGGTGGTAGAGCATTGTCTTCGCACCTAGAAAGCTCTGCTTCTATTGCGACGTGCCAGGCAGGGGTCAGGCGTTCGAACCGCCTAGTCAGTCTTCGTTACATATTCAAGTTTCAATTGACTGCCACTGACCCGACCTCCCACAGTTCTCCACATCGTCGCGATGTCTTTTTGTAGTCTCTTACTTTTGGCACCGAGGGAGATCCACCGTCTTTATTGCCAGTACAACGCTACAACGCTACCCTCTATACTTCCCCATACTCTCCTCCTCCCAGTTGACAAACGCTCCACTCAGCTTAGGGTCTGCCGAGATTGCCAGGGCTGCCAGCACATGCCCCGGCTTTTGCGGAGGAACGCGCTTGCCCTCGCTATGCATATCTGCGAACTTGCGGCTGCGACAGAGGGTCAGCACATGCCGCTTGCCATACGGACTCAACTCACTAGTCGCTTGGAGACATCTCCTCCTTGCCACGCTCGAGTAGCAAATCCTGCATTCCAGTGTCCACGACTCCGGGTCGGACGGCCACGAAGGTGATATCCGCCTCTTCCGTAGCGACTGTCCTGCAGAGCGAGTTCAGTGCCGCTTTGCTAGCATTGTATGCCGACCAGGCAGAGTAGGCTCCGGTAGCAGCGCCAGATGACGTAAAGATGCAGCGTCCGCGACTCTGGCGCAGGTGCGGGATGGCGACCTTGAGCATGGAGACCAGCGAGAAGAAGTTGACGTCGAAGAGGTGCTGCGGGCGATATCGTCAGCAGACCTTCATACATATAGCCAGAGCAGCCCACCTTGAAGTCATCGATGTCGGCGTTGGCGACCCGCGACAGAGGCTCCAGGGCACCGCTGTGAGGCAAGATCAGTACGGAAGGTCTCTGCCTGTACATGCCGGTACGGACGCTCGACAACGCACGCATTCAGTATCAGTCCATCCAGCTTGCCAAACTTCGACACGGCAGCCTCGACCGCTTTCTGCGTGGCGCACGCGTTAGTCGCGCATGCAGTGAGCCAGCCATTGACACGCACAGTCTGATCAGCGACATTGCACACGTCGCCCTGCACAACCTCCAGCTGAGACGCGTTGCCGGACTTGAGCTCCTCCAGCTCGGGCGTTAAGCTCCGCGAAAGGGCAACCACATTGGCATCGAATCTGCCGAGGAGGATCCTTGCGCACTCGAGTCCGAGACCTTTCGAGGCTCCAGTGATGAGAACGACCTGCTTCGCGCTCATTTCGATGACGTGTTGGTGTGAAGGGACGTCTCTCGGAACTCTGCCGCGGAGATCTCCCAGGAGGATAGGTTGCTCTCACACCGACTCTACCGAAATGACGACCCGACAATGGACAAGCAATCGGGATGGCCTGGACAAGCTACAGCTTTCCGAGACGAGCTTGCCTCAGCCGGGAAAGGATGAGGTCCTGGTCGAAATCAGCGCGGTCTCCCTGAATTACAGGGATACCGAGGTCTGCATGGGCCTCTACAATCATCACAAGTCGACGCAGAGCTCGAGCACCATCGTCCCGTGCTCCGACATGTGCGGTGTCGTCACCGCTGTCGGAGAGGGCAGCTCCTCCTGGAAGGTCGGAGATCGCGTCCTGTCCACTTTCAACCAGACGCACCTGACCGGCCAGATCACCGCCAAAGACATGACTTCTGGTCTCGGTCTACCGCTTCCTGGTGTCCTTGCGACTCACCGCGTCTTTCCAGCCACCGGTCTCGTTCGAGCACCGGAGCACCTCAGTGACGAAGAGGCAGCCACACTGCCCATTGCAGCGGTCACTGCCTGGATGTCCATCAATGGCATGCGCAGAGACGGAGAGATCGTCGGCAAGGACGAGTTTATGCTCCTGCAAGGGACGGGAGGAGTCGCAACGGCAGGACTGCAAATTGCGGCAGCCGCAGGTGCTAAAGGTGGGCCTGCGACAACAGGGATACTTACTTTCACCAGCTGACACATCTCACCTACAGCCATCGTCACATCCTCATCGGATGCCAAGCTCGAAAAGGCCAGAGCACTCGGCGCTATGCACACCATCAACTATCGCACGAACCCTGAATGGCAGGACGAGGTCATGCGGATAACGCAAGGCGAAGGCGCCAACATTATTCTCGAGACAGGAGGAGCCCAGACACTCCGCAAGTCCTTCGACTGCATCGCCTTTGGCGGTTTCATCTCCTGTATCGGCTACCTTTCCGGAAAGGAGGACGAGCCGAGCGACAGGCTCAACACAAATGTCCTGGCTCTCCGGAAGAATGTCACTCTCAAAGGCATCTTGAATGGACCCAAGGACAGATTCGAAGAGATGAACGCTTTCTACGCACGGCATGGCATCCGCCCAGTCGTCGACAGGGTCTTCGAGTTCGAGGAAGCAAAAGAAGCTCTGCAATATCTATATAGCGGCAGCCACTTTGGCAAGGTTGTCATCAATGTCAAGGGTACATAGGGAGCGCTTCAAGCTATCCAGTCACCTGCTCCTTCCTTCAGAAGTCGTGCGACGTTGCTATCGCGCGCCTGTACGCGACAAGCGAATGGCGGCGGGATGACAAAGGTGATGAAAGTCAACCACTTCTCGACGTCATCAGAGGGCAGCTCCGTTGCTCCTTCTGCCAGAGAGATGTCGAGCGCCCAGACAAAGGTTGCGATATTGAGGAAGAGGATGGGGTCCGCCAGATAGGCTCCGGGGCACCGGCTGAATGGCGAGACTCTAGTCAGACTCAGCACGGAAGCTCGACCACGTAGCACCTCACCGCCTCCCGTAGCCAAAGATGCTGATCTCATCCTTCCTGGTGAACTTGCCATCTTCGGTCAGGAACCGCTCCGGCCTCATCTTCATTGGCTCGGGGTAGACCTCCTCGTTCCGGCTCATGGCTTGCAAATTGGCCCAGACCAGCGAACCTTTCGGTATGCGCATCCCGTTATACTCATCATCCTCCGATGCCAGATGTGGCTGGACGAGCGGGACGACTGGTCGCCATCGCAGCAGTTCGAGCTGGAGAGCCCGGATGTAGGGCAGATCTGCCTCATCCTCGATCGTCGGGAGGCGGTCTCGGCCTACAACACGGTCAATCTCCTCCTGTGCCATCTTCAGCACTTCTGGATGGTGCAGCATGGCTAGGAAGAAGACCTCGAACAGAGCAGCCGGCTGGTCGATGACGCTGTCATCAGTTTAAGGAACGGTAGGCCAGAAGCACAATGCCAACGACTCACCACAAAGTTAGATCCCAGCTGGTGGCCAATGATAAGGCTGGCCTCATCCTCGTCAAAGCCGTACCGCTCGAAAGCGTTCGTCTTCATCAGATGGCCCCAGATTGACGAGGGCGTCTCCTCGATGGCCTTTAGGGGCAGCCTCATCAGACTCTGCTCGTCAATGGCCAATTGCTGCTACTCAACTGACAACCTGCAGCTTGACCTCTTCCCGCAATTCGTTCCACAGACGCTGGCATAGATCCGTGTACCGCTTGCATCCGCGCTTGTACCCGCCGCCGGGTAGCCAGTGCGGTATGCGCTGCAAGCTCGGGAACAGGTCGAGGAGCAGGGCAATGGCAGGCGTGGGTATCGTGTCGCACTCGGCCTCGATGGTCGTTACGCTGTCGAGCGTCTTCTTGGGGAGCTTCCCGCAGAACGTTCGCACTGTGAGCTCCTTCTGGCATCTGAATCGGTCGGTGTCAGCTGGGTCGCCGGTATCGATACTGACCTCACTCACTGCTCTATCACATCCGCTATCGTCTTCTTCTCGTCAGAAAGCTCCAGCAATGCGTGCGAGGTGTAGTACGCATGCGACGTCTGCAGCGGCTGGTACTGGGTCACAGCGCGAGTCGACATCTCCTCGTGGAACAGTTTGCGGACTCGCTCGACCTTACTCCCTCCTTCCATGGCTACCAGATTGAAGCCTTTCGCCCGAAGTTGGTCGAAGAAGTAGTTCGGCTATCGGTAGGACGCAGGGTCAGCGGCTGCAAGGGCATTACGAGTAAGCCCGCACTCACAGCCCGCCACGCGTAGTTGGTGCCTCGCTTCTCGAGCAGAGTCTGAGCTGCTTTGGCGTCACTGGACGATGTACACGTTGGCCATCAGCTCCGCTTTGCCGACCGTAGATGTTCACGCGATGTGTACCTGATGATGATCTGCTTCCTGAAGAGAGTCGGCACCAGCAGGATTCCAGCTCCACCGTACTGCTTCTCCCAGTCATGGAACAGCGAAGCGTGCTTCTTGCCCGGCGCCATGACCTGAGCCGTCATTCCTAGAATTGGCAGACCTCTTGGTCCTGGTGGCGGCGGCAGCTGCGCCTTTCTTGCTCCTGCCCGAGCATACTCCCGGTACAAGATAACGGCCAGCGAGGCGACCACGAACAGCACGGACAGGGATGTAGCGAAGATCGTCATGGCGAAACGGAAGCTGTACAGCAGGAGTTGGCTGGAGAAGTGGAAAGTGAAGGAGTAGCGAGTCGCAAGAAGTGCAACGAGATCAGTCGCGCGAACCTCATCATTGTCCTTCTTTCCGGAAGCCACAGCTCGTCGCGAACAATAGCGAAACTGCCATTGCCGCGAATAGAGATGTGCTCAGACTGCAATCGCTTCTCTTTTGTCGTGCTATGACAGCGAAACTTAGGGGTCTGCGGCGATCGATACATGGCCGACTCGGACCAAGGCCGAAGATGCTCGTCGACGCGCTGTCAAGTCTGAGGCTGGTCTGTAATAAGGGCGACTGTGCCTATATGCACTCGCTCTGCCGAGCATGAGCTCCTGAGGTCCCGCTGTCTGAATCGAGCAGGCGCGAACCCGCGCACATATGCTAGATGAAGCGCTCGGCTTGGAACGAGAACGAGATCGAGGAAGAGCGCCGCATTGCTGTCTATGTCGCTAGAGATACAGACAACACCCTGCATGCCATCCGAAGAGACTGCTACTACTGACAAATAGATTTTCTTCCGGACTTTCTCAGGCCTTATTTACGTCAGCATCGGCAGGTCCACTTTGGGCACTCCCAGCATCGACGTGCGGATCCACAGCCCCATCCAGCACGGCTGCGGTACCCGTAGCAGCAGCCGCCTTGTCCGCCGCTTCCGGCTGCCCAATGCCATAGCTAGCAAAGACGTGGCTGCAGGAGTAGCGGAGGTGCCGCGCTCGGTCGCTGTCCCACAGGTCCATCGAGAGGAAGGCCCGCCCATAGTGCATGCAGGCCTCGGAGTGGAACTTGGTGTAGAGTCGCGTCGAGATGGCAGCCTGTGAGGTTGCAGCGCACACATTGTCAGCTCAGTACATTGGTAATCGAGTCTAGGGAGCTCACGCCACCCACCTTCAGCTTCTCCGCCTCGTTCCTCTTGTTCCCTCCTCCCTTCTCGACAGCCTCGAGCGTGAACGCCCACTCGTCCGGCAGGACCCACATCCTGGCGCCCTGCAGGTACATCTGGTATGAGCAGGCGGCGCGGTTGTACTCGAAGCGTTCGGTGCACCATGGCTGCCGGTCTTTGCCGACGACAAGTGACGGGTTGTAGTGCAAATCGTACCCGGTGACCTCGTAAAAGCCGCCGAACTCGGCGTCCGGCTCGTTCGAGGTGACCGTCTCCGCCGGCGCATCAGTGTCCGCCTCCGCCTCCTCTTCGCTCATGCCTGCCTCATCATCGATAGTAGCGCTGGCAGTCGGAGTCGACGAGCGCGCCTTCTTCCAGCTGCCGTACCTCGTCGGGCCTTTCCCTGCATCCCAGTGCCTGTCGTAGAGCGCAAAGACCGGACTCCGGGCCTCTTTGAGGTGTTCCGGCAGCACTGACGCAGGCGGATGCGTTGATGCAAGGCCGACCAGGCTCCATTTGTGCGATGGCCACTGCTCAGCAGCGATGGGGAGCGTGGCATGATGCGCCTCAGTGTAGGCCTTTGCAAGGCTAGCGAAGTCCTCGCCGGAAATACCATCCTCGTTCTCGGGCAGGCCTTGCTCGACTCGGAGCGAAGCCAAGTTGGGCAAGGGCGCTCCGGTGAGATCCTGCCTCACCATGCCGAACAGAGGCACCACGATGGCGTCCGCTCGGTCGAGCGTGAGCGCTTTCACGGTGTCGGCACCGTTGAGCTTGGCCCGGAGCGTGGCAGTGGGAAGTACGCGAGCATCCGAGACGAGCCAGACAAGATCGGTCCGGGCGAAGAAGCGGGCCAAGTTGAGCTGGAAGTTGGTGCCGACCGGGCGCGTGATGAGCCGCTCTCGCGCTCGACCATGCAGGAAGTGCGACGTCTGAGGCGTATACACGACGTGGAAGTCAACGTGCGCCTTGATGAGCGGATGGCTGTGTCGGAGAGCTCGAAGTCGAGCGGCGATTCCGTTCTCCTTTGACCGGACCGCGCTGGCGTTACGTGCTCCGAGCACCTCATACACGAGCGAGACGGGGCCCCTCCAGCGCTCCAGGAAGTCCGGAAGCTGAGATATCCAGGCGTCGTTGTAGTAGAGGCAGGCAGTGACCTCTTCGCCTTCAGCTGGCTGTGTCGCTCGAAAGAGGAATGGGTCGATCTGGTCGTGGTACATCGAGTCCAGCTTTGACGAGAGCTTCGAGAAGCGATACTGATGCGAGAAAGGGGTAAGAGGGTTGTTGGCAGGGTCGCGAGACGAGGCTGCTACGCAAACAGGGACGCATCAGCCTCTTTCCCTCCTGAGCTTTGTGATCCTAGCGCGTCTGAATACTCACCGCTAGCCCACTTTCGCCCAATATTGGGCAGCTTCTGCAAGAGAGCCTTGTTCTCTTCGCTGTCCTTTTCCAGATGCTCGCTGCCAAAGTCGCCCGCCGCCTCCTTTGCAGTGAGCTTCTTCGGGCCAAGCCCGCTCAGCCTTGCAGCATCATAAGCGTACTTGGCCGCAACATGGTATGCGCCGGCCAGCCGGATCTTGGCCCGCTGCCACTGCGTATACTCGTCGAGATCTGCATCCTGACCGACGAGCGCGTCCGCCTGCCGCGACCGCAGGTGCTGCGACTCGTACGACAGTGGAGGCGCAGGCTGGAAAGCCAGGCCGGTGACACGCGTGGTAAAGTAGACCAGGGAGAAGGCGATGTAGGCCAGGATGAGTACTCTAACAAGGCGCGACTGCAGGCTCTTCGTCCTCTTCCCAGGCGTAGTCGAGTCCGTAGGAGATGTCGGTCCCGATAATCCGCGCCGCAGCGATGGCCTATCTCCGCTGTGGCTATAGCGTTGACTGGACAGTGATGTGGCCCGCTTGTGTTGCCGCGAGTCGGCGTGGAGGTACGGCGAGAGTAGGCCGAGGCAGGCCGATAGCGTATCGCGGAGGCTGTGCGGGCGCTGGACGGGACGCGTGGAAAGAGTCGGAGAGCTCGGCTTTGGTCTGTCGCAAACGTGACTGTAAGTCAGCTGATGTACGGCACGATGCGCAGACCCGTCTGGTCTGCAGCCTCACCTAAACGGTCGATCATCATCATAGCTAGACGGCCCTTCGTCTCTCTTCTTGCCAGAACCGTTGTTGCTGGTCGCCCACGAGAACAACTTCCACCGGCTGGCGCTCAGCTCTCCCTCGTCTCCCACGCTGGGCAATTTGCCCATCTGCTTCTCGCTCAACTTCTTCCGTGCGGCTCTCGCTGCGTACTTTTTGTCGGGCGACGAGGCAGGCGGGCAGGCAGAGGTCAAGCTGACGTTGCGATTGTGTATTGCTCCAGATGAAGAGGACGACGACGACGATGCAGGGAAGGGACGCTGAGGAGCAGGTGGAGAAGGTCGAATTGCCAGCCGAGTCTCCGAGTCTTGGCGAGGGATGAGGAGCGACGGCGGAGACTGCGTCGATATTGAGGGCACGCTCGGCGACAGAGCTACGGATGTCCAGTCGCTTGACGAAGAAGGCTGTTGAATCGTCTGAGCAGGCGACAGATCGGACGGGTAGCTCTTGCGAATATCGCTGGGCGCGTCGAACGGATGCGGGCCCGGATGTCCGGCCGACGTACCTGGGCCGAAGCCGTGCTGCCCATCCGTGGGCGAGAACGCCTCTGTCGGTGAGCCTTGGATATCACGGTTGCGCGTGAAGCCTGGCCCAGCAGGAGGTGCTGGCGACGTCTTTGACCCCAAGACGCGCCTGAATGTGCGCGCGTTGGCGACGGGGCTGAACTCATCGAACTCGTCGGCCCACATTGCTCCTCCCGCGCCCGTGTTTAGGCCGCCGAGGAGGGTCCCTCTCCTAGCAGACGCGCTCTCTGCGGTGCTTGCGCTCTCGGCGCTGCCGTCGAGCGAAGCCTCATTGCTGTCCACCTCGTCGGTATCGTCCTGGCTGCCGCGCCCGTGCGAGCGGCGAGACTGCGCTTGGAAGCCTAGGCCGACGAGATGGCCCGAGATGCTGCTGCTCGTACTGCCCGAGCTTCTGGATGAGTGGTGCGGTCCTGGCCGGGCGTCCATGCTGGCGTGTCCTTGTGGGGCGTGCGCGCGCGCTAAATGTGGCCCTCTGCACGCAGTCTACGCGCCGTCGGAGCTGTTGGGCGGAGCTGAAGATGCCCTGCCGCAACGAGCGTATGGCCAATAGCCGCAGCCTAGATGTGGCTGCCTTGCTGGTCGCAGTGAGCTCTAGGCCAAACGCACGGTGCTGCTGGCCGTTTCTCGTCCGTCCGTGTGCCCCCTTGCCCCCCCTTCTCCCCTCGGCTCGACGCGACGTCGCGAGGGATGGGAGATCCTGCTATGCCTCCAAGAACAGCGAGAGAGCGGTGCTGCAAGAAGGTTGAGATGGAGATGGTCCGACGACTGAAGTAGGAAGTGCGCTGGTCCTTCTGTGCTGTGTGAAGCGATGCTGCACTGATGCTGAGGGAGGTGGCGCCCGTGCTAGTCCCGGCGCGCTCAGGGACGGCGGACGCAAACTGGGCAGAGAATCCTCGACCGGGAACGAGGTGCTGCGATGCGGCAGATGCAGTTCGACGAGGGAACGAGTGTATGCGTATGCTGTGACTGCTATGCGGTGGTGCCGTGACAGGCAGACGACGAAATGACCCTGATTGAGCGGAGGAAAGGGGCCGGGCCTCCGTAGCAGCCGAAGTGGCAAAAAGAAGAGGGCACCGTGCACCAGCGCAGAGACTCATCTTCCGTTCGAGGCCAACAAAGAAAAGCAAGGGCCATTGCGTCGGTGGGCATTTCATCAAGGCATTGCTCGTGATGCAGCGGCTCTACGTGTCGTCGGGCGGTAGGCGGCAATCAGGGCAGTGCTGCAGGAACTAGAGCTGCGTGGGCAAGTCTCCTCAGACAGCCCTCGCCATCTAGTCTTCCTCTTCTTCCGCATCCAACTTCAGCTCCGTACTTGCTCTCCGCTCCACAAAGACCTTGTCGTTTGCCGCATGTCCTCCAGCTCTCCGCCAATCGGCCAGGCCGTGTTCAAAGATGCGACGATTGACGCCTTCCGGTACCAGGACAAACGTCACGCCCAGAGATGCGACTTCGCGATTGCGAGACTCGCTGCGAAAGGCGGATGAGGACAGTGTGCTCAGTCCAGTATGGGCAGAGCTGACGGGCGTGCTGGGTCAGGGCTTTCTGCGCCCGACTCACTCATCGTAGAAAACCATCTCTGTGTGGAAAAGACGCGGTCAGCACACTCCAGAGACCGTTGCGAACAAACACACACACCATCGTACGGGATGCCCGTCTTGCGGTGAATTTCCTTGAAGTGTTTCAGCTTGGATCCACTGCAAGAGATAACAACAGGCCGGGTCAGTCAGTCTCGGTCGCTTTGTAGGAGGAGCGGAGCGCTCACGGGTATATCTCGCGAGTGTTGAAACAGCTTATAGACTTGATGAGCTCCTGGCTAGCCTTCTCGTTGGCGGTATCGCGTATCAACAGCTGATCGAGGGCTTGTTCCGCGCTGCGGTAAAGAGCGGATCGGTCGGAGGCGATGCAGAGCCAACGAGAGAGAGCTTAGAGTAAGCGGCGTGGGTTAAAGGCCTGCTGTTCGGAAAGTGAAGGCAGTTCGAAAGAGGACGCACGCTTTCGGCGCGCTCGTGCGGCTTGCGACGGCGACATGTACATCCTTGTCGTGCTTGAGCTGGCTTAGGATGTCCGGGACGTCCGGGTAGAAGCTCATCTGGTCGCCGTACTTGTCAAAGACCTTGTTGTCGTCGTCGTCTTTCCGGCGCTTGATGGGCGGCGAGACGTGCGTGTCGACCCTGTGTGCCGCAGCGACGAAGCAGTCAGGCTTTCGACGTCATCGAGAGCCCTGCCGCGAGCATGCAAGCCCGCGCACCAGAGAGGCCAGAGAGTGTAGTCGAGGTCAAAGCAGATCACTTGAGGCATCCGTTGCTTGCCCTTGCTGCTCTCCGTGCGGTCATTCGAAGGTCCTGCCATGTCGATGTCATCGTTGGTGGCGCTGCTCGCGGCTGACCGCAACTTGCGCGCACCTTTCGTCATTGTCAGGGCAGGAGAGTAAGGCTGCGCGGCGCGATAGAGTCGTGTATATACGCGCAATCCCGTGTGAATGCTCTCGTATTTGCTGATGACGGACAGACAGGAGAGTTCTCAAAGCTGGCGTCGTCTTGAGCAGAGATGCCCGGCGCCGCACTTCGCACTTCGCTCTTTGGCTTTGCTCGCATCGGAGCTCCCGCAATATCAACGGTCTCAATCACAGCAGCAGGACAATTGTACACGCTACAGCCACCGCTGATCTGAAGCATTGCTCTCGATATGCAGATGGTGCAACACGGCACCGGGCAGTTTTGACGCAAATCTTGGTCTGCCCTGATATCGAGGTCGGGACTGGATGCCCACAGCAGCGGCAGCAACGCGGCACCGACGATAGAGTCAGCAGCAGCAGCGGGAGGAAAGTACGCTGCACCACGTACAGTACTGAGACACATCCGGTGTGGCCTAACCATGGCCACCGTCGGTCGCGCAGGCCAGGTCCTTCTGGACAGGGCTCTCACCGCGTCTTCGGCGAACGGAGCGGATGGAGATTCTCAGCCAGGCAATACAGAGCTGTGTATGGATCTGTCGGAAGTAGAAAGTAGAATCGCAGTGCATCACCGTCCCCCTCTCTCTATCGTTGGCCGCTGTGTGAACTACCGCCTGGTGGCTTTGCCAGCTGCCCATGGTGTTTCCTGCTTCGGCGCAAACGGTCGGGACGACGCGATGCTGGATGATACCAATGGGCAGACTGACCATGTCCACCTCTGACGCGGTGCCTGGGCCCTGCACAAGCTCCACGAACGAGCCTTCGCCGTCCGCATTGCCTCTGCCTCAGCCTGATCCAGCGCAATCAACTGCATCCGAGTCGTCAGGCCCGAAAGGCAAGGGCGAGGGCAAGGGCAAAGGTCGACGCCGCGAAGACGAGTCGCCCGACGTGAAGATCAGCAAGGCGCTCTCGTACATCCTGCGGCATGGCGCAGCGAAGGAAGGACTCAAGATGCGTCCGGATGGGTACGTCCGCGTAGACGACATTGTGCGTCTTCCTGCGGCGTCTCCCTCCGGGTTCAGCACGACCTCGACCTGAAACTGACATGTCTGCCCGTGTCCCGCGGACTTTAGCTGAAGCGCCCAAAACTGAAGGGCGTAGACGTGGACACGCTCCGGCGCATCGTAGCGGAGAACAACAAGCAGCGCTATGCCCTCAGCGAAGAGCCGGCAAGTTCGCCGGGCCCGGGAGACGCGTCAACGAGTACGGTGCTCTGGATTCGCGCCAACCAGGGCCATTCGCTCGCGGTGGATGACCTCGAGCTCGTGCGGATACAGAACACGTCAGAGTGTCCTGTCGTCGTGCACGGCACGTTCAGCCGGCACTGGGAGGCGATACGTGAATTCTGCATGCTCCGATGTGTCTCATGCAGGGAATGCGAGCTGACTCGAACGGGCTCTTGTCCATGCGGTGTGCAGGCTCGGAAGGCCTCAAGATCATGAACCGTCATCACATTCACTGCGCCTCTGGCTTGTTCGGCGAGGAGGGCGTTACAAGCGGTGATTTGCGCTCGCTCATCGTCCCTCAGCACCTGTCACCGGCTGAAACGCATTCCGCAATCAGGCATGCGCGCTTCGTGTGACCTCTTCATTTACATCGACATTGCCAAAGCGCTAGCGGACGGCGTCGTCTTTGAGCGCTCAGCGAACGGCGTCATCCTGACAAAAGGGCAGAACGGCACACTCGAGCCCAAGTACTTCGAGCGCGTCCAGAACAAGAAAGGGGAGACGATATGGCCAGAAGCACAGTGACTTGCCCATCCTTCCCACAGCGACGAGCGCCCTATGTACAGTAGAAGATACACCTCGCATGTCATTGAGAGCGAATGCAGCTTGTTCGGACCAGACCAGAAACTACTACAGACGAGAGAAACGGCGTACTTCCTGACAGCAGAAGCCTGGATTGCGGGGCACGAGCATCGTAGGATACGCCTTCTTTAGACCCCTGTGTTGTTCTTCTCGTTGACAATCTTGCGCTGTCCAGTCTTTGCCTCGCGGTCTTCGCTGAGGCTGACGGCGAACTTGGATCGGGCGCGTATCTGGGGACCGCGCAGGTAGAAGACATACACAGGAATGGCGACGAGGATGGCGAGGAAGGCGAGGAGCGTTGACGCCCACTCGAGCGGGTGGCTCTGGCCCAGATTCGAGTAGAGCGGGGCGCTGCGGGAGAGAGGATGGAGTCAGCCGGGTGCCTGTGGGATACGATGGAGGAGCATACGTACGCATAGAAGGTCGCGATACCAGCAAGGAAGTCGCGCGCGAAGCCGTTGCCGCCAGTTGCCGACGCAGAGTATGGGCCACTGTGACGAAATGGCGTCAGCATGAAGACCTGGAAAGAGTACAGCAACGACCTCTACGCACTATGCGAAAATCATGTATACGATTGTGCTGTCAGGGCATTAAGGAACGTCAGTGTGGGCACAGCGTCTCTGGCTGGAGGAAGCGTCACTGACGCCATCTGCGAGTGGCAAACTAGGGTCAGCGGGGTCTGCTTGGGCAACTAGGAAAGCAGGGGATACTCACGTAGATCGCATAGTTAGCAATGCCCACAATGGCAGAGAATATTAACGGAGCGATCCAGTGCCTGAAAGGGTTGAGAAGCCGGGTTCAGCATTGTGCATCGCAAGCTTGACGCAGAAGGGTGAACATACACGTAATCGGGCCCGAGCGAGGTCCAAGCAAAGCCAAAGAGTCCGATGGGAAGTAGCGGCGCAGTCCAAAGCAAGGGTCTATTGAAAAAAGGATCAGCCCGGTCATCCAATGGGACCATGTGGCCGGGACCTACTCGAGGAACTGCTCCGGCTGGAACTTTTCGGGGTGGTTGATCATGGTGTTGCGGTCACGCCTGACCCAGGGAATGAAGTAGATCCATGCAATGACGTAGCCGATGCCAATGGGGATGAAGGCGAGTCCGAGGGCGATGGTGCCGAAGCCGTGCTGCCCGAACACAGGGCCGAACGCCTCGAGGAAGGTGAAGATCAGAGCGTCGCTGAATCCGCTAAGAAGCGAGAGGCAGAGCACGATGGGCCTGCGCAGACGAGCATCAGCTTACAACTCAGCCGGTCTCGATGTGCGGCAGGCATTCGACTCACTCGGTGGCAAACATGATGAAAGGTCGCGCCCACGTCCTGAGCAGGTTTGTCATTGCCCATCGGTCCTCCTTGAGGTCATCCTCCGAGTACAGGTTCGTCTGGCCGGCCTTGCGGCGGCGCTTGGCGATCTTCGAGACGAGGACGGTCGCCTTTGTCTCGGGCGTGAAGAAGTGGGCCGCTTGCACGGCAGCTCCGAAGATCAATTGCAAGATAAAGTTCCAGCGGTAGCCGAGGAAGCGTGCCTCTGTCAGACAGAAAGGATTTATCCCGTCCCTTAGCATGAGCAGGTCCTGAGATGCGAATGTAAGGGACGAGACATACGGAACCCTCCAACGATCGGGCCAAGGACAGAGCCTCCGACACCTGTGCGAGTCACGGATCAAGGCAATAAGCCTTCCACGTCCGTACTTGGACAGCTGCCCTCGCAGGACAAGCGCTTGATCGGCCACCGGCAAGCGGGCACTCACTGGAGAACACGATGAAGGCGATAGGGTAGCCCTGGTCCTCAGGCTCAAACATGTCCGCCGCATACGCAAGCGTGACGGATCCTCCGGCCGAGGAGAAACCTCCCAGGATTCGGCCGGCGATGATGCCGCCAAAAGTCGGCGAGAGGATGCAGGGTATGTTCCAGATGTTGACGAGGAAGAGGGACAGTTGCATGATGGGCCATCGACCGAGTCTGGCGACAAGCGAGACGACATTAGCGTGAAAAGGGCGGGTAAGGACGAATGGATCTGGCTTACTCTTCCGAAAAGGGCGCCCACCTGCGGAACAGACGGAAGAGAAAGTCAGAGGGTGTGGCTCCCGGATGGTGCGTAGATGTAGGCAACTCACGCCTCGCATCCGATGGCATACGTGATTAGGAAGAGACCCTGACCGAGGCGGGCATACTGCGGCGTGATGTTGAAGCGCTCCTCGTACTGAGACAATGCCGATGCGTAGATGCCAGCGTTCATGTTCATGGAGCACTGAATGGCAAAGATGACGGCTAGGATGGCCCATTTCTTGCTGCATGCGGCGGGGGCACAGACGTCAGTCGTGTCAGCAAGGTCCATTCGCCACCGTGGGTAGGTGAGGGCGCGAGCCAGGCGAGGAGCTTGACGCACGACTTGGAAAAGCTGACTGCAAGCTCGTCGTACACCTCTGCCTCGGTGAGGACGACCTTGCCGTCCGTCCTGTGGTCGACCTGCGGGCGCGAGACGACCTTGCCGACGACGCCGCCATTCGACTTTGTGCGCTCGACCCGTGCATTGTCGGCCGAGTCCTCTGCGACCGTCTCTTCGGACGAGCGGAGATCTGCGGGGTCGCGCGACTGTTCCTTTTCCTTCTCTGGGCGAGCTTTCTCGCTGTCGACGTGCGGTGCCATGCCGTGGATGACCAAGGGATCGGCTCGTGGGACTGACGGCGCGAAGAGCTTTGGGCGTGCCTGGGTGGATCTCCGCTGTGCCTGATTACGTCGGAGGAGGGACGGAGGAAGTGGAAGTGGGGTGGAGTGGAAACAAGGGAGGAAGGGGGGATGAGAGCGTCTCCTCCTCCTTCTCGTTTCTCCTTGGCCGTGCGTCTCTTTGTTTCGTCAGGGCGAGTGAGTACTCAGTAGTGCCTTGATGCAATTTATAGATTTTGGGAGAAGCCCTCGCTCTTCCCGCCCGCCCGCCCGGGCCCATCGCATCCCACCCGGTGACGTTGCAAATCGTCCTGGGAAGAACCACTCGGCCCGACGCGACCTCGATTGTGGCTCTTGACAAACCGATTCATGGTAGAGCCGGGTCGCATTCACATGGAATCCAGAACAGTTGTCCCAGTCCGCTCGCTGGCAATTGTGGCAGGCCGTCAGCGGCCAAAGGGGAACTCCGCGTGCGCGCTGGGTGGATGAAGGGTGGACAGGCTTACCTACTGTGGGTCATTCCCAGAACGAGGGACAGCAGCAGCAGCAGCAGCAGCAGCAGCGGGAGGAGGAATCTTAAGAGGGTCCCTGGGTCGCTCCTCATCAACAGACTCTGACTGCGTGAGTGCCGTCCAGCGGCTACGGTATCCAGCTGTCAGGCCTGTGCCTAGGGGCCGTTGGCCACCGCCAGTCGCCGTAGCTATATGGAACAACGGCAGCAGCAGCAGCAGCAGCATCAGCGATGGCAGCTTGTAGCAGTGTTCGAAGTTGCGTGTATATCCTGCAAATGCCCCTTGTCAACGTGCACTCCTGTCCCTGCTGGATCCTGCCTTGGACTGTGCGTGCCTGGAGGGAGAAGTACAGGCAGACCAGGCCGCGCGTCACTGCCAGAGTTGCCTTCTGCCCAACTGCACACCAACGTCAACAGCAGCAGCAGCATAGCCACCTCCAGCACATTCGTCACACCAGCATGTCATTGCCTGCAGCATCGACTTCGACCTCGGGCAGCGGCAGCGCCGCGGCCTCCGGGTCAGCCGCGTCCAAGCGGAGCGAAGGGGAGCTCAAGGAGGTCCTCGACGCAAAGACCGGTGGGTGTTGTGGAGCCGTACACAAAGCCGCGCATGGAGTATGCCTCTGATCCTCGTTAGATATCGCGATGCGCACAGACCCGTCCGATGACGCCGCCCTGCGCGAGAAGGAGGCCGCCCTCGTCGAGCTCGGCCAGCTCTACCGGGACCAGGGGTGAGTGAGCCAGGTGCACTGCGCATTCATTTGCTCCTACAGATGCCAACAACCTGACCCGATGCTTGCAGCAACGCCGACGCGCTCGCCGACGTCGTCCGCTCCTCGCGCTCCTTCATGAGCACGATTGCCAAAGCAAAGACGGCAAAGCTCATCCGCACCCTCATTGACTTCTTTGCGAGCATCCCGGGGAGCCGCGACACGCAGATCACAGTGACAAAGGAGAATATAGAGTGGGCAAAGAGCGAAAAGCGCATCTTCCTCAAGCAGAACCTCGAGACGCGGCTGGTCGGGCTGTGGGTTTATTCGGGAGCTCGGTGCTCCAGCAGACGGCCCCGCGAACAGGCACTGACGGTACGCTCACACGCAGCCTCATCGACTCGGGCAATTACCGCGAGGCGTCCGCCTTGATTGAGACGCTCCTCCGCGAGCTGAAGCGACTCGACGACAAGATGATCCTGACCGAAGTCCACCTCCTCGAGTCCCGCGTCAACCACGCCACGGTCAACTTCCCAAAAGCGAGAGCGGCGCTTACATCTGCACGGACAGCAGCCAACTCGATCTATTGCCCGCCGCTCTTGCAAGCCTCGCTCGACTTGCAGAGCGGGATCCTGCATGCCGAGGAGAAGGACTACAAGACGGGGTGGGTCCATGAGCGCTCGATTGACAGTCACATGATTCACAAAACTGATAAGTTCGCCTCCTTGACATAGCTTCTCATACTTCTTCGAAGCGCTCGAGGGCTTGGCAACGCAGGACGACCCACGCGCCGTGTCGGCGCTCAAGTACATGCTGCTCTGCAAGATCATGCTCAACCTCCCGGACGACGTGAACAGCATCATTGCCTCCAAGCTGGGAAAGCGGTACGCGGGTGCCGACGTGGACGCGATGAAGGCGGTAGCGACGGCGCACGAGCATTGCTCGCTGGACGAGTACCAGGAGGCGTTGCGGGCGCACCGCGAGCACCTCAGCGACGACCCCATCATCCGCAACCACCTCGCGAGCCTGTACGACACGCTCCTCGAGCAGAACATTGTGCGCGTCATTGAGCCGTACAGCAAGGTCGAGATCGAGTACGTCGCACAGACTGTCAAGCAGCCGACGCGCGAAGTGGAGAGCAAGCTCTCGCAGATGATCCTCGACAAGGTCTTTCACGGGATCCTCGATCAGGGTGCAGGCACACTGATTGTGTTTGAGGAGCCAGAAGACGATGTGGGTTGATCGATGACAGCTGTGTCCTGCCATGCGTCCGCTATCAAGCTGATGATGTGCATTCGGAAACTGCAGAAAACGTACGAGGCCTCGCTAGACGTCATGAAGCACGTCGGACAGGTAGTCGAGTCACTGTATGTGAAGGCCCAGAAGCTGCGGTAGACATGCCGGTTTTCGCAAGTCGCTGCGCCTCGCACATCTTTACCGGTCGCCCTGTTGTAGCAGTGGGGAATCGATGCGAAACAAATCAAGGAGACGCCTGTATGCAGGCACTGCATTGTCTGTGCGAGTTGCTTGCTAGCTGCCTTTGCATGGCTCTGGCGTTTCGTACCGCTTGCCTATTCCTGTGCCTGTGCCTACCCGTATGTACCATGACGCAATCTCTGCGCTTGCGGAGCTTTCGAATTCCCCCCGCCGCAATGATTTGCGAGGCCACCGCTCACAATCTGCTGAGGAAGCCAGAGGAGGACGCTCTTGCTTTTGAAGGACGCTCGCTCAGCACAGAGCTCGGTGAACGTGCTTCCCTCTTCTGCCTGCTCATTGTTCAGCAGCATAGTCAGCCAGCGCGCGGTACCGGTCTGGGATCCCGCCCGTCACCCTCATCGCCGCTCGTGGCTTACTTATCACCGACGGTCCCGACCGCGACGACGGCGACGGCTTGAAATCATCGAGTCAGCTTCGTGGTAAGCCCGATATCCGACACTCCGACAGCCCCGACGAGCTACAGTATAAAGGAAAAGGCATCGCGGTGCTGAAGCTGCTCCTCTTCTCTGCTTCACCAACTCCGCGCTTCCCGAACAGTCACTGCAACCGTGCACGTGCCCGCAACCTCGAAATCTCTATCACCGCACCTTCAATCACCCTTTAAGCCTACAGATCAGCATTGCCGGGGTTGGCAAGTGGTTAGATCGACGCTCTCAGTCAATCCAGACTCAGTCGTGCCGTACGATACGCCAGCGAAGGCGATCTTCATTCAAGCAACTCGAAACACCTCCGCAACAATGCCCTTCTCCGACATCCTCCGCGAGACCATCGTCGGCCAAGCCGTCAACAGCCTCTCCAAGGGCCGCCTCCTTCCCTATCCCGAAGAGCGACCTGACTTTGTCGTTCCCGAGCGCTTCCGCCTGGCATCTGCAAAGGGGACCTCGAAGAACCTCTCTCCCGAAGCGACACTGGTGCCGCAATCCGCTACCACTCCTTCTCGCCTGCCCGGATCACACCCTCTGACGGACAAGACGCACTCTAAGGACCAGGAGACCCTCACGGACGCGACGGCTCACCATGCCGTCGAGAAGGCCACTCACGCGACTGGCGATAAAATCCAGGGAGAAAAGCAGGACAGTCAGGGAAACAATGCAGCAGCACAAGACCTGGAAGATCCCTACCTCGTCGGATGGTACTCGGATGACGACCCAGGGAACCCTCAGTGAGCTGGGACAGCTTATCTGGCTTCCTGCCGGGTTCGCCACTGACGCATCCCACTCCTCCGCAGAAACTGGTCGAATGGCAGGAAGACCTTGCTCATGGTCATGCTGCAGCTGCTCACTTTCACTGTATACGTGAGTTGAGCTGTCTTCGCAGTACGGCATGCCGCTCCGCGCTAATCCGCCTCTGTCCAACGTTCCAGATTGGATCAGCCATCATCACGCCGTCGCTAGGAGGCATTATGCAAGAGTTTAACGTATCGCAGACCAAGGCCATCCTTGCGCTTTCCCTTTACGTACTTGCATACGGAATAGGCGTAAGTTGTTCCCGGAATAAGACAGGTCGGACTACTTCGCACTGACCTCCCTTCTGTTCACCAGCCCATGATCTTCAGTCCGCTTTCGGAGATTCCGTCATTCGGGCGACTCAATGTCTACATGGTCACATTCTTCATCTTCATGATCCTCCAGATCCCAACAGGTACGACTAATCAAAGCTGACTGTTCGCGCGTTCCCTTTTCTGAATCCTTCCCAACTTCCAGCTCTGGCACCCAATTACAGCACTCTGATGGCCATGCGATTCTTCGCTGGACTCGTCTGCTCTCCAGCCTTGTCCACTGGAGGTGCAACGCTGGGTGACGTCTTCAAGCCAATGACGATTCCATACGTGATGGCCCTGTGGGCTGCCGGAGCCGTGGCCGGACCGTAAGTCCTCATTTCGCCAGACCATGTGTGACCGTCCTCTGACTCAACCTCGGGTTCTACAGGGTCATTGGACCTGTTGCAGCTGGTTTTGCAGCCATGAAGGAGAACTGGCGGTGGCCACTGTACATGCTCCTCTTCCTGAGCGTGTTCAGCTTCGTCCTCCTTTCCTTCCTCTTCGAGGAAACATCGTCGTCCACCATCCTCCTTCGACGAGCTCAGCGACTGCGCAAGCTTACCGGCAACGACAAGCTCCGCTCCGCTGGCGAGATCGAGCAGGCCGAGATGTCGTTCGCCGCCAACCTCCGCCAATCCTTGTGGCGACCTTTCCTCCTTCTCACGGAGCCGGTCGTCCTCTTCATCGATGGCTACATTGCGCTAGTCTAGTCAGTCTGTTCATCCATCGTGGGCATTTCTCGTGCTATTGCTGACGCGCGGCTCCGCCTCCGTCCCACCTGTAGCGCCATCTTTTACCTGTGGTTCGAAGGTATGTTTGCCTCCGCCCAGAGTGCGGCAGAGCGCACAAGCTGAGGCCTCTCTCCCATTCTTCAGCCTTTCCCATCGCTTTCACCGAGATGTACAGCTTCAATCTCGGACTCAGCGGCCTTCCCTTCGTCGGCTTCGTCGTCGCTCTGGTCCCTACAGTGGGACTCTACTTCGCCTACCAGAAGTATAGCGTCATTCCCAAATTCCAGCGAACTGGCGTGCTGGTTCCAGAGTCCCGGCTCTTGGTAGCTCTCGTCGGCAGCGCTTTCATCCCCGTCGCGCTTTTTATCTTCGGATGGTCAGCGGGACGCGGTCACTGGATGGGACCCATTGTGGGAGCGAGTCTCTACCTACCTGGGTGCGTAGTCTTTCCTCTTCCCCCACTGTCCTACTGCATCTTTTCGTCTTCCGTTTGCCCCACATGTTGCTAATTGCACCGCCCTCCATGCTTCTTTACCTCAAACAGAATCTACCTCATCTTCCAGGGAGCCATCGTGTATCTGGTGAGTCTCGGAACTTCTGTTTCTCACCCTGCTCTCTGCGCTGACACGGACGCCCCATCGTCATGTAGCCGATGTCCTACGGGAAGTACGCAGCATCGGTTCTCGCGGGCAACGCGCTCCTACGAGGAATCTCTGGCGCCGCGTTCCCGCTGTTCGGGCATCAGTTCTTCGTTGGCCTCGGCATCGGCGGAGGCAGCAGTCTCCTCGCCGGTCTGTCGATCCTCATGATTCCTCCGCTCTACTACCTCTACAAGCACGGCGACCGTATTCGCGCACGCTCCAAGTACGCGAACTAGAGGGAGTGAGCCATCAGAAATGGAGCCAGACGGAGAAGACGATCTCCCGCTTCCCCTTACTCGACCTTCTCTTCCCTCCATGTAGCGCTCATGAGGCGGGCCTGGGGATATCTCCCACCCGATCTCCTGCACTCATACCCATTCGCAACTTATTTAGAGCCGGCAGTTTCGCAATGTCCACAATAGATTAGCCTCGCCACACGTTAATGGAAGCGGATAATTCTCCCACTCTGCCTGGAACATGCGTTCCTGTCCGTAAGGCCCTCGGTGGCGACAGTCGTTGCCCCTTGCCTGCCTGCATGTCGCCCTATGCACGCCGCTTGCGGATGACGACAATGCCACGGCTCAGATAGGTGCAGCTTGAATCGACCAGGAGTGGATAGGAACAGGAGGAGCAGCGTCCGTCGCTATGCGCACGTCCAACATGACGCTGGCAGAGCTGAAGCTCAAGAGCAATGCTCAGCCGGATCCGAGCTACCCGCTTCGAAGCTGGGTCGTGGCAGCGCGGAAGACATTGGAGATGGCAGAGAAGGCCGACAGAGAGAACGACCTCGAAGGGGCCTACGTCGGATATCGGAAAATGGCAAAGTGAGTGCCGTGTGCGCGCCAGCAGTTGCGGTTCTTGCGGTGCTGGCTGGCTGGCGGTGCTCGGGCGTGACTGCGAGCGGGCAAAGGGGTGCGGGACGGCGACCCTGCATACGGGCAGCATGTCACGGAAGATGACGCTGGTGCGCACAGAGGAGCGACGTACTGACTGACCATGCACTGCGCATCCTCGTGTCGCAGCCTCCTCAGCGCCATCCTCGGGCACAAAGACTACAAGGCCTTGACCTCGGGACCCACAAAGAGCCGCGAGTACTACACGTATGCCGACCTCAAGGCAAAGGTCACGCCAGTCACGCACCGAGTCCGAGCGATAGAGAAGCAGCTGCTGGAGCGCGAGGAGGAGGAACAAAGAGGTGGGGCCCGACAGCAGCGGGCTTCCCAGGGCGGCGGCGGGGGCAGTTCCAGCAGCGCCGTCGAGAGCATTGCGAGCTTGCCGATGGAGGCGCTGCCGCCCTCACCCTCGTCCTCTTCAGGGGCTTCAGGACAGCCCTTTGTCAACGGTGCTCCGAAGCAGTCGCGGCCGCCTCCGCCGCCCACATCGACCAAGCCGTCGCTGAACGGCGCAGGAAGCGCGACGTCACCCATCTCCCCACACCGACCGGGAGGCAAACCAGGCATGTCGAGCAGCATGGCGGCGCGGATGGCGGCCCTGTACAATGCGGGCATGGAAGGAGCAGGCGAGCATGCTGGGTCGCTTGCGGCGAATCAGTCCCCGGCGTCCGCTCACTCGACCGGGACGTCCGCCTCGAGTTCGTCGGACCATGGCCCTTCCGGCTCTGGGACCAGCGCGAGGCCGGCATCCAACTTGAAGCGGTCGCCTGCGATACATCACGTCAACTTGCCTTCGCTTGCCGAGAGCCACGGCGGTCAGGATCAGACGAGTCCGGGCGCAAAGTGGCGTCAATCCTTGCCGCAGCAGCCGGTCTCAAGCAGCTCGAGCCCATTCGAGAACAATCAATCTCTACCTCTACCTGGCTCATCCATGGCAGGGACTTCTCTGGGCACCTCACCGTCTGTCTACTCTCAGCCCAGTGCCGCACCCACGCCTCGCGATAGCGGCTTTTCCGGCCGTGCATTGTCGCCTGCAAAAGCCGACGACCCTTCGCTCAACGAACGGCCGGATTCGGCTCCTCCGGCTGTCGAGCACGGGGTAGCGCCCGCATCTGGACCCGCGTCAACGCAGCATGATTTTGCCTCTCCGCCTCTGCGGCATGCCGAACCGCCCAGCAGCCGGCCGCGACTAGACACGGGTGACGACTTGCAGGCCCGATTCAGGGCACTGCAGCGTCCTTCAGCAGCAGCACCTCAATCTGCAGCATCAACTGTCGACGACTCCGATTTCCAGAACCGCTTTCCAGACGTCGACCAGGAAGGCTTCGACATTCTCCCTTCTCAGCAGTCGGCCCACGATCCCATCCCCAGGCCATACCACCCTGCACCGCAGTCAACCTCCACAGCGAAAGGCTACAGCGCACCGCCTGGACGATCCCGGCCTGGCTCAATATCGAGCGTGCGGACAGAGGGCACGGGCGGCCCGCACGATGGCCGGATCGGAAGCGGCTCCTTCGCAGGTAGCGGCTGTTCCGGCACAGGCATCAGCAGCGGTGTGAACGGCTATACGTCATACCAGCTAGCGCAAGCTGCAGCTGCAAAGCCACGTCCACCTGCACCCCCAGGTCAAAGTGGTAGCGGAACGCGCTCGAGCCGGCCGCCCTTGCCAAAGCCGCCATCAGCGCCGTCTCTGCCGAACCTGAGTTCGACGAGCATCCAGCCCGCCGAGCTGTGGACCTACCTCGACTATGCGCAGACGCATCCAAGCGGGCCGAGCGCGCCGTCAATCCTGCTGCTGGACGTCCGGACGCGGCGGGAGTTCGCGAGCGGGCGCATCAAGGGCAAAGCAGCCTGCCTCGAGCCTTTCACGCTCACGCCACAGTCGAGTGCAAGTAGCATCGAATCCTCGCTTGTTGTCTCGCCCGATGCGGAAAGCGCGTGGTTTGCAGAGCGTGCGAGCTTCGATCTCATCGTCATCTACGACAACCGGACGAAAGCATTGCCGCGGCGGTCGGCATCATCATCGAGTGCATCTGGTGGCTTCCGCAACGCGCCGCTCTCCCTCGCGTCGACACACCAGCAGTCGCGCGAGGGTGACGCAGAGTCTGCAGAAGCGAAAGCACTAGTCGTGCTCGTCTCTGCTATCTACGAGTTCAACTTTTCCGACGAGGGCAAGCGGCTAAAGAGGAGTCCGATGCTTCTCGTCGGAGGATGGGAGGCATGGGTGAAGGAGGTCGGCGAGAAGGGAATCACTCGTGACGCGCAGGCACCTCCATCTTCTGCAGCCTCGTCGTACAGCCAACAGACGCCTCCGTCAGCTCAGCCGCCGTCTCAGCTGTCAGCCAAGGAGCAAGAGTACCAGGCGTGAGTGGTGACCGTCCCTCAGGCTTGCTGGGTTCCGGTGTCCGGCACTTCAAAGCTGATCATACATCGTTCTTTCACCTACAGCATGCTGGCCAACAGAGCGCGTGCGGAATCCGCCCTCGCTTCTCAAGCTTCGCAGGGCACGTCCTCTTCGCCAGAGTCAAAGCGCAATCATCGAAAAGCCGTCATGTCGGGAGACGGCTTGATAGCACCCATGGCACCTGGACTGCCTCCACGGCACGGCGAGAATACTTCCACATATTCTCCAGTCCAGCTCCCGCAAGCAGCGTATCCCAGCACGGGGATCACCGTACCTCCTGTTGCAGTGCACCGCACGGGGCCAGCTTCTCCGTACGAGGCGTACCCATCCACCCCGTTCAGAGGCTCAGGTTATGGCCGGCAGAACAATGGCGAGTACTTCAATGGCAGCAGCGCTAGTGGTGGTAGCGGGTACGCTTCGCAGGTGTCTCCAGGGCAACCGCACCAACCACACTCAATGGGGATGGTCATGTCGAGCGCGGGCTATGGCATGCCTCAGCCGCAACCGTCGGGCAGCCTGGCACAGCAGCCGCCGGAAATGCAAGGGGGCATGCCGCCGTACCCACCTCCTCGTCCCGTAGACTACCCGTCGCTGCAGCAGCGGCATAGACTGCAGAACGGCTCGCCTGCTCGGCCCACGCCTCCTGCGTACGCAAGTCGTAGTGGGCCGTCTGCGCACCACGTTCAGATCCCGCAGCCGGTGCTTGCGCGCGCCCCGTCAGGGTCGTATCCCGACTCCAGCGGTAGCGGGGCCGTCGCTGGCCGTCCATCGCTGCAGCTTCTGCAGAACGCGTCGTACCTCACCAATCAGCAGTTTGGCGACTTCCCGCAGCAGCTCACCTCGCTCGGCAACGGTGTGGTCGGTCTGACGGGCTTGAAGAACCTCGGCAATACGTGCTACATGAACTCGATGGTCCAGTGCCTCAGCGCGACCATCCCGCTTGCCCGCTTCCTGAAGGAAGGCAGCTACAAGAAGGCAATCAACAAGGCTAACCCGCTCGGCACCAAGGGCGTCCTCGCGGATGCGGTGGCGCAGCTCGTGCAGTCGCTGTGGGCGCAGCAGTACAGCTTCTTGGCCCCTGTGACATTCCGAGTGCGTCCAATCCTCTGACGGCGCCTTCCTTGTTGCCTGGGCTCGGCTGACCCGCACACCTGACCGTGATGCACACAGGACGCCATCTGCCGCTTCGCACCCCAATTCCGCGGGTCAGATCAGCACGACAGCCAGGAATTCCTGGTGTTCCTGCTCGATGGCCTGCACGAGGACCTCAACATGGTCACGACCAAGCCGCCGCCGGTCGACTTTACTCCGGAGCGCGAGGCGGAGCTCGAGTCGCTGCCGACGCAGATCTCGGCGCAGAGAGAGTGGAATATCTACCTGCGGCGCGACGATAGTATCATTGTGCGGCTGTTCCAGGGGCAGTACAAGAGCCAGCTGCGGTGCCTTACCTGCGGGACGGTGCGTCTGTCCCGCTCTCCCCGCCCTGTCGAGCAGAAGGCCTGGGCCATTCCGCTGGGTGTGCCAAACTGATGGGTACCCAAACAAACAGACGTCGACCACCTACAACACGTTCATGTACCTCTCGCTTCCGCTCCCCAGCGGGAAAGGCATCTCGAAAGTCAGCATTGGGCAGTGCATCGAGAATTTCGTGCGGCCAGAGACGCTCGAGGGCGATGACGCGTGGTGGGTTAGAGGAGGTGCTTGGATGGTGGGACCCAGAGTGTAAAGCTGGCTAACAAGTAAATCCGCTGTGCAGGAACTGCCCAAAGTGCAAGAAGCCCCGGCGGGCTCTAAAGGCGCTCACGCTCTCGCGGCTGCCGCCCATCCTGCTCATCCACCTGAAGCGCTTCTCGTTCCACGGCCCCTTCACCGACAAGATCAACACGGCCGTCGTGTTCCCCGTCAACGCGCTGGATCTGAGCCCGTACATGCCGCCAGCGCTCGACCCGGCCGTCGAGGCGCAATACGCGTCGAAAGCGGGCGGACACGGGCTGGAGAAGGTGCCGAGGCCGGTGTATGACCTGCACGCCATCAGCAACCATTTCGGGAGTCTGAGCAGCGGGCACTGTGGGTCGGCGGCTACCCTGCCACAGCCGTGTTGTGCGGATGATTAAGCGAATGAACGAACGGAAGCTGACGGTGCTGCACCACTCCGATGCGATGGGCCTGTTTCCCCTTGCAGACACGGCCTACATCAAGAGCCGGGGCGCGTGGAACGAGCTGAACGACAGCAAGATTGGCAAGATATCTGAAGCGCAGGTGGCTGGGGCGGGGACATCTGCATACACGCTGTGGTACTCGCTCCGGTCGTGACGGCGCCGTGGTGCTCGGTTCCTGAGTCTGGCTCGATTCTGACTGTGACTCTGCCACGGCCACGCCCTGACTGTGCGTGTCTTCCGAGGTTGGGATGATCCCTGCCTCGCTGATGTTGTCTGTAGTACTGTCTGATTGGCGTCTATACCTTACACATGTAGCTTTCCATGGGGATGGATGAAATGAAATGAGTGTTCCCTCATCGTCAGGGATAGACGCTGTCGGCATTCAGCCCGCCGGTCTGGCCCGCCCTGCTGCTTCCTCCCCTCTTCTCCAGCTCGATGACCACCGCACTGGCATAGCAGGAAAGGACAGGCAGAGCAGAGCAGAGCAGAGCAGGATGGACGTGTCGGACAACGAGAGCGTCCTCTCGTCGCTGTCGAGCCAGGAGGAGGCAGCGGGAGCTGTCACCAGGAGCGGCAATGGGATGGAGGAGGAGGACGAGGAGGAGGATGGCACGATATCCGACACGGACACGCTGCCGCTGAATGGCAACAACGGCAACGGTGCACAGCCGCAGTCGACGCTGCTCGACGACAGCGGGACCAGTGATGGCGACGGTGACGGTGCAATGCTGCTCGACGGCGAGGACGAGGATGAGGATGAGGATGAGGAGGAGGACGGACAGCAGCGGCAACAGCAACAGCAACAACAGGGTGAGCAGTGGCCTGGCCTGGTCTCCAGTCCCTGATGCATCCCTGACATATCTGCATGTTGGACAGGCCCCTCCTCCCTCGCCGTCCCTGGGAGCAGCCGGCGCCGGATGAGCTTCGACGACGAAGGGAGCGACCTGTCGGCCCTGACATCCGAGAACGAGGCAGATCCAGAGGAGGAGGAGGAGGAGGATGAGGATGAGGATGAGGATGAGGATGAGGATGAGGATGAGGAGGACAACGGTGACGACGACGATGGCGACGATGATGATGACGACGACCAAGAGGCGCAGGCGCAGGCACCGTCCAATGCTGCTCCCTCGGCGCAACCTCAGCATCCCACAGCAGCCGCTAGCGGCACAGACGACGACGACGGCGGCGACGATGATGCACAAGATCAGGGTCAGGCGCCCGCACCAGGTAGCGCACCCATGCAATCCTCCAAGTCAGCCGTCTCCGACAAGTCCGCCGCATCGGCACTCACTTCTACGTCTGCCGGATCCGCGTCCGCGTCCGGATTCGGGTCCAGCGAAGCCATGCGTCACCAAGACGGCACGCACAAGCACCGGGGCCGCCCGCCGAGGAAGCAGAATGCGCTTGCAGCTGCTGCAAAGCGCAAGGCAGGCCGCTCTGCGCCCCGGTCAGGGCCACCCCCCGCGTCGGGCGGTGTCGACAGCCAGGGCCGCCCGCCCAAGCCTGGCGGTCCCGGTTCCACAGACGCCGCCGCCGCGTCTGCTGATGCTGCCGGGGACAGCGATGCCGCTCGCCTGCAGGCGCACCGGGGCGACGCGGAGGGCGACCAAGACGGTGGAGACGAGAACGATGACGAGGCTCCCTCGCCCGACGGCAGCGGAAGCGCCAGCGCCAGCAGGAGCGCACAGAGCCATAGAGCGGCCAGGCCGGCCGTGCGCGCAGCACCGTCTGGACAGAGCATGATCCCTGCTGCCTCCTCGGGTCCGAGGCGGGCACAGCGGCCGTACGCGCGCTCGAGTTCGGCGGAAGAAGGCGGCGTGGAGGACGACCCCGACGCGCAGGACAACGACCGCACGAGAGGCGCAAATAGAGACGACGAGGAGGAGGAAGAAGAAGAAGACATCACCTCCGAAGCCGAGCGGCTGCGCGCGCCCCTGCCGCCCTTCCCCGACGACAGCGCCGACGAGGACTACGAGGAGAGGCTGTCTCCAGGGCGGCAGCAGCAGCGCGGCTCGACTCTGCAGCGCGCGTCGCGAAGAAGCGCGGGCGCACTCGCAAGTAGCGGCGGCAGTGGCAGGGCCCGCCGAGCGCTCTCATCCTCCTCCGCTGACTCCTCCAACCTCGCCAGCCCAGCCAACGCCCCACGGTCCCGCAGGGAGCACGCTCGCAGTCCCAGAGAAGGAAAGTCACCACAGCCCGCTGCATCCGCGTCGGCATCTACGGATATGCAAGCGCACCGGCAGCGTGCAAAGAGCCGGAAGAGCGCTGCCGCAGCACCGGCAGCAGACAATGCCTCTATGGACATCGATGAGGCGTCCGAGAATACCGACGGTGCAGGAGCGATCGCTACTATGGTGGTCTCGGACGCCAAAGCCGCCCGTATCGTCGTCACCAACGCCAATGGCCAGCAGCAGACTAGCGGCAGCACTGGCCCCTCGCTCGCGCCCTCCATGCTGTCTAGGCGAGTCAAGGCAGACAGCGAGCTCGGTGCAGCGCCCGCCAGCACCGACATGGAAGAAGCCATGAGCGGCATCTCGGACGACGTGCCCATCCTGCTGCAGGCTACCATCCGCGCAGCAGCCGCCGCTGCCGCCACGAGTACGGGTGCCAACGCAGATGTAGATGGAGATGGTGTTGGAGGGAGCGAGCACGGCGACGCAGAAGAGGCGGAGGAGGCGGCTCCGACCGAGACGGACGGGCAGCGGGACGGCGAGAGCGCTGATCCCGAGGCGGATCCGGAGCTCGAGGCAGACACAGAGCTCGATGCCGACGGCGACGCCGACTCGATGGCGGCTACGCCCCTCGTGCCCGCTTCGTCGTCCTTCATGGGCCCCAAGGGCAGCCAGATCCGTGCGCGCTCTCCGCTGCCTGCATTCGCGCCGCCTGCTGCGAAGGGGAAGGGAGGCAAGCTGGCAAAGGGCAAAGGGAAGAAAGGCAGTGCGGCACGCTTGCTGCAGGTCGAGGATATGGACGGGGGAGAGGTCTCGGCTTCCGGCAATGAGGACGGAGCCGAGCGTGACGGGAGCCCGCACCCAGAGACGCCTGTCGTCAGCGATCACGAAGAAGGTGTGTTCAGGCTACGGCCCCTGCAGTGCATGACGGAGCATTTCTTTATATGGTCTATCACGCTGACTCTGCCTCCAACGCCGCTCGTGGTGCAGATACAGCCGACACGGACACGAACAAACGGCGCCTCGATGCCATTGAGGCGCTCACCAAGATCGAGATCGAGTTTGCGACGCTGAGAGACGCGCTCTACGTCGAGAAGATGGAGGAGGTTGCGCGCGAGCGGTGGCAGATTGAGGCCGGTATGTCGGCCCGCTGCGGTCTATGTTAACAGACACGGCAAGAAGATACCTGACTGACAAGGCCTTCTTGCTGCCTCACAGGCCTGCATCCCGAGCTGATACAGCTCATGCACATGATTGAGCACCGCCGGAAAGCAAAGCTCGATCTGGCGAAGCGGCTGCTCGGAGAAGCGGAGAAGAGTAACCGCCGCGAGGGAGAGGCCAACTGCCGGTCGGTATGGTACCAGTGGATCGACGACCGCCTCGAGCTCCGGAAAGGCCTGACGGACGAGGCCAATGTGAAGCGCCGGCGTCTCGATCGGGAAAAACGCGCCGTCGAGCGGCCAAAGAACGGTACGTCCCTCTTCGCATTACCATGCCCATCTCATCATCCTGGCGGAGAACTGAGGTGCTTCTCATCCCGCTTGCAGAGGAGCTTGGTACCATCTTGCGGATACACGCGCCGCCGCCGTACATGTACCATGCAAAGCGGCATGCGACGAGCTACGGCGCCGATTACTCGCTCGAGTTCGAGGTCGCAGAGAGCATTCAGAAGAAGCGCAAGCGCGGGGCGGTGGGACTCGATCAGGACGAGGCGCTTTACGACCTCGAGCGGATGGGGGTGAGTCTGCGCTTCGCCAGTCGCCAAGGCGACGTAGGCTCGGCAGCTGACCGTGGCTCTGCGTTCTTCAAGCTCCGCGATCCGTACAGGGGCACATACCCGCCCCATTTCGCCGTCGATCCGGCGTATGGCTACGTCGGTGGGGCGGGGAAGTCTGGCGCTTCTGCTACTGGAGGCTCTGGCAGCTATGTGTACGAGAACGGTCACCAGGTGTCGCAGCAGAGCCAGCATCCCCAGCAGCACCCGCTCGCGGCACAGGGGCGGACGGTTGCATCCGTGCCACAGCAGGGGCAGTCTGGGCGGCCGGACCCCTTCTCCGCTTATCGTGTTCGGGAGCAGCAGTTGCAGTTGCAGCAGCAGCAGGCCCAGGCGCAAGCTAAGGCACAGATGGCGCAGCAACAGCAGCATCAACATCAAAGCCTGCAGCCTGGTGCGAGTGGACCATACCCCGGCAGTACCGCGGCGCAACAGCAGCTGCTGCTAGGACACCATCAGCCGCATCCGCACCAGCAGCAGATACCGCAGCATCAGCAGCACGGAGCAAGTGTGCCCTATGGCAAAGGCGCGCCAGCTCAAGCTCACGGGCCTCGACCGACGCTCGACGACCATCTCGGACACGCTCATGCTGCCGGCCCTGCTATACCACCGGCAGCTCGCAGTGCTAGCCTGGCTGCCGGCGCTCATGCGGGACGATTCATGCCCCACCATGGCATCTAGAGCTGGTGTTCTGCATTGTATGAAAGGCGCAAGGGCTGTATCGATAGTGCTGTTCTAGCGAGGCTTAAGCCCTCTTGATGTTGTAGTCGTTTTTGGGAATCCCGTGACGGCCATGAGCGGGCAAGAAAACCTGCATTGCATGCGTTGCAAAGAGAGCACGGTGCAATCGCATACCTACAACGCTCTGCTCTTGACGACCTTGCTCGAGATACCCGACTTCTCTCCCTCGTAGCTCGCGCTGCCGAGCCCGCCCTTATAGACGGGCTTCATGCTCGCGACCTTCTTTTGCGCGCTCTCGTAGCGCATCCTCTTCTTTACGCGCGGGTTGCGCACGCTCTTGGGCCGCTTAGGCGTCAACCCCTTGTTTGCCATGATCATACGGTTCACGGCGCGCGGATTGTTCGGATCCAGCGGCTGCGAAGTGGAGAGGGCCGCGCTGTAACGACGAAGGGAGGGCAACGTTCACAGGTCAGGGTCGCACAGCATTTACGCTAGATGAGCGCGCAACGCAGTCGCACTCACCGATCCTCCTCGACGGCCGCGTCATACGCTTCTTTCTTTGCCGCCCTGGCTGCCTTCTTGCCTTTGGACACAAGGTCGTAGTACCCCTCTGCATCGGGGTCCGACCCGGCAGCCGCCAAGCTCCCACTGACTGCTCTGGCATCAACGAGGTCGTCCTCCCCAAAGTCGGCATCGTCGAGCTCCGCCCCGAGCGCGGCAGCCTCGCGGCTCTTCTGCGCATGCTGCTGCCTCTGCAGGACGGCGGCGCGCGCGCGCTCCTTGCTCCTGTACGGCACATCGTCGTCGCCTCCGCCGCGCTCCCTGTTCGCGCCCGTTCGCCGCGCTGACGCGGCCGCGATCTTGGACGTGTAGAAGCGGAGCGACTTGGTGCGGCCCGCCTTGTCCTCCGCATCGCCCGCGCTGAGCGCTGTCGGATCGACCAGGTCCGAGTCGACGGATGCGGACGCGGACGCGGGTGGTCGCGCCGCACGGCTGGAAGCGGGCAGAGGTGCTAGGTTCAGCAGGTCGCCGAGCGTGTTGCCTGTGCCTACGGATGAGACGGCATGCTTGGTGCGGCGGCGCTTGCGGGAGCGCTTTGCCGGCTGCGCGCCGTCTTGCTCCCCGTCCGATTCGCTTCCGTCCTCCGCTGCCTGCAATGCGCGACGCTTCCCGACCTGCTTGGCCGCAACACCGTTCGCCTCGCCACTCCCGAGACCCTCGTGCTCCATGATGGCCTGACGCTCGGCAATGAGGGCCTCCAGTTCATCGTCATCCAAGTCACCGATCTGCGCAAGCAGAGTCTCCCTATCGAGCTCCTCGAGCGCGACTGCGTCCTCCTCGTTGTCGTTGCCGTCCGCCTCCTCCGAGCTGTCGCCTTCTTCGTCGTCACTGCCAGTGTACATGTCTTTGCGCTGCTCGTCCTCCGGGATAGCGCCGATGCCCAGATCATCCAATGTAGAGAGCGCCTCGCGCAGCTTGACCAGGCGGTCCAGAGCTGCTGACGCGATGTCGCCGCCGACGGTGGGGAACGACGGATGACTCCGAACGTGCAGGTAGAAGACGAGCGTCGTCAGGTACGTAGTGAGCGTTTCTGTACGCGGCGGACCAGACGGACTCAACTCAGATCTTGTGCGCTACATCAAGGAAGCATAACGCAGACTCGCCCCAACTCACCCTGGTAGAGCAGGCCAAACCCGACTCTCGGGTTGTCGCCAGCGAGTGACGCCTGCATGTTCTTGACGACGGCCTTGACGGCAGCGAGGCGCTGTGCATTCCGCGAGAGATCGTCTAGGAGAGCCAGCAATTCGGGCTCGGTTGACACGAGGTGCGCAATAGCTTCCTCGCGCGTGTCGAATTTGGCGGGCGCCTGGGCGCCATTCGCTCGTGCACTTGCGGACAGGTCCGTGTCCGTGTCCGCGAGTCGTGTCGCATCCTCCTCGTCGCCCTCGCTGTCGAGGCCGTAGTCGGCCTCGTGCAGATTCTCCTTGCCCTCCTTCTGAATCCGCCTAGCCTCGTACAGCTCGAGCGCCTCCTGCTCGCGCTGCTCGTCGTCCACCTGTCCTCGGCGACCTTCCTGCTGTCGGTGCTGTCGCTCCTCGGCGCGGGCGACCTCGCCTTTGGACAGGTAGTAGCCTCCCGCCGTGGCCCAGCTGCCCTTGAGATCCTCCTTGTCTGGGTCTGCTGCAGACGAGGACGCAGCGCTTTCGTCGTCACTGTCCTGCTGTTCTCCGTCGCGCTTTGCCCCCTCCTCCTCGCTGTCCTGCTCCTCTTCATCGGATGCAGTGGCCTTTCGCTTCTTGTCACTGCCATTCTTGACCTTGTCGAACCTGCTCGTCCGTGCGTCCGTCAGCGGCTGCAGGTCCCTATCCCTGTTCTTGATGCGCGTGTTGAGCTTGATGGCGGACCTGCCCTTGCCTGCGGTTGTCGCTTGGTGGGCGTCGCCGTCCTCCTCATCGTCGTCGCCGTTCTCCTGCTGCTGTTGATGAAGGTACCTCGTCGATATCCCCGAAGACGGCAGCCTGAGGGAGAGCACCTCCTCCTGTGTGAGATCATCCAATTCGTCGTCGTCGTCGTCGTCGTCATCGTTGTCGTTGCCTGCATCAATTTCGGGCGGACAGGTCCATCAAAATCAGCCACTCCCAGCCAGCAGCACGCCAGCACGGGCAAGGTCAGAGATGCCCACCTCGACGACGACCAGCAGCACGCCGTCCACCATCGAGTGCAATCTCATCGTCACCCATCCCAAATGCATCCTGCCCTGTGAAGCCAGCGTCCCTGCTGGACGTGATGCGGTTCACGCTGCCCGCCTTTTTCATTGCAATGGCATCGCTGCCTGCGCCGTTGGACCCGCTGCGGCCCCCTCCACCCCGCTTGGTGCTGCCGTTGCTCCCACTCGACTGCTTCTTCTCCTTGTGCCGTGCCATACTGATGTGCTATGTGCTATGTGCTATGTGCTATGTGCTATGCTGTCGGAAAGAGGCAGAGCCGCAGAGGAAAGTCGCCACTGAGGGACTTACCTAGACGCCGAACCTGAGTTCGGCCAACCAGCAGAGAGTCCATCACCGCAATGCCATGTCCAACGCCATCTGTTGGACCAGGACAAACTCTTCACAGTCTAGGCTACAGCAAGTAAGAACAAGTGGGCTTTTCAAAAGCGCATCCTGCTGTGCGCACAGCGCTCGCTGGCCCTACAGTTGCACGATGGACCCACCCACTGCCGCTTTCTCTGTGTGCCCTCACGTAGGCGACATCGACATGGAGCTCGCAGCGCGCATCCTATCTCGCGTGCCGTCCGCACTATCATCGGCCAAGCTACTCCCCTCCGAAAGGGATGGGTAGACGGGAGCGCTCTTCCCAGGACTGGTCCTGATCGCCTCAGACACTGCAACAGACTGGTACCGTCTCGTCATCGAGATGGGCGGAGGAGGCGGATACTGCCTGTTCAAGCTTGCAAACGAGTAGAAGCCACCCGAGCCGTTGCCATTGCTGACGACTGACGGCTTGCCCGCCGACATGGACACAGGCGAGTCGCTGGGATCCGATGGATCGACAGGCCGAGCCTGCTTGCCGTTGGTGTTGCCACGGATGTTCGCCCTTGCATTTGGCGAAGCGTACGGGATCGTTACGTACTGCTGGCCGGCGACACCGACCGAAGTTAGGCCCTTGTGAGCTGTGGAGTCGCCCGTCTTCTGGCTGGCCATGCCAGCACTGCTCGCCGCCGCGCGTACCCTGGGCAGCTGGTGGATAGCCACGACAGGCAATGTGTACGTCGCCCCGGGCAGCTTGGATACATGCGTCAGAGCAGCTGTCGCTTCTGCTGTTGACGCTGACGGATCGTCCGATCCTGGCAGCTTGTACCGCACCGCGGTCCCGTGCGTCCCGTTACTCGCGGCCCCCGGCAGCGGAGGAGCCGAAGACCAGCCAGCTTGGATCTCGATAGGCGCCGACATCGCCCCTACTTGCGACGAAGCGAGACCCGCATATCGTGGCGGACTAGCCGGCCGCTCGCGGCCTTGTGCGGGCTCGGCAGCTGGGCGTGTGTTGACAGGCGGCGGACGATGTGCGCCTTGCCGCTTGCGCTGGCCTTGCCTCGCATGCGTTTGAGACTCGACGCCACCAGCCTCGCGGAGCAGAGCCTCACGCCGCTCCTCCTCTTCAGCTTCCAGCAGATCCGTCTTCGATACGGGCCGTACATCCGCTCGGGCAGCTTTGCGGCCTCTGGACGTCGTCGCGCTAGGCACAATCACCTCGTCCTCCGAGACCGATACCTCGTCCTCGCTGAGCCGGCGCTTGGCGCCTCGCTTCCGCTTCTTAGGCTGAGCATCCTGCAGCGACAGGTCGCCGCCGACGTATGCGCCATCGCCGCCACTGCTGCCGGCTCCCTTCGCTGCCAAAGACGCCGACTTGGCCATGGCGCTGCGAATGACTGCAGGGACATGCGCGTCCAGCCCGTCGACGGAGTGGCCATTCGCAGCGGGTGCGAGCTTCGGAAGACCGTTCAATGTAGCCCCGACCGGACCAGGCGTCTCGCCCTCTTCGTCATCGAGGTCCGCCTGACCGCGCTTCTTTCGCGCTTTACGGATGTATGGCGATTTGATAGGGTAGATGTCGAGGAACGAGTCCGGTTCTGCCGCAGGAAGGGATACAGCTTTCTGAGATCAACAGGCCATGGTATGTGCAGTGACTACTCTGAGGGCCTCACCTGGTGGTTCCGTGCTTGGCGGCGGCTCCTCAAGACCTCCGTCTGGATTAGTGATAGGCGGGCGCTGCAGGCGTGCTTGCAACAGCAAGGGGAATCTCTCATTTGAGTCCCGGGACTTGTAGACCTAAGGAGATGGGAGGGGGCGTGTCAGCCCCGTACTAGCACACAACATGTCGTGGTGCTCGTGCAGCTTGCCTCGGCGTAGGTTTCTGTCGAGGTCTGCGCATGCCAGCCAAAGAGCTCAGCATTGCTACCCGACAGCAGGTGACGCAAAAGGCCGACACTCACCAGCCCGCTCGTCTTGTCCTTCTGGCCCATGTCGTAGAACAGCCTCGGGCTGAGCCACGGATGGTCCTTGCATACGACGATCGCTCTCAAGTCACCCTTCTCGCCCTTGAACTCGACCGCAGGTATCTGGCCTTCACGCTCGGGGAGGAGCGGGGTGACCTCGAAGCAGAAGCGGTAGCCGAGTGACCAGGCGCAGCCGAGATGCACCCATTTGCCGCACGAGTCGCAGGGAAGACACGCGCCAGTCTGACAGCCGCTGCAGATGGTGCACGTCTGCACAAGCAGCGAGAAGTGGCATTGTCATCAACGGGCAGCTCCGCTATCGAGCGAGATCCCGCGACTCACCTGATCGAACTTGCACTTGTCGACTAACTGAGTGCCCTCTACAATGTTGAGGTGCACGGGGTCTTCGAAGCTGAGCTCTTGGTGCCAGATCCCGCAAAAGAGGTGTACAAAGCTGGCAGGAGAAGGTCACATGCGAAGTGGCAGGAACGTTAGAACCGAACAGCGCAGAGGAGAGATGTTGTCGCAGCTCACCGTCCATCCTCTGTCGGCTTGAGGGCCTCCAGAGCCGAGTGTATTTGGCCTCGATGAACGGGCGGCGATTTAATGGGAGGGCAGAGCGCACAGCAGATCTGTACAGAGTAGCCCGGCGGTGTCAGCAAACTCTCCGAGGCGCTGAAGACGAGGTGGAGCTCCGAAAGAGAAAGGGACCCACATCGCCCGTTCCTCGAGCCTCCTCATCCAGCGCGCAGATATCGCAATTCCACCCGCCCCGCGGCGTGCCGTCCGCAATGCCATAGCATGCATTGTGGACCGATATGCCGCAGGTCTCGCACTGGTAGTTCGCGGCCTTCGGCTCGGGCCGCTTGCACATGACGCACGGCTTGAAGCCGGGCAAGGACTGCGGGTGCACTCTGACGCCGGGACTGGCGAGCGAATCCATCACGGTGTCGCTCGTGGCTTTGCGGCCGCGCCCACGAGCGCCACTCGCAGTTGGTGGAGGCGTGGCAGTGTCGTTCCGTGAGAGCGCGTAAGGGGAGTCCGGGCTTGTCGACCGCTGCGGGAGGATCTGCTTTGAGAGCGCATGCTTCTTCTTCTTCTTCCCGTCTCGGGCTGTGAATGCCAGTGGTCACTCTCCGTCCAAGCTGCACATAGCTCCCGAGGCAGGCAGGCTCACCGTCTCGAATGTCTTGCTCCTCAGGTGAGAGAGCGGGTGTAGGGTTGCCGTCTGTCGCGAACGTTCCAAAGTCAATAACGACGATCTGCCGCTAGGAAGTCCATGTCCTGAGATAGAGCAGGGACACCTACAATGCCGCCATTGAACCGCACAGCTGGGACACATGACCTTCGCATGCCGGACGCCCGCCGTGGGCTCTCCGACTCCGTCTGGGCACTTGTA
Organism: Symmetrospora coprosmae; assembly: GCA_008802785.1. Taxonomy (NCBI): domain Eukaryota; kingdom Fungi; phylum Basidiomycota; class Cystobasidiomycetes; family Symmetrosporaceae; genus Symmetrospora; species Symmetrospora coprosmae. The sequence goes on along the minus strand of VUYT01000021.1, from coordinate 79,363 downwards.
CCACAGCTCTGCATGCTCGACGTGGCAAACCGCGCACGTCCTCCGGACGACTTTCCGCCGCCCATCGGTCATTGGCGGTGGCGAGCCGGCCAGAGACGACTCTTCATCGTCCGTCGATTCGCCCACGCTCCCTCCGTCATGCCCGTTGCTCCCGGCCGGCGCGCGTCCATTCGCGTGGCCGTGCACATCGTGCTCAGCCTCGCCTTCGAGGCCGGACGGTTCGACCGTACCGAACTTGTCTTTGGCGGAAGCGTCATCCGCGTTCAAGTGCTGTCGTGAAGGGTACGTCTCGCGGTAGAAGTAGTGCACAATCTGCGGAGTCGTCTTGCTCGGGATACCCTCCTTGAACTCGCCAAGCTCGTCCTCAAGCGCGTCGAGCATAACCTCATACTCGCGAACTTCGGAAGGCGTCCATACCGCCAAGCCGGGAAAGTCATTCGCTAGGCCTTCTTGCGTCAACCTCGACAGCTTGCTCGTTGCGCTCGGCAGCGAGGGTGATGCACGCAGTATTTGCAGGGCGTGGTCGAGAATGTCGACCGATGGCCGGGCGAGATAAGCAGGAGAGCAGCGGGCGGCATCTAGATACGCGTCCATCTCTGCTTCCGTATACTGCTTCTTTGCTGCTGATGATTGGCTGCTCTTGACGTCCGGAGGCACCCAGTACACGTCGACCGTGTCGTCCCCGCCTCGCTCCCGCTCGAGCGCCTCCTCCTCGGCTTGCTGCTCAGCAGCCGCTTTCGCGCTCTTGCTCGTGCTCTTCTTGGGAGGCGGCGGCTTCTTCTTTACGTGCGTCTCTTCCGGCTCGCCCGGGATCTGCAGCGCCTGGTAGCGCGTGCCCACGCGGGTCGACGCGCGCGGGTAGATGGGGTCGTGCGGGTCCGTGATGGACTCGTAGTGCACGTGCTGCCCAAAGTACCGGTACGGCCAGCTGTCCTTCTCGCGCCATTTGGTCGAGTCGAGCTCGCCTTCTGTGTGGACAGCCGCGCGGTGCTTGCCTTTGCGCTTGCTCCCGCCTACCAGCTTCACCTGCCCGCCATCACTGCCCGTGCTATTGCTAGCTGCTGCAGCGGCGGCCTCTTCGCGCGCTTTACGCTTGGCAGCGGCCGTCTCTGCGCGCGTCAGCTTCCGGCCCCCACCGCCGCCGGCTGTGCCGTCTGGGTCGTCCTCAGCATCGAGCTCGAGGTCGCTGTCGTCCTCTGCAGCAGCCATGTTGCACCTTATGCAGTTCCACCGCCACCCGAGCGCAGGCTTGCGTGGTAGAGGCGGGTCCAGGCAGCCGAGATGCCAGCTCTGGCTGCACGTCGAGCACGTCACGCTGTCGTCGCGCGCGGCAAAGGCGTGGCAGGCGGCACAGCTGCGTGTCGCATCGCAGAGGTCGTTGGCCGTCCCGACTTCGGTGCAGATGAACTCGTAGTTTGTGCGGAGGTGTTCGAGGACGTTGGCTGGTGTTTACGCGTGCGGTGAGCCATTAGCGGTGCGCTTTCTGTCAGTACAAGGACCGGCCCAACTTACCCGGCGCATTCATGACCTGCGAAGTCGGCACAAGGTCGAATGGCTTGTGCATGAAGCGGTCGTACAGCTGAACGGCGCAAGAGTATCAGCTAGCTGCGTCTGCGTCTTGCTCTGCTAAGTATACGCGCGACGCGGACCACCTCCGCCCCGCCTTTCGGTGGCGAAAAGTGGTGCGGAAGGCGCGTCTGTCCGCAGTCGCCCCCACCTGAAAGAAGATGAAGCAGTCGTCGAGCCTCTTTGTCCCTTCTGGATCCTCGAGGAAGTCCCTGTACATGACTCTGCACCGGCTCCGTACGTGCAAGAGGGGCACGGTCCCGACCATAAAAGTCGCAAAGACGATGCGATGGTCTGCGAGGTTCCGGTTTGTCACGTCCCGGCGGCGCAGGTAGTAGTTGACTGTGATCTTCGCTTCTTCTCCGGGCGACGTTGCAGGGTGCAGCCCGATGATCCGGCACACCATAAAGGGCGAGCCGCCCTCGCGCTGGCTGTAGGGTGCGCCGACATAGACGTGCTCTGGGGGGGGATGTCCGGTAGGTTCCGCAGAGAAAAGCGAAGCGGAAGCGGAAGCGGAAGCGTCAGGGTGATGAGTAGCATACTAGAGCAGACGCGAGCACACGCACCCCCTACGCGGTACTGCGAGATATCCTTTCGCGCTCGCCTCGGAGCCAACGAGGCCGAGGAGGAGGACAACGTCCCTGTGGTCTTGCCGTTCCTCGCGCTCGCGCTCTGCGGGACAGACGACGACGACGGTCCGCCATTGGCGAATCCATTCGCTATTGCTGTATTTGTGCTCAGGCTGGTCCTCGCCCTTGCTCTGGCCGTCATTGACGTCCCGGCCGTCCTGTAATAGGCAGACGAAGGCTCCCCCGCGGGCATCGCTCAAGGGAGGAACGGAACGGCCGGCGATGCTGTCGTGGATGGTGTGCAGCACCTCTGCGCAGCCATTCGATGTGCCGTTGTTGCGATGTTATATGTTATTATTGCAGCGTGGGATCCAAGGAGAGCTCGGTTCGGCCTCGTGGGGGCAACGGGGATGGATATCCTTCCACCAACACATCAGATACAGATGGCAACAACGGCGAGCGATACACGTCCACAAGCGCAATAGCAGCATCTACGCTACGCAGTAATGGCAGAGGCTGCCCCGTCTGCGCTCTCGCAGCATCGCTTCGACAGCGCGCGGAAGCGCCTCCTCGGGGGATATCTGCTGCTCCTCTGCGTCGTCGTGCTGTGGACGAGGTGCGCATCTCGATACTGCGCAATCATGGGCGCACACACTGATTCCGGATGCTCTACTCCATCTCGCAGCTCGTCCTTCATCACCAATGTGTGTGCGATTGCTCTCCGTTCTTTCGCCCGACAGCTGACACGCCCCGAGAGGATATCCATATCTCCCCAAGGCGCTCTTCACGTCGATGGAGTACAACAAGGTGCGCTCAGACAGCATGAGAGCAGCACAGCGGCCGACCAACTGATCCGGATACCCGTACGCACGCCATTCACCCGTCTACAGCCCGTGTTCAGCACCTTTCTGCAGACATCGAGCTTTGCCCTGTACCTGATCAGACCGGGCTATCGCTGGCTGCGCGCGTGCTACAGAGAGCGCAGTGGAGGGGCGAGCAGCGGCGAAGGAGAGTCCGTCAAGCAGGAGACGAGGTGCGTTGGCATATCGCTAGAACGAAAAGGCTGGGTCTGAGGTCCCGTCTGTTCCCAGAGGTGCCTATGCACCCGTCAGCTCGGACGCCGGTGGCGACGACGCGGAGGATGGCGTGACCCGGAGCTTGTCGCGCGATACAGCAGGCCTCCAACCTTCTGCATCTGCATCATCCAGCTCTGCACTGGATACGCACTCCCTGCCAATGGCATCCGATGAGGAACCGCCCTTGACCACCCCCGAGACGGCCAAGCTCGCCTTGATGTTCTGCACTGTTTGGTGAGGCCGAGGGTGCTCCACCGCTGCAGGCCACTTGCATTCTCCAGAACAGCATTGACGCCTTGGCCTTCACGTCCACGCACTCCTTCGCTCTCTGTGCTTGTTTCAACCGGGTTCGATTATCGTCCATCGCGCAGGTTTGCCGCCAACGTCACCATCAATGCCGCGCTCGCCCACACCTCGGTCAGCAGCGTGACGATCCTCTCGTCCCTCTCTGGGCTGTTCACGCTCATCATCGGCGCCATCTTTGGTATCGAGCGGTTCAACGCCGTGCGCCTGCTCGCCGTCGCCGCGAGCATCATCGGCGTCGTCCTCGTCAGCAAGGCCGACAACGAGATTGCGCCCGCCGCAGACAGGGAGAAGCTCGCAGAGGGCGTGCACGCGCTCACGCTGTTGGCGCGGGACGCGATACTCCCGCGAGAAGCGGCGGGACTGCCATTCCCGGAGCACCCGCACATCAGACCAAAGCATCCCATCCTCGGCGACGCCCTTGCCATTGCGTCTGCGGCGTGCTATGCCATCTACACGCTCTTGCTCAAGGCAAAGACGGGAGACGAGTCGCGCATATCGTGCGTAGCGGGTGCTCTGTCTCGATGCAGTTTCTAAGACGCAGGCTGATGTGCTGGTCTGCCTGGCGTGCCGTGCCGCAGGATGACGCTCTTCTTCGGCTTTGTCGGAGGGCGAGTCGGCATCTCATGCTTCAATCGCTATTCGCGTACGCACGGCTGACGCCTGCCGCCCATTCCTCCCAGCTGGAACATCCTCCTCTTCTGGCCCATCCTCGTCATTCTCAACTACACGGGCATCGAGCCCTTCGAGTGGCCGCACCAAGGCACCGTCGTCTTCTTCCTGCTGCTCAACGCGAGCATCACGTTCGTGAGCGACATGACCATGATGGTGTCGATGCTCATGACGTCCCCGCTGGCCGTGACGCTCGGCCTGAGCTTGACGATCCCGCTCGCCGTGTTTGGAGACATCCTGCGCGGGACGGAAATGGGCGGCTTGACGCTCTTCTGCGGAGCGGCGCTCGTGCTCGGCGGATTTGTGGCTGTGGGACTGGCGGACGCGCAGGAGAAGGACGAGGAGATTATAGAGCAGATCCTTGGGCCTGCACCCGGGTCTGTCGCGTACAGCGATGCGGAGACGGGGAGGAGGAGACGCTCGAGTGCAGCGTGGAGTAGATCGCGGAGCAGGAGTACCAGTCCCCATCCCGGCGTGCGGGATCAGCCGCCGCTCCCTGAGGATGGTCGATCAATTGCGGGACCTTCGCTGTCACGGCAAGCGCAGGCACCGTCAGCCAGTCAGGAACGGTTACTCAGGAAGTAGGTCCTCTGTATTCATCCGTCGTGTGCATCTAGCCGCGTCAGGAATGTGTATGCTTTGTTGTCGTAGCAACATGTTGGAAGATCTGCTTTATTGCGGCATGCAAAGGTATCACGCCGACAAGCAAGTGAGGCTATCACGTTCGCGTTGAAAGAGGGCGCCGGTGTACCGCTACTGCAGAGATCGACTGCCAAACGGATCCGTCTTGCGGAATGACGCAGCCTGCTCTCTTAAGTAGGCCTGATGAGCCCTCTCCTCCGGCGGTGTGTGCCGGCCTGTAAACTGCGCAGCAAGAGGGTAGGGAGGGCGTGCATTTGAGGTCCGGACTGCCGCCGCGTTGCGAAAAGCCTCTATTTCTCCAGACGCCTGTAGACGCGGCGCCCACTGAGGAGGGGGAGGACCAAGCTGTAGATGCCGCCCGCCAGGTTCAAGAAAGGCGGGCTGTGCTCCTGTCGGCAGCGATGGTCGCGCGGGTCGAGGAGACGTACGGCGGTCGTAGGTGCTCTGATGGGAGAGCAAAGACGAGCGCTGAGCAGCAGGTGGAGGCGTCGATCGGGCAGCTGAAGCCCTCGTCTCCCGTGACTGAGCCTGCACCTGGGGATCGGGTACAGCCAGATGTCGCTCAACCGCACGAGAAGACTCGCGCAGCTGAGTGGACCGCCCGATCTGCATTGGTATCGGAGCAGGCTGTCGTGCACCAGCTGGCAGAGCATTCCGCTGGGTAGATACCCGCGCATGCTGAGAAGCGGGTCGGGGCGTACGTCCAGTAGCAGAGCGAGATATCCGGGTGGTGTTTTGCACGGGCGCGTGTCGTGCAGCCTGAGCTTGGGCCTGCGGCGGCCGCTCTGGTCGCCAGGGCTGATGAGACTGGAGGGTTATGATGCCCGACAGCCGGCGACATTCGTCTACGGAGAAGGTATGCCACCTGAGATGTTTGGAAAGGGCCGCTGTACCCCGTTGCGCATGCGTATCAGCGCGGCAGAGACGCCCAGCCAAGGGAGCCATTGCGATCCTGCGCATAGCTTGCGCGCACCCACATCTATCGCCGTAGCTTTCAGTGCAGCGGGACATAGGGCAGTCATGCGTATCTATGCTGACAGTATAGCCCTCTTTCCCCTGGGATTCGCCTAGGGACAGTAAGGCTTGACACAAATTCTTGTGACCTGTTTGAAAAATATAAGCATGTGTCGGAAGATATCGACGGCATGGAGCCTGCAAATGCAGTGCGTCTGTTCTAGGGCAGGCCTAGGGCTTACACGACATCCGGGACCGTTCCATTGGCCGGGAGAGTCCGCTGCGATGCGGTGGATTGCAGTCAGGCAAAAGTAGCGAGTGACTGGAACGCGAACGGCAGCCTCGACGTACCAGAGTTCGCATGTGCGTACAGTAGGGGGACCGCTCTTGGTTCTACGGGGCATCGTACCTCGACCGTCTTATCCGAGTAGTCTGTGCTTGTCCAACGGGATGGAGCGAGGGTAGGGTTGCGGAGTGTGGTGCAATGGGTGCAAAGGGGCCAGATTGTGACAGAGTTTTACGGTCACACCTTTGTGATGGTCGGGGCGATGCACCCGCCTGCGGTACGGCCGGACTTGACAGAGCGCAAGAACGGCGTGATCCGGCGCGTCCGCGCGGACTTCTGTTGCAAGCCCTCGAGAGGGAAGCGCTCACCGGGACCGGCATCGCTTATCCAGGGGACAGACACCTGGTGTGAGCATGGCGGGAGGGAACGCTTCGACGACGTAATGTCAAGCAGCTACAGTCGAAAGCCGCCATCCGAAGGACAGTCCCAGGCTGTGTGTGCCGAGCTAGGCTTCCGTTTTTACGAAGTAGGAACGGGGACGCAGGCCAGTATCAGTTGCTAGGAGACCCTCAAGATGGGCTCAATTGTCAGTAAAAAATGCAGAGGGACAGAGACAAATCAAGTGAAGGGCGGTATAGAGAGCATTCTCTATGTGATGGTGTATCGTCTAGGGTATCAGCAGCGGGCGGGTGTAGTAAAGTGAGTCATCGCCCGTTCCTTGGAGGTTGAGTTTGGGAATTAGCTGCCTGCTGCTGGCTATATCTCTGTATCATGGCCCAATATGCGGGTGTACCGTAAGCCGGTAGGGGGGCAGGTTGCTGCGATGTCGCAGACGAAGGTTGTCGCGAAAGAGGGGGAGGAGTGCGCTGGGGAGATATGCGAGGGGACCTTCGCGTCGTCTGTGCAGATCCTTGTGTCGGCTGTACCTGCGGCTGAAACTGCTGATGACGCAGCGCAAATATCACCGAGAAGCGCTGGTAGTCTGCTTGATTGAAAGTATGTGCTCTCAAGTGATGAGTCAGCCCGGCTATTGCACGGGTGAAGGTGCGTCAGCCTGGAAGGGCCAGAACGGAGCAAATTCCTGTAGGCACTCACGTCGAGTAGTGGATAAGCTTCCACAACCTCGCATAGGACAGTTGTGCGAGCCAATCTGAACCGTGTAGCCATCTGTGCCCTGACTTTGGGCTAATTCCAGGAGAGCTCCGCATTGTTGCTCATGTGCTGCCATATGCAATTGTTGCAAAGCCATAAGCGAGAGCTCTGCGCACGTACGATGCCCGCCGTCTACTCACCATGCATTCTGTTCTGATCCATTTGACTCGAGAGCGCGCTGCCGATGGAGAGGGAAGGGCACTTTAGAGTCAGGCGCATGATGCTCAGCCAGACAACCGACCAGTGCTGGCACGAGCGACGAGGGGCGTGGCTGCGTGACATTTCTTAGACTTGCGAGATGTCGAGGTCGAGTGGAGGGAGGCAAGAGTGCTTTGCTGTGGAGGCCTGCTGCCTGCGCGATCGACGTGCTAACTCGCATCCATGTGCCTGCCAAGGCGCTGCATGCAACCCAAACCTGCCTACCAGTCATTACATGAGATGACGTGACGGCTAATCCACCCTCGTGACATCCGCCGTCGGCCCTATGAAAGGGTTCCGCACAGCCTGGAACCCGCGACCGTTGGTGTGGCGACAAGCAGCTGCTCTCTCGGCTGCGGAGCTGCACCTCGTGATTGTTCAGCGCAAGATGTGGTAGAGGAGCAGGACAAGGGGTACGTCAGTCCAGCCTTGGGCGGGTCTTGCCACGCCCTCTATATATCGAGACAGGGAGGATACGCGACCACCCTCTTGTCGAGGCTCCTTAAGCATAGTGGTACGCTCGTCAGTCTGCAGCAGAAACCGCTTTCGTACGGGGACCAGTCTGTAGGCGTCGGTTGGCCAAGTCTTCATTGTATGAGGGCAGAGACAGAGGCCAAGCGTCAGGTAGAAGTGGACGGGCTTTTGAACGGTATCCCGTTCACTGCTTGACCAGCTTGTTCACGAGCGGAGACAGAGAGACGAGTAAATAGGTCCGGACACGGAAGATATTTGTCTATATTCGGAAGGATCGTCTAGGGTATCAGCGGCGTGCGATCTCGTTGCAGAGTGTATCATCGCCCCTCTCCCGGAGGCAACGGGCGGAAGTGGGTGGGCTGCCCCTGACTCCGCTGCCGCAACATCTCGTAATAGGCTGGCGTGCCGGGCGCTGGTGGAGCAGGATGTTGTTGCTGCTGTGACGCTGCAGGGGGAAATTGCGTTCGAGGAGCCGGGCCAGGTGCGTTTGGCGTCGAGGTCATCGGAGGCATTCGTTGTATCGGTCGTGTAGCACCGGGAGCGGATGGTCCCACAGAAGCTGGGCCGGCGGGAGGCGGCACTGCTTGCATCGGTCGAGCGGGTCCTTGGGCTGGTCCTGGAGCGGGCTGCAGTCGGCTGGCCGGCGCTATCCTCGGAAGCAGCTGGCGTGGTTGTGCGGAGCGTACTGGGCTTTGCGCCGGCTGCTGTTGCGAAGGACGGATCCGGAAGAGGGCATCCCAGTCCTCTCTAGGAAGTGGATTTGAATCCGGATGGCCACGTAGGTGGTTCAACAGTCCCGCTAATACGTAGACCGAGGCGCGTATAGTTTCAGCTCAGACTGCTTGGGTGAGGAGGTGTCACCGGCAGCACTTACTTCGAGTTTGGTGGTAAGCGTTACAAGACGCCACCGGACATGGGTGTGAATTAGGGCTGACAGTGTATCCAGTCTTGCCCTGCTTCCGGGCAATTTCCAGAAGGGCGGCGCACTGCAATCTGTGTACTGTCTCGGGTCCAGTCTGTCAGAAGAAAGGCGTCTACCGATTGCGATGCCACGCTTATACGCACTTGCCATACTATGCTTATCCATCGTACTCCGGAGTCCACTGCAGAGGCAGAGGAAGATGCAGTTCAGATTCAAGAGGGAGCGACTCATTCTGCTACAAGACTGACCAATTCTTGCAATCGAGCAATTGTCGCGCACGGCCAGTCGGCATTGTGTGGAGTACTTTGGCACTTCTGGGAAGTCCCTCGTAGACGGGGTCGACTTCTGCCGATGCAGTAAGTTGGTGCAGGGAGCAGAGAGCGCTTGCTGAGATCGTCACTGGAGCAGGTAGCAGGCTCGCTCGCACCCTTGTCTCGGTCAAGGCGCTGCACGTAGCCCCTGCTCATGGTGGCGTGACAGCTGGCCCACCCTTGCGACCTCCACCCCAACGCCCTTTGAAAGGGTTTCGCACAGCCTAAACCTGCGACTGCTAGAGTGGCGACAAAGCAGCTGCTCTGTCGAGTGCAGAGCTGCATGTCGTGACTGTGGCCAGTTGTGGCGAGGTGATTCGAGCAGTCCGTCAGTAGAACCCGTCTGGAGCCGCCGTGTCCCAATTTGAAGGAGAGGTGTATATGGAGACAAAGAAGCGTAGGCTATGCTACAGCGTTGATAGAGCATGGACCTGTCAGATGCACAGCTGAGTAAGCCGCGGTGTGCATCGCTCTAGAGCGATGACGGCGAGTGCAGCTCACTACGGGAGACTACTAGACGTTGAAGCCGAAACCGCGCATGCATTCGCGATGCCGTTCTACAATGCTCTTGCACTTTTGCGAGCTCTCCGAGTCTTCGTCGATGTTGCTGCCGTACTTGAGGAAGCAGTCATCGCGCTCTTTCTTGGTGTCCGGGCAGGCGCAGCATCTGCGGGCGACACGAGAGCATGAGCGCAACTGTGACACACCATAGATGTGCACCAGCTCCACTCACGGCTTTATGCCTTGCGGGTTCTTCTCGGATACGAGCTTTGCATTGCTTTGGACTGACGCCTTCACGACGGGCTCGGGCGATGTCGCTGGCGTGAGCGAGCCAGACGAGGATGGTGTAGACGAGGATGAAGACGAGAACCAGGACGACATGCTGTACTTGGATATGCTGTTTGATGGGTAGGATACAAGCAGAGAGAAGCTAGATGAGCTCGTCGGTGGCGTCTTTGCTGGCGGGGGCTCGCCCAGAGGTTGGCTCCGGACGACATCGAGGGCATGGCACAACAGCTGCGTTGGCAGCGCAGCATCCATGGCAGCGGTGGACATCGCATTCATCGTCGTCATGCTCGTCTGCGCGGTTCGCCCGCCCTTCTTGCCGCGACCGTGGTCTTGACGTGCCTGGCCGTCATTGTGCAGCCCGTCAGCGCATCCATCGGAGACCGCAGCTACGCCTACCGCGCATGCCAGTCGAACTGCATCAGCTCAACGTGCGATGCTTTCTCCGATGCTCCATCCGAGGCGAGGGCGCCCCCGCCGTGGCTATGGTCCTGCAGCGCCGACTGCGGGTACGCGTGCATGCACAACCTCACCGACGCAGCCATCTCACCTCTGCTCACATCCGACGAGAAGCTGCGTCTGCTTCCCGGTCTCCCGCCAGACCGCGTCGTCCAGTTCAACGGGAAATGGCCTTTCTACCGCCTCGGCAGCGTCCAGGAACCGCTCAGCGTCCTCTTCTCGCTTGCCAACCTCGCCATGCACGTCAAGTACGGGCTGGGCATGCGCGCAAAGCTGCCAGATAGCCTGCCCGCCCCGCTCAAGCATGCCTATGCGCTCGTCCCGCTCGCTGGGATCAATCTCTGGATCTGGTCCACCGTCTTTCACACACGCGACACCCCCGCAACAGAGAAGCTCGACTATTTCTCCGCGGCAGCGAGCATGATGTGCAACCTCTACGTTGCCGTCGTGCGTCTCGCTGGACTCTACGCTTTTCCGGCATCAGCAACGCGAGACACGTCCGCCTTTGCGCGGAAAGCGGTGGCCGCGCTGCTCTTCGCAATCTTCGTCTGCCACACCTCTTATCTCACCTTCTGGCGGTTCGATTATGGCTACAACATGCAGTTCAACATCGGCATAGGCATCCTGCACAACCTGCTCTGGTCCGCCTGGTCGCTGCATCACTTCCGCCTGCCTGCCCGAGCATTGTCGTCGTCGGCTCGGCGCGCTCCGCATTACCTCCGCCCAGTAGCCGTACTCACCCTCCTCAGCTCGCTCACAGCGCTAGAGCTCCTCGACTTTCCGCCGCTGTATCGCGCACTCGATGCGCACGCGCTGTGGCACCTGAGCACTATACCCATCATTAAGATGTGGTACGACTGCCTCCTAGTCGACGCGTGGTGGCTGGTCGGAAGGGAGGCAGAATACGCAGAGGGCAGCAAAAGTCAGGAGAAGGGACTGCGGACGGCATAGCACTTGTTTGCACGGTACAACAGTCAAGGAGGCAGGAACAAACACACGGCTACGATCGCTCGCTGCGCCGCCAATTTTCGGGGGGACCTAGAGGGGCCGGAATGCCGCACTTTACGGTGGTGGCGTGGGACGGCGAAGGCGATTGCTCCGTCGCGGTGCCCTCACGCCCGCCACAGGAGCCGGCGGTGCCCGAAGCCTCGGCGCGGCCCTTCTGTTTGGGGGACCTACAACGCCTGAAGTGGGTGTGCCAGCTGGGGATGGCCGGCGAGCCTGCTGCATGCGAGATCCGAGCAGGGCCTGCGAGGGCCCCTGCGGTCTCGGACGCCGCATAGCTGGTCCAGGCGATGCCGAGGCGCCAGGTCGTGCCAGGTTGGTCGAATTAGGGCTGGGTCCTGCAAGGCCCATCAGCGCTGCTGCCACATCCCTCTCAGCGGACGCTAAGGCAGAATTCCCGGCGCCGGCTTCCAGTCTTGCAGGAGAAGCCGTGACGGGCGGCGACAGCCGGCGAGGCTGCTGTTGATACACTCCCCGAGTCTCGGCCGCATACAGCTGCTGGCTCGTCGACTGTCCAGTACGGGCGTATAAGGGTTGCGAAGAGACTTGAGCAGGAGGGAGCTGCGTAGTTGGCTGCGGACCCCGCGGCATACTTTGCGGGCTGCTGAAGCGGGCTGCAGCTTGGAAGTTCGTTAACAGGGCCGCATCGTTCTGGGAGGCCGCGTGCTCAGACATGCGTGGGCTGTTCTGACCAGTGGCCTGCGGGGACCGAGAGGTGTACCATGCTGGTGCCTTTTTGGTTGAAGGCGGCCGACTGTCGGTGTAGGGCCGTAGCGGACCACCTGTCTGAAACTGCGAGGGCGCCTGCGATGTCGCCTGCGAAGGCGCATACGATGGGCGAGAGGAGGCTGCCTGCGCACTTCCAGAGACAGAACCGCTTGGAAGCGTAGCTGATTGTGCATATCTCCATTGACCGTAAGGCGCATTGGACACAGGAGTGGCGTTGTTATTGTATGATCCTGCGCCAAATCTGCTTGCGGCAGCGATGTCCGAAGGGGTTGGCGGGCCATACGGGCTCACATAGTGGTTTGCCTGTCTCGCTGAAACCGCTGCTGATGGGGTCTGATACTGCGGTGCGCCATAGTTGTTCTGTACTGATGTTGGACGTACTGGCCGCATGGTCTCTCGCCTGGCATCGGGTTGACTCGGCGCGATCACCGTTGAGGGGTCTGGCCAGTACTGCGGAGGAGGTGTCGTCAGATCGAAGACTGGCTGTTCGGGAAGATCCACGACTGGCTGCATCTGGTCCCGACCCGAAGCTGGGCGCGCGGCGCTGTCGGTACCAGGCCTTCCAATCCTGAAGCGTCCCAGTTGCCCTTGGGCATTTTGGCCGGAACTCGTCTGCGGTCTGCCATGTCGGGCGTCGGCGATTCTCTCATCTAGACTTCTTTGGCGAGGCTGAGCTTCAAGTGGATATTGTGTTCTGATCCTCGCGAGCACATTTTGTGCATCCTGCGCTTCTGCGGCGGTGTTTTTCCCGAGCAGCCTTCTGACGCCGATGCCGTGTAGAAGGAAGCCTCCGTGAATCATGCTGATGTGCGTAATAAGGCCGCCTATAAGTGTCTGAGTACACATCAGATTGCTGTACCAGAATGTCCCAACTGAGCAGGACAGTCGGAGCTCAAACCATGGCAATGCCTACCTCTTCTCTGTAAAGCGTGCGTGCTCTTCTCACAGCCTGGAAATGGGCATAGATTGCTGTTGAGATCGTACTGGGAGATCCCCAAGGCGCGTACTATAGCCCTCAGGACCTGACACGACGGTATGTGTGCTGCGGGGGCGTGCAGGCATTAGAGGTCATCAACCAATCAATCAGTGCACGAGTGGCAGTCTTAGTTGAAAGAAACACACTTTTCTCCACATCACGCTTTGTCTCTGCGGTATAGCCACTTTGGAGGCGTAGGAGAGGATCTCAGCCTCTACAAATCAACCCGTCCTCGCGGCTGAACGCACCAGTCGCACGCCCAGTAGGTGAGCCACGCGAGATTCGACGCGTTCTCGCTCGGCGGAGATCTTTCTCGTGAGCCTGCCGCACCGCCCCTTCGTTCGGGCGGCATAGTCGCGTGGTGGCTGGGTCCCGCAACGGGTGTCAACGGCCGTGAATCGTCCTGATTTGGCCTTCTTACGTCCGGGAGCTCGCGTCGACCACGACGCTGCTCATGTAACCTTACGGGTTCCATAGGGCATGCCTCTTTGACCTTCCTCAATGCAACTATATCGTCGTTCATCACTGGGTGGAAAAGGTTCTTCACTTCCCTTCCGAATAGCTGGAAGGAAGAACCGTGAACGCTCTTAATATGACTGACGAGCCCGGCTGCAAGACCATTGCGGGAGCGACGCAACGGAACGACTCGTCAGTGTCGGATTGCTGAAGAGCGAGCTGCGGCGAAATCACCGACATCGCTCCATCGTTTCGTTGCCAGACCTGCATCCTTCGAATGGGCAGCACTGGCGTGTTGGGTCGTATGCACGATGGCCTGTTTTCCTGGCGATCATCTGGATGATCTGGCACGAGACTATATGATCTGCGATGAAGTTGAGCGAGACGAGCTATTAAGTGGATGCCCTGCTCCAGCCAGACAGGAAAGCCTATGTAACGCACTCGTGATTCCAGTGATGTCATTCTTCAAGCATCGACTGTGACGCCATCGGACAGCATATCAGGTCGAGGAAGGTGAACGCTACATGCGATCACGTTACGCACCAGTAGGGGCAAGCGAATTTCGGATCTCTGCTGAGTCGCTGCTGACCTGTACCTTGGACTAGTGCGTTGCTCTCGCGCCCTCCTGGAGGCTCGATGAAAGATCTGTTCATGTTGACGTCTGGACAACTTGGCTAGCGAGGGGTTTGTCCTTATTAGAGGCAAGAGGAAGTGAGCGAGCGGCTCTAGCTTTGCAGAGAGCATGTCGGGCTGCCGTCTCCCTCCGCTGGGGAGCGATACACCGCTATTCAGTGCCTCGACGCCGAGCGAGCCGTTTTGCCACCAGATGCTGGCAATGCACAGCGCAGGCGGTCGACGGAGCTCACCTGACCTCCAGCTGCTCATAAGGGGTCCAGACCGTCGTCGAGGGACTGCGCTTGAAAGGGGTAGGTTGTCAGGCCGCTGCGGCGGCGTACGCCCTTTCACGAGTCAGCTGGCACACTGGCATGGCTGCATCATCGTTGACGCGAGGGGACTATTGAGGAGGGAGGCAGGGTCGTCTGAGGGCAGTAATGATCTGGGATAGGATTTGCGATGGGCGATACAGCTCGTTACGATACAAGGAGGAAAGACAGCACAGGGCCGCATGCAGGCTACGAGCGACTCGAAGCGCATTTCGTTTTGAGACGATCCTGGCGCAGCTGCACGGTGTGACAAGCTTGCACTTGCACTTCAGGAAGCATTGCGGCGATGGCGCCTACCGCGCCCCTGTTGAGGCGATGTCGCCGCTACGGGAGGTCCAGCAGGTGTAAAGCCCGGCCTGTGCGGGCTAAAGTTTCTGGCAGAAGCAGGTCGAGCGTGCGGGTTTTGCAAGGTGCCAGCTCGGAAGGCGGTCAGCAGTTGTGCATCGCTGACTGGGGTCGAAGACCTCGTGTCTGCCTGCGTTGACGCACGAGGCGGGCTAGGTAGGCGCATGCCGAACATGTTTTGACCGGGAGGGAGGTCGCCCCGTGACTGACTGGAGACCGCTGCGGATCTGCTGCTAAAGCCGGCTAGTAGTTGGGCATCGCTAAGAGAGGCAGGGGAAGGGCGCCGAGGCGGCGGTACAGAAGCGGAACCGGCTGGAAAGGCATTTGTGGGAGGTCTGGGAGCGCGAGGAACTGCTGGGCCGGTTGCGGATCCGGAGCCGACGGCGAACATCTCTAGCAACGCGGCATCTTGCTCTCGCGGTGGTGAAGGGCGGCGAGGCCGGGCGGCAGGTGCTGCAGGTACGCTCGTACGTGGATTCTGCCCATCCGTAGCTAGCTGCAACAGCATGGCTGCGTCATCCCTGCGAGGCGGTGACGGTCTGCGTATCTGAGGCTGAGAAGCCGCAGGTGTCTGAGGAGCACGCGGGAAACGGGCCGGCGCGAAGGTGCTGGCAGAAGAAGTCTGGTAATGTTGGCCCGAGGCAGCATAGGGACTCTCGTCAGCTCGCGGCAGGGATGGCAAGCGGAGCGTTGGGGCTGCTGTAGGCAAGCCGCGACTAGGGCGGCCGGCAACAGCCACGCTGGCCTGTGTTAATTGACGCCCAGGATTGGTCACACGTCGTCCGGCTTCTATGAGATCGCCCAGCGTTTCATCTTTGAGCCTGAAGTTTTTAGGATTATGCGCAGCCTCGATGTGTCGAAGCAGACTCTCTGCGAGTGGGACGCACCAGCGTGCTGATGTCAGCCAAGAGCCACGGATAAAGAAAAGAAATAAGGTAAAAGCCTGCCTCTGTCTTGAAACGAGTCTCTGAGGAGGCAGTTGCGAAACGGGCAGGTATGCGCTGTTGCATTGTAGTTGGGGCAAAGCAATGTGCTCGCTATGTGACTGAGGGCATGGCATACGTTGAAGTGGACTGCGGGAGTAGGCGGTCAGTGGCAATCCCCATCTGTGCAAAGATGGACAGCCTGTACACGAACCGGGATAGAGCTGCCTGTTGTCGGTGGAGAATCCGCTAATGACGAAGGAGTGGTTCAGCTGAAATACAGAAGCCGTTGAGCCATAGCCTTGAAGTGCACACCATATGCAGTATCTCACGCCCGCGGCAGGAGGTACGGACATGCTTGCGATCGTCTGGAAATGGTAATTGTATTATGACCGGGGATGATAGAAGTAGAGGCGAGAAAGCGCAGATTCGGTTTGCCAGAAAGCGACACCCTCGTCGCTGCTGGCTCCCTACGCTGGGGATTAAGACACCGCTTGTCAGCGCATCGACGCTGAGCGAGCCGTTTTGCCACCAGATGCTGGCAATGCACAGCGCAGGCGGTCGACGGAGCTCACCTGACCTCCAGCTGCTCGTGAGGGGTCCAGACCGCCCGCTAATATGTCAGATACTGCGCTTAAAAGGGGTCGACAGTCTGGCCGTAAGGCGTGGCGAATCAACCTTTCATGAGGGTTAGCTGGCAAACGCGCCTGCATATGCGATTTGCCGTGTGCTGGCAATGTGTAGCAGCGCGAGGGCGGTACAGAGGTTTGCTACGCCGTTCAGGGCCTGCATTAGGGTCAGTTGGTGTTGGCGAGGAATCGGCATTCCTTGTAGGAATCCGGTGTTACGAGCACAAGGGGATTGGAGATAGGTACGGAATCGGGCCATAGCGAGCACAATAGGCACGTTCACTTGAGGAGTTGAGGACGTGCTCTTCGTGTCCGCCTCTCGTGTAGGCGAGCAGTAGCGACAGGGGCCAAGCTACCGTCGGTCCGCAGGACGAAAGCGTTCCCGTTGTGCGGAACCTGGCCACGTAGAGTCGAAGCCTGTGGCAAGGCGGTATCGTTTGACAGCGTCATCAGTCCGAGCGCGGCTTGAGCACGTTCTGTTGTATCTGCGCGTTGAGCCCTCCGAGTTTGCTTGTTGACTAGTCGACTCGGCGCCTGTCCAAGCCTCTTTGGCTGCTGCCAAGCGTTTCCGAACAACATCCCTCCTGGGTGCATGGCCGTGCTCTCCTGGATCTTCGGTACGTCCTGCAGGTCGCCCGTCCTTTCTCGAGCTCGTGCCGCCGGCCGCCTCTTCGATGTGGGCGCTGCGGCGGGAGCTTTGGGCGGCAGCGGAGGGGCTCGCAGGGAATCGTTCAGGTTCTTCCCATCGAGCTTGTATTTTGCATGCTCTCTAGATCTGAGGTGGGATAGGAGACCGCCTGAGCATGGCATCAGGAAGGAATCATCAGATGTGGAGTCGCTGGGACCGAAAGTCAAATGGCCGCTGACCTCTATTGTCGGCAGGTGCCAGTGTACACGTTCCGATGGGACAATCGAAGCCTGACAAGTCGTAATTCTCTTTATTCTTGATGATGGTGTAGTTGGTGTCCCTGGCTATGGCGAGCAAGATCCGACAGACGTGCTTGTGCCCTACGGAGACAGCCGAGGAGTGGGATCGTCCAGCTGTCAGAGGATCATACCACGTCTTCAGGGGTTGATCTGCATCTATCCTACTGTGCATGGCCACCGACCAGCGGTCGGAATAACCGCTAAATGCCAAGGACACACGTCAGTCCACCTGGCCTAGGGTAGGTTCAGCCTAGAAAGAAAGGATGGAAGCCCACCACAACAAGCATGCGGTGACTTTCTCCATATCCTCGATCGGGACTTGGGTACTGATGCCGTCTCTCGTTCGTTGCTGTCGCTCGAGATACCGGAGTACGACTGTACAGCGAGCTGAAATGTGCGTCGGAACCGTATTGATATCGTCGCGAGGAGGAGAGAGGGCCCTCGCACGGACGCTTGAAGTCCCCCTCCTGCGGTCCCGCCCGTCCGAAATTCCCACGGCGACGGGGTGAAAGGTCGGTCAGCAGCTTTGCGTGTTGCCACCAGGAGCAGCTGATGCCTCCGTTGGCTAACCTGCACCGCCATGATTGTGTCAAGTCGATGTTGGGATATTGTAAGCGTCTGACGCATATCAGAGGGATCGTGAGTAGAGGAAGGTAGAATGGTCAGATTGGGCAAACCTGCGTTGTCGAACCCTGCGCAGATGGCAGCGTTCTGGGCGCAGGCAGCATCAGCGGGCCGCTGTAGTCAGCGCGACGACAGGCGCGACCGTCAGTAGGAGGGATCAGTCGAGATCGAACGGTTTTTGCGATGAAAGCAGCATGGTACATCTACACGTATCAGTGCGCGCGAATGGTACCAACAGATCCTATCCTCCAGGGCGCAGGACGGGGGCGAACATACGCCAGCGATCTCACACGGCAAAATGCCTCGAGCGTCTAGTACGATCGCACGAAAGGCGGGACCTGCGGATGAGCGCATCTCTGTCAGTACGGATACCGAGCATCGGAGGAGGACAGACGGTCACGCACAGCCTTGCACTCGTTCTCGTCGAGCGTGTTGGCGGTGACGTCCCTGTAGGCAAGCTTGACGTCGTCCTTGAGGATGTCCTTCTGCCACGACAGGGTGCTGGAAGAGATGCGCACGTCAGCAACCGCGGTGTCTAGCCAGGAAACGGAGAGGGGGGACACCCACTGCTTCATCCACTTCTTGTCGTCACGGTCCGGGAAGTCCTCTCGCGCGTGAGCACCTCGACTCTCCTGCCTCGCCTCCGCAGAGACGACGGTCTGGTGTGCGTTGGTGAGCAGGTTGCGGAGCTCGAGTCCTTCGACGAGGTCCGAGTTCCAGTACATGGACCGGTCCTTGATGTGGAGGTCCTTGTACGTTTTGACAATCTCGCCCATGCGCTTGCTGCCCTCGCTGAGCGACTCCTGCGTCCGGAACACGGCCGCGTCGCTCTGCATGCACTTCTGCATCTCGCTCCGGATCACGCTCGTGTGCTTGCTGCCGTTGGACGTGCGCACCTCGTCCAGCGCCTGGAAGCCTTCGATACCGTCGTGGTCGCCCAGCTTCTCGTGCGGCTTGCCCGGGGTGAACGTCTCCTTGATGTGGTTTGCGCACGCTCGGCCAAACACGACAATGTCGAGCAGCGAGTTGGCACCGAGTCGGTTCGCGCCGTGCACCGACACACATGCCGCCTCTCCGGCTGCGTACAGACCAGGGACGATCTTGTCCTTGCCGTTCTCGTCGACCGTAATGACCTCGCCCGTGTACTTTGTCGGGATTCCGCCCTGCGAGTAGGTGGAGCTTGCATCAGCGTGTGCAAAGGTTGCAGAAAGCGAGAGAGTGGGATATGCTCACCATGTTGTAGTGCACGGTGGGGAGAACAGGGATGGGGTCCTTCGTGACGTCGACACCGGCAAAGATGGCAGCCGTCTCCGAGATACCGGGGAGACGCTCGTGGAGGACCTCCGGGGGCAGGTGCGAGAGCTGGAGGTAGATGTGGTCCTTCTCCGGCCCGACACCTCGTCCCTCGCGGATCTCGATCGTCATGGAACGCGAGACGACGTCTCGGGATGCCAGGTCCTTTGCGGTCGGTGCGTAGCGCTCCATGAACCGCTCGCCCTCCGAGTTGAGCAGGTATCCTCCCTCTCCGCGCGAGCCCTCCGTGATGAGGCACCCAGCGCCGTACACGCCGGTAGGGTGGAACTGGACGAACTCCTGGTCCTGCAGAGGCAGGCCCGCACGTGCAACCATGGCGTTGCCATCGCCGGAGCATGTGTGCGCCGACGTGCAGCTGAAGTACGCTCGCCCGTAGCCTCCTGTTGCGAGAACCGTCTTATGCGCGCGGAAGCGGTGCAGCGTGCCGTCTTCCTGGTTGTAGGCCGTGACTCCGACACACTCGCCCTTGTCCTGGGAGATGCGCAAGGTTCAGCTTGGGGGCCTTTGCTGATATGCCTCTAATTAACACGCAAACCCACATTCATGATGAGGTCAAGCGCAAAGTACTCGATGAAGAAGTTGGTGTTGTGGCGGAGGGACTGGCCGTAGAGGGTGTGTAGGATGGCGTGTCCCGTTCGGTCGGCGGCGGCGGCGCATCGGTAGGCCTGTCCGCCCTTGCCGTACTTGAGCGACTGTCCACCGAATGCACGCTGGTAGATCTTGCCCTCCTTTGTGCGCGAGAAGGGGACTCCGTAGTGCTCGAGCTCGATGACCGCGCTGCACATCACGGAAAGAAGAATAGGTCAGCGAGCGGAATCATGACATGGAGAAAGGCAGAGCGGGACCCACTTTGGCGCCTCTCTGCACATGTAGTGGATGGCGTCCTGGTCACCGAGCCAGTCGGACCCTTTGACAGTGTCGTACATGTGCCATCGCCAGTCGTCCTCGGTCATGTTGCCTAGCGCGGCATTGACGCCTCCTTGTGCGGCGACGGTGTGAGATCGGGTAGGGAAGAGCTTTGTGATGCAGGCCGTGTTGAAGCCAGCCTCTGCGAGACCGAATGCAGCGCGCAGACCGGCGCCTCCCGCTCCGACGACAATGGCATCGTACTCGTGGTCGATGACGGGGTACTTGCCCGACATGACGGACTGCGAGACGTCCGGGACATCCGGTGAGAAAGGCGTCAGATCGGGGCTTCAGAGGATGGAGCGAATGCAGCAAGAGGACTGACTGGCGCCTCCTTTGCCCTCAATGGCTGCGATCCAATCACTCGATTCCTGCGCGCCGAGGTGTGCAGCGACCGGGCGACCGACGTCTCTGTGAAGAGGGGAGGGGAGGGGAGGGGAGCAGAGCATCGTCAGCATCCAACATCCGGCAGCGAGCACAATGCGGGTGACTGCACGATGCCGCATCGAGGGCCATGCAGAGCCGTGCTGTACCACTGAGCATGCATCGGATGCACCCAATCAAGGGCACGGCAATCGCGCAGGGGGAGTACCAGGCAACCCACTCTGGACTGCCTTTGCGGCATGCTTGCCCAGCAAGGAGGGCATCGACGTGGATGCAATGCTGCCCAGCATGGTGCTGTGTCTGTATCTGATATGGCGGTGGTCGTTGGGGCGTCGAGAGAGGAGAAGCTGGTCTCCCTCGGCTCCCTCCCTGGATCGCGGGCGCGGGCGATTCCGGCAGGGGCAAGGGAAATTGCCCTTCCGAGGGTGGCAACAGGTCGGATGCACTCATTGTCATTATCATGGTCATCAGGGTCGTGTGCAGCGATGTGCATCTATGCAACAGTAGGAACGAGTCACTCCGTGGGGTGCGGGGCGGTTCAGCAGCGAGAGGGAACAGCCAACAGCCAGCGACAAATCACGGCACATCCCCTCCAACATCGTGCGCGTCAACGTCCCCGTCGTCCACCTCGGACCCATCCTCAGCGTCACTGTCTTCCTCCTCCTCGCTGCTCTCCTCGAGCTCATACCGCCCCCTCCTCGTCTTCTTCCTCTCTGGGCTCTGCGCAATGCTCGGCAGGCCCGGGACACGCGAGTGCGAGTGCGAGTACGAGTGCGAGGACGAGCTCGGTGCAGCCGACACACCGCCTCCATCATAACTGCTCCTCCTGCCAAACACGATGCTCGCCCCGCTTGGTCCAATTGTCGACGGCATGCCGAGGAGCGGAGCGCTCAACGCGCCAGTAAGTGGGGTCCGGTACGAGGTCGCAGACGCGGACGCAACCCGGCGCATGGGCTGTGATGACGACGACGCTGCTGTTGTCGTGCTGAAGGATGATGACCGTTCCAGAGAGCTACCGCCGCTTCCACCGAGACTGCTCGCGCTGCTGCGTCTGCTCAGCGGCGGCGGGGCCCTGATGCTGGGCGACGGCGACAAGCTGCGCCCGGCTCCTCCTCCTGCCACAGACGATGCTGCAGCGGCAGCTTGTGTGATTCGATGCTGTCCCTGCAAGCCACGCCCGCCGCTGCTCGTGCCTGCACTGCCGGAACCCCCACCCAGGCTCAGGTGCGAAGGTGCATACGGGGGCGGAGGGCCGTAAAATGAGGAAAGTAGACGCGGGGAGGACGGGGGCGACGACGACGAGGACGAGTCGGCGTTCGAGCTGGAAGAGGGGGAGCTCGAGAACGGGTCCAGCGCGAGCCGGGGAGGGAGGCCGTACTGCAGCATGGATGAGCTGCGTGGAGGCGGGCGCTGTGGAAGGCCTGGATTCGCTCGTGCGGCGTTGACGGTCCCGTTGGCGTTGAAGATGTAGCGCTGCGTCGGGGGCGCGACTGCTGCTGATGGAGGAGCAGGGAGGATGGCCCTAGAGGTCAAAACCGCGGGCTGTTGTATAGGGGTCAGCACAGGCTGGACAGTGGTGTACTCGTAGATACACAAAAGCTCACCAGCTGGTCCTGCTCGCCATCGCGCTCCTCGCCGTCTCCCGCTTGCATGGCAATGTGCGCATCCGCAACGCCGTCCTCAGCAGCAGCAGCAGCAGCAACAGCCGCCGCCGCAGTAGCAGCCGCTTCTTCCAGCGTAGGCCCAGCAGTAGCAGCAGTATGCGCGGGTGCATGCCTCCAGCTGGACGGGTCATTCACAATCCACGTAATATCCTCGAGAACCTCTCTCCCTCTCTTGCGCCGCGGCGGGCCCTGATACGACTTGCTCCTCCCCAGCGAAGGGAGGCGGTCTGGCGGGCGGCGGGGCGGGTCTGCCGACATATTGTGCAGTCCTCTGCAAGAGGGTATGCGTACGTGTGTCAAGTATCTGTGGTTGTGTTGAGCAAGGAAGAAGACTCGGAGCAGGTGCGAGGGCAATCTGCAATGTGCGCGCGCGGACTCGTGTAAACAAGGCAGCAGGCGGAGGGGACGCGATCGAGTGGCAAACAGCAGGACGCGTTAAGCTAACGATGACATGGAGGAAGAATGCAGACCGTCAGGCAGGCATTGCGTCGCTGGCTGCTATGGCTACAGTCGTGAGGCAAGGCAGGGTACTCTGCGCATGGTGGATTCGAGAGGACGGAGAGCGCCGGCGGCGTTGGTGCACCTTCCAGGCCAGAAGGCTGGGCGACCCAGCTACCTAGAACCCGGCAGCAGGCTTTGGCTCATTGCACCTCTCGTCAAAGACGACAGTCAGCGCAGCGATGAGCGCCAGATCGACGTGCGGCTGGACCTGAGCAGCCATATCACAAGGTCCATCAGCCGAGCCCATCCCGCCTGTCACGCTCAGAGTTGCACGACATCAGCATACCTCGACATGGTACGTCTGCTGTCCGGCAAAGATCTCCCTAGCATTGGCCATGTGGCACGACAGACTCGCGAAGACCTGGCCCGTGCCCAGCACGACCATCTCGGCCTTCTTGTGCCGCCAGTTCCCTGTGACCTCAATCTCGACGGGCTTGCCGTCGCTGACGTTCTTGAAGCTCGCGACCGTGCGCGAGCCGATGACTTTGCGATGGCACTCGACTCGGTCAGACCTCTGCGAACGAAACGGTGGGGACGGACGACACCCACGCTCGACTTTCCCGCCGACCTCAAAGAGCAGGTCGCCGGCCGGCGTGAAGCCTTCGAACCCCATGCGCCAGCTCATGTGCTTCTTCTTGAGTGTAAACAGTGGGCGACCTGCGCCGTCGATGAATTCTGCGGCGAGCTCGCGTGTCAGTCCGCGCATGCTGTACCAGACTCATCAAGCAGCCGAAGCGAAGGAGCTCAAGCGCACCCTTCCTCTCGCTCCAGCTCATCGCCTTTCCTTCAACGCGGCATACTACGATGCCGTTGCTGTCTGTGATGCTGCAGAGACACGGAAGCATCAGTCGCAAGTTAGCAGCGAGCCGACCGAGCTACGACCGAGACAGGGCCGCATTCATAGACTCACGCGAAGTCATCGCCCGTGAGATTGAAGGCCTTCTCCTTGATGATCAGCGTGGTGGGTTTCGGGACGGCAAACTCAGCGAGAACGCCCAGGGCGGGTGGCATGACTGGCTGAGATTGGACGGATTGCATGGTGGGTCAGTGACGAGGGCGGAAGAGATGAAGGATGAGGATGGGCGATAGAGAGTGAGAACAAGAAGGAGACGAGGAAGCAGAAGGTCAGGAGGTAAGGCGGTATGCGCTCCTGTCTTTATAGTACACCCAATCCTGCCAGTCAGCACCGAGCTTCTGGAGCTAGCGTTGCTAGCGCCTGTCCTTCCATGAAAGGGAAGTGCGAGCCAAACAATCAGCTGACTGACATTGCACGAGGTGCAGAAGTGAGGATGTCATGCACAAGGTCCTGACGGCTGCAGTTGTAAAGATGGGAGGAACGCTGAGGTGAACACGTCGGCCACGTCAAGTTACTTCGAGATGCGGCCAAGGCACTAGGCCTATTGCCGGTATTGCTACATGTCGAGTACGTAGAGATGCGTACTGTGACCATTTGATTGGTCTGCCGTTGCAGCACAGGCTACAGAGAGTACTGATGTGTGCATGTCCCTGCTTGTTGAGGGATGAGAGCCGGGATTCTTCCGCAGATTGTCAAGCTGCTACTTCTTCTCGTTGTTCCGCTCGTCAAAGACGACTGCCAAGGCAGCTATCAACGCGAGGTCGACGTGTGGCTGGACCTGGTGCGAGAAGGTATCCGGGATACAATCAGCATCTCACGGATAAAGCCGCACAATCGGGACTGGCATGGTACCCACCTGCACATAGTACGTCTGCTGTCCAGCAAAGATCTCCCTCATCTTGAAGTAGTCCCGCGAGACGGTCGCGACGACCTGGCCCGTCCCGACTATACGCATCTCTGCCTTCTTGTCGCGCCAGTCCCCCGTCACCTCAATCTCTACCGGACGCCCATCGCCGATGTTCTTGAAGCTTGCGATCATGCGCGAGCCCATGACTGCCGGTACAGATCTCAGCTTGCGCTCTGCGGAGAGCCTGGCTAGAAGGGAACGCACACTCGATCTTGCCCCTGACCTCAAATAGCAGCTGTCCGGATGGCGTGTACGCCTCATGGGAACCGCGGTAGCTCATCAGCTTCTTCTTGACCGTGAAGAGAGGTCGGCCAGCGCTGTCGATGAAGTCTGGTGGGGAAGTCCCTTAGCGACACGCAGCGGCGCGGTAAGCGTCGACGCTGTTCACCTTTCGAGTCAGAGAAGCTCATGGCTTTCCCGTCCACGCGGCACACGACCACGCCATTGCTGTCTTTGATCCTGTCGAGTGGATAGGTCCATGAGCGTCGGTGTCAGGAGTTGCCCGCAGTACATGCGATGCGGCAGGCCGTTCGCTCTTCAACGATCACACCCACGCAAAATCATCCCCAGAGAAGGTGAATGCCTTCTCCTTGATGACCAGAGTCGTCGGTGTGGGTACAGCGAATTCGGCGAGCACGCCGATAGCTGGGGCGGCTTGCTGGTGGGCGACGGGCTGATGGTGCTGCATAATGGTGGCCATGATCTGCTATGCTAAAGTCGGATAGGAGCGAAGCATAGCCTGGTCGTGCTGTGCTGCCGCGCCTCCTTTCGGTGAAGAGCGCACGAGCAACCCGGTGCTGACGTCATCACCAGGCGGCAACAGCGGCAAGCGTCTTCTCCTGGGTTGGCTCCGCTCCGCAACATCGCAAAACAGCAGTACCGGTAGAAGCGAGACAGCATATTCGAGTACTCGTCGCTGGGATAGCACATCTGAAGGCGACAGCATGGCACGCATTCGCTTCAGCACCCTCCCCGTCGAGATGGTCGAGAAGGTCGCAAACGAGCTCGAGCAAGCAGACAGTGCGCGTCCAAGCCTCTCGCCCCGCGAGAATAGCTTTGATGCGCCCATACTGACAACTAAGGATCAATGTCCAGTCTTTGCGTGCCTCACGCTGAGCAGACGCCTGCATACCGTGTTCGAGAAGGCCCTCTACTCGACTGCCCGCGTAGACATCGAGGGGGATGCCTACCGCGGTCAAGAGCGCGAGACATCGAGAGAGGACGACTACAAGGTTACCATTACACCGAAGAGATTGGTCGACTGCGTCATCGCGTCGCCGCGGATCGGGCGCGCTCGCATCGCTCATCCCGACCGTTGCAGTGACCTTTATGGGCTGGCTCAGAGGTGGCTATCTGCCCGGGCTCAGTGCTCCATTCTACCCAGCCTTTGGGCGGGCTCTACGACTACTGGCATACCTCCGTCCCATCCGCGTTACCTTCGACACGGCCGAGACCTTCAATCTATTCAACGCCTTTGCAGGGGAGAGTCTCGTTACAACCCGCTTGTCCGCCCTGGCAGTGAGCATGGATGGATCTGAGGAGGACGTTGCGCTGGAGTTTCTGTACAGCCTAGTGCAGCGCTCCACGTCAACTCTCACGGCTCTCGAGCTCCCCGACGCTCCTTACAGTAGTCCCGGGGAGCCTCCTTTCCAGCCATCTCTACACTTTCCCAAACTGCGCTGGGCGGCATTCATGGGTCTGAACGGCACGGCAGTCCTCGACATCCTCCCCCGCATCACCAGCGAGTCTCCGAACCTCGTTCACCTCGTATTCGACCATGTGCTGGAGCCAGACCTCCCGCTTTTCCACCAGCTCTTGCAGGGTGTCAGAGGGACTCTCGAAGACCTCGCCATTTCAAGCATAGGCGAGCAAGAGGAAAGATACAGCCCGGAACCGCCAACTCCCGACCTCACCTACCTTGTCACCGTGCGAAGCTTCTGCCTCGACTACCTGTACTGGCCGACTTTCCACACATTCCCGCCCAATTTGCGATTCCTATACGTCGGGGAAGTCTATTGTCACATTCCGTACAGCAACAGAGGATCCGATCCCATGCCACAGATTGTGCAACAGCTGGTCGATCTGCTCGGTCAGCCTGCGTGGCAGTGCGCTCTCGAAGTCCTTCAACTCCCGTTTCTGCGCAATCAGTACGAGATGTACAACCGCATCACCGAGTTGTGCGTGCAACGTGAGATCAGGCTCTCCACGGAGAAGGTATCCTGGAACCAGCTCACCGGAGCGAAGGACCGCTTTCAATTGAAAACCATGTACTGAGAAGCATTGGAAACTGCTCATCCTGACCGCGTGATCCGGCGTTGTTGCTAGATGAGTGCTTCTGTTGCGGTGTGTAGGACAGTGGACTTACATCAGACCACTACAGGGTGCATGCATCTTCCATGTGCGTCTGCAAGGGACTTGCACTAGTCAGCGGCACGAGAAGCCGCAGCGCAACTGGCCGAGCACACGAGGTGCAGTTGCAAGGTGCTAGGTGGATTGCATTGGCATGTATCGCTTCAGTGTATCGGCTTGTAGGGAGGAGGTGACTAGTGCTTGAACAACCTTGTAGATTGCTCCAACAGTTGGCGTTTGCATTCATTCGGTACCCTCCGCCTGCATCTGCTCCTCTACAGATCTTGCCACCTGCAGCCCTCGTATCAAGCTCTCTGTCAACGTCTTGCTGAGCTGCATCGGTCCGTTTGCCGTCACGATCCTGCGAGCGCACCAAATCAGCTTTTTGCTCGCCAGATCCTGCATTTCGGACTCACCTATATGCATCCCCCGCTTCGTACTCCCCCTCGAGCAGCTTGCCGTTTCGACACAGCAGGCTCGCCACAATGTCTTCCGGCTCGCCCGCTCTGTTGATAGCTGGCATATTCCGCTCGTCTGGACCGATATCAGCCCCTTCTCCCGAGAGCTCCAGGTGGCGAGCTCAGGCTCACCGATGATGTGCAGGTAGCCCTCTACGCGCGAGTTCGCCTGAACTTGAAGCACCTCATCACTCCACACGCTATGCTTGAGCAGTTCGTGCAGCATTGGCCGCCATTCCGGATTCTCTTCGAATGCGGCAGGCGTGACGCGCTCGCCGTTCACGATGCCCAGGACCGTCGGTGACGCTTCGTGCAATGGCGGAGACGGGAGGTACGAGAGGGCATAGCGCGGCTTTCCAGATGTGGGCAAGGCGTGCAGGTGCAGGTAGTCGTGGCCGGGTACTCGGGTAGACTGGTGCCGCTTGCGCACGAAGGCAGGTCCAGCTCTCGATGATGCAGGCGTCCTGGACGCAGCGGAAGTGAGCGAGCAGAGACAGCGAGCGGCCATGCGAGGCGTTGACGAGGACGATGCGAGCATGATGGCGATAGCAAGCGCAGCGAACGATTCCGGAGTGGCAGAAAGCAGAAAGAGCTTCGACGGGCAATGACGATCGTCTCGCAGAGGCTCCTCACGTGCATGAGCTACCACATCCAGCTACACGAAGGCTATGCTCAATGGTTACGGTCACTCCCTCGCAGCACGGAAGCGCGATACACGTTTCGGAGGTGCTGCCGAGGGCGGTGAGGCTGCCGATGGCGCAGGTGGAGCAGTGAGAGAGATACCCTCGCTCCGCTCAACTATCGATGTCTTGACGGATGGAGGTTGCGGTGTGCGAATGGTCTCCTTGATAGCAGGAGGTCTCGGCCCTGCATCAACCAATCTCTCCTGCGGGCTCTGCACCGGCGCCTCTTCCAGTCCAGCCTCTTCCGCCCGCTGTGCAGGCACGATGGCGATATCATCCAAGCTCTGCCCCGTCTCGAGCGCCTTCACATACTGCAGGAACGTCTCGATCTCCTCCTTACTCATCCCCTTGAAGTCCTCTGTCGCTCCTGGCACACCTTCGAGCGGGCCGAGGCTATCGCCCGGTACGACATTGGAGGCGATGTCGAGATCATGGTTGGGATCGCCAGGCTGGAGCTCGGGAATGATCATGCGCGCGTTTTGCAAACGCCCAGCTCGGAACTTGGACGGCCGCTTGGCGTCTTCTTCTGTCATGTAGGTCTCGACAAAGGGCAAGCCGCCCTTATCTGCTTCCGTCAGTCCGGGCTGCAAGTAGATTTCGCAATCAGTCCTAGTTGTACCTTCGTGCGGCTCCCGCACGCACCTCGTCGAAGTCGTCTGCCTTGCCGTAGCCTCCCAGTGGACCCGTCCCCGCGCCCGCTGCCAGGTCATACCGCCTAGCGTGATATTCTAGCGCCGCCTCCCGCATGGCCATGATGTCGTCAATATGAATGTTGTCGTCCTCGTCTTCATCCGAGTCATCGTACTGGTAGAAGCCGTCCGAGTCGCTGTCATCTTCCTCTTCCTCCTCCTCCTCTTCGTCCCCCTCATCGTCATTCGCGTTGTCCAGCGTGTCTTCGTCATCCACCGCCCTCCCTTTGCCCTTGTCCGGTTTCCCTCGCAGAGACTTTGGCAGATACGCGGACAAGTCTACCTTTTTGCCTGTGTTGTTCGTCGCCACGCCATCGAAAGTCGCTGCTTCTGCGAGTTTCGACTTGCCGCTCTTTGTTGATCTTTCGGCTGCTGTGAGCACGGGCGGGGGTCGCGTAGTGTCCTTCTCTATTATTGTCCCCTTGACCGGCCGTTCGAAGACCTGGTCCTTGATTGCGGATGGCGATGCGCCTGCAGCGGAGGAAACTGCACTGGTCGAAGGCACAGACCGCGCAATGACTGGCGGACGGGACGAAGGCGGTGCTGTAGCTGCAGCTTGCGCTGAGGAAATGACAGGGAGGTCCACATCGTCGTCGGCCCATGCCTTGTGCGATCCTTTCGGTTTAGGTGGGTCGGAGAAGGCAACTTTTTTCGGTGGTGCTGCTTGCGATACGCTTATTGCAGGCAAAGAGGATGTAGATACGAAAGGAGGCATGTAGAGCGGCTTCTCCAGTGCGCGCTTGTACACTTGCTGAAAGGGTGGCAAGGCTGCGCGGACGTTCGTAACGGCGGGTGTTGCTGGAGCAGACGGGCTCGATGAGGATGCAGACCCTTCATCCTCCTCAAACTCTTGGATCTCGACAAAGGGCAGACCTTCCTCGTTCAGAACCTGTGGGCATGGGACGGTCGGAGAGGTGTTTCTTCAGTCGGCGCACCGCGCGTGCATGACGGGGATCCCAAGCTACGCCGCACCTCGTAGTTCTCATTCAACGAGCCTCCTTCGTAGCCCATCTCTGCGCTGAGGGTCGCTTCAGCCTCCTTGATGGCGTCTCTGAGCTTGTCGAGTTTCGTCAGGATTGCTGCAGGGTGGCGACGAAGAAGCCCACAGGTCAGCATTGCCTCGACCGCAAAGAGGAATGCGACACCTGTGACGCACCCTCAGCCTTCCTCCGCGCGACTCCCTTGGCCTGCTTTGCAGAATATTCGACCCAGTATCCGCTGTCTTGGCCGTCTTCACTGTCCTCGCCGCCTCCCAGGTTGACCGTGACGGTGTTGGTCTCGACAATGCGCCCGCCTGGGGGGGATGAGGAGTACGCCAGCGATGACGTGCCGGGCAGCGGCACCACAGCATCATATCGCGGCTCATCGGGCAGATCGTCGAGCTGCTGCTGCAGTCTTGCGAGCACGGCCAGGCGCCGCTCGAGGTCGTGTGCTTTCGTCCGGAGCCGCTGCAGGACTCGCAGAGTCGGCGACTCGAGCGGAAGCGACAGAGGAACAGCACGGCCAGAGCTGCGTGCGGACGCAGCACTTGACATGGCTGTGGGATAGCCAAGCGATGGATGCGGACCTCGGTCAGATGGAAGCTGAGGGCGCACAGCCGGCGTCGACTCAACGGGATCCCTGTGTATGCCTGACCGCCAGAAAGACGGCAAAAACAACCTCTGTCCGAAGGCAATAGCTGCTTCCTCTCTGATCTCTGACAGTCATTCACAGAGGCTGTACGACAAATCCACCGAATTGGCCCTTTGACCTCACTTCCGTCGAGGCGATGCCGCCTCTCTGACTGCGCTGGATATGCCTCCTCCGCGGCTCTCCTCCTGACGCACCACATCCTCCTGCAGTCTATCTATCATGTTCTCCAGACTGTTACCTTCAAGGAGAGCACCGACAGCCCCCTCATACGGCCAACACGATCGAGTTCGAGATGGCAGGGTCACCAAGGTGAAGCCGACGGTCAGCAGTGGACCGACGCAGAGCCCTCGACTGACGGTCTGTCTGCACTCTCGTCAGCCTCGCCTTCTGAAGACGAACCTGAAGGCAATTCTTTCTGGCGGCCAGGTCATTGTGCGGAAAACGCCGCAACAAATTCAGCGCGAAAAGGCCATGAAGATGCGGGTCCGCGAAGAAGAGGCAAAGCGTCACGAGTACGAGGAAGCCGAAAGACGAAAGGAAGCTCGACTGCGCGCAGAAGAGGAGAGACAAGAGTATCTGGACGAGCGCGAGAGGGAGCGGGAAGCTGTACGCGAAGAGCGCGAGCACCAGCGCAAACTCGAGATGGCAAGGTTACGTCTGGATCGCCTGGACGAAAGGAGTAGGAGCCGCCATGAGGGTGGCAGCTCTTTCGGGGGCTCGGATTCAGGGTATAGCGAACGGTCGCGATCCCGCGATGGGCGCTATCACCCACATGGTCCGAATGGACCTCACGAGGGATATGCTCCTCAGCAGCCGCAGGCCAATCACCCGTGGTGGTCCCCATTTCCCTTCCAGCCGCCTGCCTTCCCCGGCTTTGGTCCCTTCTCAGGATATGGACATGCCCCTCCTCCTCAACAGCCCGTCAATGTCACTGTCAACAATGTCAATGGGGCCTCTCCTGGGCATGCGCAGACAGGCGCAGCTTCGACAAACACGGGAACGACTCACGACCAGGCGCAGCGAGGCCGCTCCCGTTCACGCTCTCGTGATCCACAGGAAGAGGCTCATAGGGTACTGCGCGAGGTGCGAAGTGGTAGCAAGGACGTGCATGCAAAGGTATATCCTGACGGCAGAGTCCGGAACGACTCTGCTTACGGTGGATCGGACGATGGGCGGGGTCGCTCGGCATCTCGCGATAGGAGAGTGGACGGCAGAGCCAGAGACGACTCTGCTTACTACGGATCGGACGCCGGACAAAGCCGCTCTGGGTCCAAATCTCGCAGTCGGGCCGCCACACCTCACGATGCTCAATCACAGCATGGGGAGGGACCCGAGGAGGACCAGGGGTATCACTCTGAGTATGAGCGAAGTCCATCAAGAGGCCGCGACCAGCGCTCGAGGAGCACAGGACCTCCACGGGAATCTTCGTCTGCACGCGGTCGCTCGGCGTCTTCACGTCCGCCGGGTCCGCAAGGAACAAGCGGGCCCCTTGTCCTGCGCAACAATACAACAGCGCTGGTTCCGCACAACAAGGAGCAAGCGTTTGTCCGTCACAACACGCCCAGCAGCCAGACAGCCGGGCAGGGCCGCAACACCCAGACTGCAATGGTAGTGCACCAACGTCGACGATAAGGTGCTGTACAATCCAGACTAGCTGGACTACCTGGATTGTGAAGCGCTCGGACTCAACAGGGCCAGCTGTTTCACTTGCTCCCGGCTGAGCGCATCGGCCTGCCGTATTGGCTCTGGGACGCGCGCTGCCGTGCAGCAGGCCAGGCTGACTGCGATGGCTGTCTCCAATGAGACACGATGCCCTGGGGAGACAAAAAGCGGGGAGGTGGCGTCCCTGGCTGGAGAAGTCACGACTGCCTGTGTGGTGGGTCAGTTAACGTCTTTGACAGCAGAGACAGGCCACGCACTGCACCCCAGTACTCGCTTGCAGACTTGTCGTGTATTCCAAGCCAGTCTCCACGGCGAAGTAAAATTTGCTTGCACTTCTGCTTGCACCCCTTCTGGCTGTATCTCCACGGCGCCGCTGCCTTCATCGCTTCATCAGCGTGCAGAGGCTGGTACTCCTTTGCGCAGCCGATGGCAGGGACCTCCGCCATGACGCCAACGGCGACAGCAAGGCCAGCTTGCCGCTCGTGCAGACGGCCATTCCCGTCGACGAATAAGACATGTGGGAACGGGACCGAGGGCGTCTGACGGAGCTCCTCGATGAGGTCGACCAGAATTTGAGCTTCTCGCATCGACAGGAAGGATGGGATGTATGGAGCGGTCAAGGTGATTCGGCGCGAGATGATGTGGATGACCTGCTGGCGTGCGGGAGGTTAGCGACATCGATTACATTGCTTGCAGCACGCACATCCAGCTTAGGGAAGTCCAGAACAGCCAATGTTGCGATGGCTTCATTGTTGCGTCCGTATGAGGCCGGGACGAAGCTGATATCGAGACCTCCCACGCATGTCAAGCCGGTGACCTCATCGATAGCGTGCGATACTCGGGGCTGGCAAAAGTCAAGCTCTGGAGCTTCGATGTGATGCGGCTCGGATGCGTTGACCTGGAACGTCAGGTCCGAATCGACAAAGATCGCCCGGGATGCGAGGTCTAGCTGCCTTGTGGTCCAGTCGCGCTTCCGTTCCTCGAGCTCATCGCCTGTCAGCTGTGCAGTCATTCGCGGGCATGACTATCGGTTGGTCTCGGATCAAGGGGCACAAGGCGATGGACATGCATCAAATGACCGCTGAACGAAAGTTGCAACTGGGCTTGCTAAACATGCTGACTAGATCTGCTGCATACTACACGAACGTGTGAAATGAGAAGGTATCTTTCCTACTCCTGCGATGCTACTTTCCCGTTCCCGGACTGCCCTCACACCCAACCATCGTCATTGCTCGCAGCAGCGTTCTGCCCGCCCCACGCCGGACTCGGCTCTCGCTGTGCCTGTCCACCTCCCCGAGAAGCCTCAGTACCTGGTCCTGGACCTGGCGATGCGCCCCATCCCGAGGTGCCCGCGTCAGCTGCACCCCAGGCAGCGGGCGCAGGCGAGGCGGGCCCGACCGAGACTCCCCGAGAAGACTGCGGCGTCGGAGCTTTGCTTGCCATCTTGCTTCATGTCGCAGCGCTACCTGCCTGCTTGTCCGCGCCCCAGCTGACAGTCTTGTCCCTGTCCTTCTCTTTGGCGGGGGCTGCCTGCTTCTCCTTTCCCTTCTTGCCCTGCTGCTGTGGCTGCTGCGGCTGGTCTTTCGTCTGAACCTGTGACTGGACTGCAGCAGCCTGCTTACCCTTCTGCTTGCCCGCTTGCTTCTGAACTGCCGGGTTTGCCGATGGCTGAGCTTCTTCACCCGACGCAGCATCGCCCCACCCCGCGTCCGCCTTCTTCGCGCCGTCTTCCCAGTTCCCTCCCTTCTTTCCCTTATCAGCGTCGTTGCCCCACCCTCCATCATTGCCCTTGTTGCCGCCACCATTGTTCGGTCCCGCCCGGGCCCGCTGCTGCTGCTCTGCCTGGTTGAGCCACCTAGGAATAGGATAGGACGGCAGTAATGGTTGGCGTTAGCACAATACTACAATATTCAGCAAGGAAGGAAAAATACGGACTCTAGCGTCCCTGACGAGTACGGGTTGAAGCTCGGGTTCTGCCCCTGAAAGAAGCCGTCCAGCATGCCAAAGATCTGGTCGCGTACCATCTGCGTCTGCGTGCGCTTGTCCTCCTTTACCTTGGCTTCGAGGAGGAGCTTGACGAGTTGTTGGGACTGGTGAAAGGGGTTAACGGTCAGGGCCGATCTCGCTCGCCGTTCGTGAGGAAAGGACCCACAGTC
This sequence comes from Symmetrospora coprosmae, assembly GCA_008802785.1. NCBI lineage: Eukaryota > Fungi > Basidiomycota > Cystobasidiomycetes > Symmetrosporaceae > Symmetrospora > Symmetrospora coprosmae. The sequence goes on along the minus strand of VUYT01000021.1, from coordinate 45,274 downwards.
GACAGATTGTTGCCTCCTTTGCCGCCCTTCCCTCCGCCTTTCCCGCCGCCGTTATTGTCTCCTCCACCGCCTTTCCCGCCTTTCTGGTTCTTCTTCTCCTCTTTAGCCCACTCATCATCCTCATCTTCATCCTCGTCGGAATAGTCATTGTGATTCTTCTGCTTGCCCTTTCCCTTTGCGTTCCCTCCGTCATGGCTACCCTTTCCGCCCTTGCCTTTGCCCGAATTGTCACCGCCCTTTCCGCCTTTCTTGACGGACCCGCATTCATGGCACGCGTGTGGTCCGTCATGCTCGATGCGCAGCGCTGTCCCCGTCGCGAGCATCTCGGTCGTCTCGTACCCGATCGTCCGGCTCTGCCAGCGAAAGGACACGACGGCGTTTGCGAGCAGCTTCTGCGCTTCAGAGATGAGGTCCGCGTAGGCCTCGTCGCGGGCCAGAGAGAGCGTGATGCGCGCCTCGTCGGGCATGGCGTCTTCGGAGATTTCGCTAGAGGAGATGCGTCAGTCTGGCGAGTCTGCAGCAGGGTAGCGCTGCCGCTCACCGCATCATGTACGAGCCCGTGACGGTCCCGCAGACTTCTTTGACTTCTGTTTCGCACAGCCTCATCAGCACTCGGCCACGAATAAAGGAATCACACTCACTGTGGCCCGGCACAGAACTCGTAGTCACCACAGTGACGTCCTCTCTCTTGATGCCCCTCCTCGCGAGCTCAAAGTGCTCCCTTGCGCGCATCTCGCGCTCTCTCTGCCGTCGATCGAGCTGCTCGACCATGGTCGTCTTTGCCTGCAGGTGCAGCTTCTGCAGCTCGAGCTGGTACGCGCTCTGTATCTCTCGCTCAATCTTTTCGCGCTCCAGCTGGTACTCCGCGTACACGACCGCTTCGCGCTGCTTGGCCACGGCCTGCAGCTCGCGGGGCGAGGCGAATGACGTTGGGTGGGCGCGGAGAGGCGGGAGCAGCGGGCGAGAGGAGCTTGACGGCCCAGCGCGCGCTTCGGCAGTGGCGTCTCCGGCATCTCCGAGTATACGAGCGTGCGGAGGAGATGTGGACGCGTGTCTGCGTGTTGAAATGGGATCAGCAGGTCCCTTCAAGTCAGTTGGACAGGGCTCACCTGTCCCGCTGCTGCATCTCTTTGACTTCGCGCTTGAAGGCGGCGAGTCTGTAGGTTTGTCACTCAGTGAGTTGTGCATGCTGAGGCTTATAGACGGGCTCAAGCTGACCGCACCTTTCCTCAGCCTCCTGGACTTTTGTCAGCGAAGGCCCCGCCATGACCGCCGATTATGCGAATAGATGGAGGCTTCAGCGGCTCGTGACCAGTCAGAGTATGGAAGTTGACGACTGCGAGACTTTCGGTTCTCTCGAGCGAGACCTCCGAGTTCTGGCCAGCGTTTGGGCGAGTCCGGCCGACTGAGGCGCAGATGACGGACCTCGGGAAGCGCGACCAAGCTGGTTTTACGGTGAGGAAACGGACAGATGGGACGAGAAGCGAAGGCCCGATGTTTGAGATCAGCATCAGCGTCAGCGTCTCAAGGTGGTCACGGCGTCTGTGCACATCCTCGCTGGGCACAACGGACCCTCACGTGCGGTCTCCGTGCCAGCTATGTCGGGATAGCAGTTGCCCGCGTTGCTATGCATCCATAGGTGCTCCCTTCTACGCCATCTTCGTGTGTGCGTGTGTGCTCGCTGTACGATATCCGTCAATGGATTGGCGTTTGTCGGGAGGAAAGAGAGATGAGAGAGCGAGCGCCGCTCGAGTAGTCGCCACCGAGGCCTCTACGTAGCATTCACCTTCTTCCTGCAACGCATACACACCGATACACACCTACACATACAGGCGAGCATGGAGCTCAGGCGCATCATCACGGACATGTCCATCTGAGCCATCCTCCCCTACCCTCTTGGCGGCTCTCAGCCCCCGTCGCCGCCTTTGTTTACCGCCACACCACTGGCAGCCTTTGTCCCGTCTGAACGGCCTGGACACCTGCGGGGATACTGCTCAGCATCAGCAGGATAGCAGGATAGCAGCATCGACAGCCAGCTGCAGTCGGCACGGAGAAGAGAAGAGACAGCGCCGGTCGCAGTCTGCCTGTCCGGACGGGTCCCTCAGACCTTTCAACGCGTCACGACTTCTGACAGCTGCGACAAAGCGTCCACTCATCACCGGCGAGGCATTCACCCTGGACCATAGCAAGACCATCATGGCGCCTCACTCGCCTTCTGCGGTCGCGTTAGTCACGCAGGAGAGCGCATCTATCGCCGACGCTTCTCCCATTCGCGCTATGCGCCTCAGCCTCGAGCCAAGAAATGCGACCTCACTGTCAGCCTCACCGAGCCTGGAATCGCTCACGCCGACCCACAGCAGTCAGAATCTGTGCGCAGACAATGTCGACCTTGCTATAGCTGCAGAACGACACGCCAGCCCGTTCTTTGCAGGCTGGGAGCGGCATCCTGGGCTCCGGGCGCAGCACTTGGCGCCATTGGGTCCCGCGATGGACGCAGGTCGTAGCTCAGCGACTCAGTATCACAACTTACCCGAGATGCAATCGCTACATGCGCGACTTGTGCATCACGAACACCACCAGCTGAGTGAGTCTGCTTCGGGGTGCACCACCTGCTGTGCCACAGGAGGCACGTGCGCATCAGGGACCACATCTGCTGACGCGATCCCGTATGCATTGCCCGCCGTCTGGCAGCATCGGCAGCCACATCGCTAGCGCATCGATTGGCTCACTCCTCCCTGGCTGAACCCGCCGACTCACCCCTTTCGCCGCTGTCCGCCTCGGCGACCCTGCCGTCCACTCCGGTCCTCTCGAATGCGCCGACCCCCGTCTTCACCCCGCCTCCGTATCAGACAGAGCATCGTGTTGGCCAGGCGGTATCTCGCAGTCGCCCCTTGCCCCTCCCGGTCATGCCTGCATCACCCCCGAGCTCTCTGGCATCAATGCTCCCTAGCGTACAGCGCCTCGAGGCCACCTTGCAAGACTACCCGCGAGCGCAGATGTACAGCTCCTTGCCGCATGCGGCCGTCCGCAGCGACTCGAGCCAGTCCATCTCGTCCACTCTGAACGATGCAGGGCACGAGGAGGTTGCGACGCCATCGCCTCCACTAGCCACCCTGCCAATGAGCCCCATCCAGCTGGAAGAGCCCGTCTTTGCGCAAGGGACGGTCAAGTACAGGGACGCTTCGGCGACGCACAAGCGTGGACCGCTGCCCCTACCGCCGCAAGACGCACAGGAAGAAGCGGAGGATGCACCGGTACCGCCGCACAAGCTCTCAGATCCCCCTTTGATTCCTTCCCTACGGCGACCTGATAGCTTGCATCTCACGCAGGAGGTGCATCTGCCACAGCGTCCAATATCGCCTTTCTCGCCGACACAGGCGGTCTATCCTGATCCGATGGCAGCAGGCCTGCCGTCAATCAGAGCACAGCACGCTTCTGCGACGGTGAGCCGGGCGAGCGGCGGCTCGAGAGACCTCATCGACTTCGACAGCGAGGACGAAGGAGAGTACGCCCCGGCATATCTTGCTCGTCGTGGGGAGCTACAGCCTCGTGGTCGTTTCAGCGAGCTGGACCTGCTCGGCAGCGACGAGGACGATACGTCGATCGGTAGCGGCACCAGCGCCGAAGAAGAGGAAGACGACAACGACAGTCACCCTCTCTACTCGACGCTGTCCACTTCAGCCTCGCCGTACGTCAAGAAAGCCTGGGAGGCAAGTCGCCTCGTCCTGGTCCCTCCTCGCTTTGCCCTGCCCGCGCAGTATACGGCCGCGGACAGGAACAGCACCGGCTTCAACCTTCTTACGAGTCTTGCAGACCCGCTCGAATGGGAGAGATACACAGCCATGCACGCGCTCAGGCAGCAGGCCGGATCTCCTGATGTCTTTGTCGGATCTGGGCGGACGAGCGACGGGCGCTGTCTGCGCGCTAGGGTCAACCAGGAGAGAGGGGAGGTCGAGCTGTCGATCTTTTCAGACGATGAGTGGGATGGCGAATCGGGAAGGAGGCTGAGACACTCGTCGTCGGCCGCTGCATTGCCAGGCGGACTGGCGGCCTCCTCCCAGGGCATGGACCGCCGCTCTGTCTCGCTGGGAATGGGCGCAGCGGGGCAGACGCTCAGAAGGAGTGACACGCTCGACACGAACGAGTCGTCGAGTTCCACAGGTGGTCTAAGCCACGGGCACGGGTCAGCCCTTCCGCCACACCTCTTCGTTTCGTCCTCCCCGACCTCGTCCGCCGAGTCCTCCAATTTCCCCATCACACCGCCCATCTCTCCACCGCTGCAGCCGACGATAGCAGTTAGGTCCGCGTCCGGCTCTGTCCAGATGCACCCTCCGAACAGTGACCCCAAAAACACAGGCATCAGCTTCCCCACCCTCGATTCCGTCCAGCCATCCATGTCGCGCATGCCACTCTCCCCGAGTCGTCGGGTCAGGATTGTTGGTGAGACGCCCGTATACCGGCGTCGAAAGGCTGCTCCCGTCCTACCGCAGGCTGCCACGTCCGCGCCATCTGCGTTGCCGTCCCCTCCTGGCTCGGAAGACCAGGCTGTACCGGCGACACGCTTACACGCGCTGAACACGGTCTCCTCGGGCAGCCTGAACAGCGCAGCGGGCAGCCAGGGCGCAAAGACGGTCAAAAAGAAAGATTCGAAGCTCCGTCTTCGAGGCGTCCCAAAGTGGTTGGGCGGGGCGGGCGTCAAGCGCGATGCTCCACTCGCCTCGCACTTTCAGCCCGCGCCGCTCGCGGGGAGAGTTGTCGAGTCGGCTCCCCCGACGCCCGCGGCTATGCAGACTGCGTCGCACAGCCGGTCAGCCGCTGCGTCGACAGCCTCGACATACCACCAGCAGCTCGCCGTCCCAAAAGAAGCGCAAGCACAGCTCGTCATCGACAAGGTTCGCATCATCCGCGTAGACGGGTACGTCATCGAGTGGCCGGGATACACCCAGTCGGCCGTTGTTGCGTCTCCGACGATGGCACTGCGACACTCGGTGGCTGGCGCGCCATCTCGGCACAGTCACGTTGCCCGGAGATCCACACACAACCTGTGTGCGTCCAAGAGCAGACATTCAATGTCCGGCACTGGGCTAGGGACACCCTCGTCATCGGCAATGGCCAATTCTTCCTCGACGGGAGCAGCCTCGGACGCACCAAGCCGGCAAAACAGTACCGTATCCTCGAAGATCAGCCGGCGGTCATCCAATGCGCTCCGATACAAGCATGGTAATGCTTCGTCAGTCTCACAGCTGGCTCCCAGGGACTTTCCGAGGTACGTCCCGGCCTTTGCCGAGCTGGAGACGCTTATCTGATACAGCACTGCCTACAGCGACATTGTGCATCTCATGGAGCCGCCGCGGCACCTCGCTTTCCTTGCTGGCACGTTCGAGCAGGCTCTGCGGACGATGATCCGGCTTGCGCGGGATTTTTGCGAGACGTTCCAGCTCGTTCGAGGGTACGAGCGGTATACGGTGCAGCGCCTGCGCACGGAAATCCTCGATGTTGTGTGGACGCCGCTGCAAGATGCGACAGATCTCAGCTCAGGCCAGAGCGAGCGACTGCAGGAGACATTCGAGAAGTGGGTTCTTCTCGCGCTCTACACGTCTGTATCCCGGCTAATGCCCGCCCTCTCAGCGTCATCATGGCATTCCTTCATGACGCTTTGTACGAGCGATCCATCAAGCCTGCACTGACTCGGGAGGATTCGACACTCGAACAGTTCGTCAGCACATACCGCTCTGCCAATCCCAGTCTGGACGACTTTGGCATACCCGCTATGACCGGGGTCGTTTTTACTGCGGCAGCGGAAGCCATGGCGGAACTCTCGGGAAGCGAATGCGTCAAGCAGGAGCTGTGGGACAAGATGTCGCCGCAGACGTACAAAAAGCTCGTGCAGACCATCAGTGAGACGACAGACTCGGCCTCGACTGTCATTGCGCTGCTAGAAGCACGGACTCCGCTCGACTGTGCGAGCCTGCTGCGCCGCGTCATTGACGAGCTCGTCGGCGCGGCGGAGCAGCACGTCCAGCAGCGACTGACAGCGGACGACAGTATTCACGATGGGAGAGGCCTGGCGCCAGACGATCTCATCCCTCTCCTCGCTTGGACCATGATCAAGGCAGGGGCGTCCAACCTACCGTCTCTGCTGTACTACACCAGCTGTTTCAGGCTGTCGGAGCATTCGCGTGGTGATATTGAGTGGGTTGCGTTTTTCCTCCTGCGCTTATTCGGTCGACTCACGCATCGTCTCTCCAGCTGGGCTGTTGTGCAATTCGAAGCAGCAATCGCATTCTTGCAGACAGATCCGCTCGACCTGGTGGTCAATGCACCGCCAAGTCGCAGCCTATCTCCCACCGCGCACTCTCCATCACAGCCGACGTATCAGCGCTCGCACAGCCACGACAGCATCCAGATGCGGTCCAGACGCGCATCCATCCAATCCCTGCCTGCCGACACGCTTAGGCCATTGTCGAGGTCGCCCGTTGCAGGCTTGCATGCTGGAATACGCCACCAGAGGACCATTAGCAGTCTGCCTGCAACGCGTATCGTGACGTATCAGCAGACGAGCGGTCGCCCGTCCTCCATCATCTCGACCATCACGAGCGAAGAAGAGGACAATGCAGCCATGGGGCCGCCTGCTGCGCCGAAGCGGGACGGGCGGACGAGCACGGATGACGGGCACAGCAGCGGGCACGGGCACAGTGGGCGGCCAGACATGTCTCTGCTGTCACACTCGCGCAATCGATCATCGTCTTCGTACAGCCTCGCCTCGACCGAGCTGCAGATTCGTCCGCAGATCCTCCGACCTCAGCCTATGCGACCGCCAACGCGGTCTTTCCACATTTCGCAGGATTTAGACGGTAACAGCGGACAGCCTCCACCGTCAGGCGAACCTGCGAGTCAACCCACGCGGATCCCGCTCGAGAGGTCGCAGACCACGCCGTACACGCATAGCAGCGTTGTCCGAGGTGCGACAAACGCTGCTAGCAGGACTTCAGCAGATCTTGCTCGGTCAGGCAGCGATGGCGGGAAGGGGAGACGTGGCAGCGTCGATTGGTGGGCTCCGCTGCGGTATTCGACGGCCAGAGTGCCTGGACATACGCCAGCCTCGCCAGTCCCGGCTAGCGACCATACTTCTTCGCCCAGGCCAGACTCACCAGCCAGTCCGGCGCTTGGTCGACACATGGAGCGCTCAGCCAGCGAGCGGAGCAGCTTTGACCTTGAACGGTCCTCGTCCGACATTGGCTGGCTTGAGTGGGGCAGGAAGAGGCTGTCGAGCATGACATCTGCCAGTGAGTGCGACTCCGCGAGAGACAGCAGCTCTTATGCTGACACTCCGACGATAGCGTCCCTGGTCGAGTCAGCAGACGGTCCGAAGACAGTGGCCGAGCTCGTCGCCGAGCGGATTGCCAACTCGCAGAGCGTGTCGAATGGTCAGTCAGCAGCGCCCGCTGCTATTAGGCGACCTCGTCGAGCGTCCGAGTCCGCGGCGAACGCTCTCGGCAGTCCGCCGCGGGTGCACGAGTCCGAGGATGCTGGCATCTCATCGGAATTTGGCGTTCAGACGGAGTCAGCGTCTTGTCAACCCGCGCTGGCGGCTGGCGGACGCACACTCACCTACACGGGCAGTCGACCCAAGTCCACCCTCTCGCTTTTGTCCGTCTCGTCCGTTGATACGGACTCTTCAGGCGGTCAGCTGTACCCCCTCGGCAACTTTGGGCACGCGCTGTCGTTGTCGAGTTCGCCGAGCATGCCCCGCTCCGCGACGCATTCGACATTACGGAGCAGCGTCTCGGGGGCTTCTGCCTCGCAGAACAGCAGCATCGCCCGCTCGAGGCGGTTCAGGAACGAGGTTCGAGCAGCCAAGCTGGCGCCCAGCCTTGCGCTGCCGCAGCTGCATCTCGACACGGCGAGCATGAGCGGCTCTTCCTCCTCGGCGACCTCGCCCTACCTCCCTTCACCCGGAAGTGCGGATGGTGCGAGAGATCGCCCCATGGCTCGCTCGCCGGGCTATTTGCAGAGCTACCAGAGCTCGACCATGCCGCTATCTCACGCCACTCACTTCCGACTCGGCTCGACGCCCTTCTCACCCATTGAAGAAGGGAGCTCGAGCGGGCTCTCGGCTGGGACGCCCAGTCCGGATGTGGCGAGGGATGTCAACAAGCAGCGGCATGCGAGAACCACCAGCTCGGGCTTTGGCTTTGCCGATAACGACAACACCCCCTCGTCTTCCTTGCCGCCGACGCCCATGCAGGCCACATTCAGCCAAAGGCCGTGGAAGGACGACACACTGCCCTCCTCGGCGACTCTCACTCGGCTTATCTAATCTGTGCAGAAGTTGCTTCGCCTTTCAGTTCCTGCAGTCGCCATACCCTCCTTTTCATATCATATCGGCCGCGGTAGTGCAGTAATGGGGCGCTCAATCCTGTGTTTGCGGACCTCCCCTCAATCAGTCGATGCGTCAGTCATTCAGTCTATCGTTGTTGTCATTGTGTGAGCAAGCTCTGGCATTTCGAACTGGCATCTAGCGCTCGGCAGCGAATAACAGGCAGCGGCATCAGCACAACAAACAGACTGACTGATCACTCGTCTTCCGCATCCTCCTCAACCATGTTGAGCTTCTGCATCTGCTTCTCCATCTCTTCCGTGAGGAGCTCGTCTGCCCTGATGCGCGGGTAGTCCTCGTCCTCGTCGTCGCCCGTGAAGCTGGTGTCTGCGACGCTCTCCGTGTCCATGTCGTCAACGCCTTCGCCGTTCGCGGCCTTCCTCTCCTTCTCCTTCTTGTAGAGGTTGATGGCCGCGCGCATGTCCTCGTCCTCCTCGAGATCGCGCAGGAACATCTCGTAATCTGCTTCGGCGCGCGCGTTCTCTGCATGCGCACCGGGCGCCTGCCCTCGTCCTCCCTTCTTCGCTCCCGGATCTGGGCGGTCGCGCCCGAGGCCCATGGTGTCTTCGCCGGCCTCCTTTGCCATGGACTTCAAGCGCCAGTTGCGCTTCTTTGCCGAGTTGGCACCGCCCTTCTTGCGTCGCTGCGGGTACGTCTTGCGGACGAGGACGACCTGCGGCGTGCGGTCCGAGTTGAGGCTCTCCCAATTGGGGTCGTTGAAGTTGGCCGTTGCAAGGTGGTAGCCGAGGACCGTGTCCCCCGGCTTGAGGACCGCACCGAGGTGCGTGCGCGTGTGGTAGATGGTGTCCGGGTCGAGCGTCCCGCTTGTGGGCGCGACCTGGGCATCGGCGAGGAGGAAGCGGCCCTTGTTGCTCGTGACGGGCGGGAAGGCCGTAGGCTCAATGTCGAGGACGACAAACTCGACCGTGTGGTTGATGGCCGCGAGGGGGTTGAACGGCTGCCGCCAGTACACGGATGATGACAGCTCGGCAGACTGCAGCGTCGCCGGGTCGACAAAGTGCAGGCTGTTGCCCACGCGCGTGCACACGCACAGCTGCGAGATGCTCGACATGGACTGCGACAGTTTACGCGGGAGGCACACGAGGTCGTCTTTGCAGATGGGGATGATTTCGACACTGTACGTCGTCTTGTAGTTTGTCGTCGAGTTTTGCGTGTCGAGCGAGATGAGCTGCTCGGATGTTTTCATTCTGGTGAACGTGGAAATGGGAACGATGAGCTCGCTGCCGCCGCGGAGAGCCAGTAAGTGGAGGAGCAGGGACCCACCGGACAGGCGCTACGGCCGACAGGAAGTCGCACATCTTGTTTGCGTGCTGCTTCCCCGCGTAGAAAAAGTCGAGCCCATCCTTCTTTTCTGAAATGCTGATGGTGTCCTTGTCTGCGCCGTGCTTGAGAATGAGCTGCTCGAGGTAGAGGAAGGTTCGCTTGTGGTCGACCTTCTGTCGGACCTGTACGATGGCGCGCCAGGTGTTTTTCGCTGCGAGCTTTGTGCAGTCCGGGCATTGCGTGTAGGTGACGACGAACTCGATCTCAAAGACTTGCTGCAGGACAGTAGACGAGAAGACCTGTAGCGGGAAGGTAGTGTGAAGAGCAGAGTCAGCTCCGTGGCATCCCTACGTAAATCTTCGCCGCCGTCGCCGCCACTCGGGGATTTCGACAAGATATCGCTCGCTTGCGCGCCCCACCTCTTTCTGCACGGTGAGCTTTACGCGCAACCTCTTGCTGTGCGGTTCTGTCCATACGAAGCCCGCGTCGACGAGCCTGACCTCCTTCAATCCTTTCAATTTCCTGAGGCAGATTGCGAGGAGCTCTCTGCTCTCGAGCTCGGCGATGAGCCATGCCTGCGGGGGTGCGAGCCACCTGTCGCAGTTCCTGCAGAATGAGATTGTGCTCTGTTTGGGGATGGACGCCGTGATGTCGACGCTGTTGCGCAGGCAGTTGACGCATCGGTTGGCGCTGTTAGGCGCAATTGGAGTCCCGCAGTCGGCGCAGAGGATGTAGGCCTGCTGCGAGGCCGACGTGCTGGCTGGTGCGGTGAATGCGATGCCCTCCATTGTGTGTATGTCGCTGATATGTGTGTGTTGGCAAGAGCAGAGAGGCGTTGTCGTCCTCCATGCCGTATTTTGCCACCGAGGGGTCCTTCCTCGTTTTTGCAGTGCAACCATGGGGCGGCATCCCCCACTGTTCAGCACCAACAGATAGATACGGAGGGAGAGAAGAAGGATGATCAGTGAGCGCGGCGAATGCACTGCATATCAGTCATGACACCGTCGCCGTGCTGAGCCTGCTCCCGGATGTGCTGCGCGCACTGGCAGTCCCCGTCAGGTGCTTCAGCTGCGGAAGCGTGGTGGGTGGGAGCGTACTGACTGCAGATACGGATCCACAGAGGGATGCAGCACTGACACTGACATGCTCATACGCATACAGACTGGCAACAAGTGGGAAGCCTACCTCGGCCTTCTCGAGAATGGCATGGCAGAGGGGGAGGCTCTCGACGCCCTCGGGCTGAAGCGATACGTGTGTCCGAAGCTTCACCCCGACGTTGGGATGGCCTCGATACTGACGCGTATCTCCACCGACTCGCTTTCCGGATTGCTCGCAGTGTTGCAGGTGTGTGTTCGGGCCGGGCTGCTCATGACGGCACCCGCGCTGACTCGACACATCCATCCCCTCCCGACAGACGCATGGTCCTCACGCACGTCGACCTCATCGAGAAGCGTGAGTCGTCTGCGTCGCTGTACTATATGCAGTGGAAAATGCGCTAACGCCAACCCTGCCGTGCAGTCCTCCGATACAATCGTCAGTCCACAGACTTGCCACGACGCGGCACACTTGCGACTTGGCTGACTTTCGTCCATCATGCCAGCCCACGACCGCCGCCGCGCAGGCTAGACTCCATATCATCCGCCTACGCTCTGTATCAGTCCCGCATGCTGTTGATACCATCAAGTTTGCTTGCACTTCTCCAAGCTCTCATCGCATCCGATACAGCATGGTGCCGCGCCGAACGCACAGTCTTCCCAGCTGCTCCTCCTGGTCGTCCGTAGGACTGCCCGTACTCTCCGGGAACCAGAGGCGCAGCGCGCGCAGATGGCGTTGCCAGAGCGGATCCCGCAGACGCTCCAGCACGCCTCTGGCGACTTCTTCCGAAGAGCCGCTGATAGGGCACACGCTTAGGCGTACTAACGACGGCGGAAGCAGCTCGAGGCTGATCGACTCTGGAGGCCCAGTCAGACTAAGATCCCGCAGCGCCGCAAAGCCGCTCAGGTCCTGTGCTGGAGCTGGCAGAGTTCCGTCCTGCGACTCGGGGACGGACCAGCTGACGGCGAGCTTGCGCAGACTGTCCTGGACATGACCGCACAGCTCCATGTACTGTCCAGATCCCGCTTCCTGCGAGATTGTGAGCTGCACTTCGAGCTCCTGCAGCTGAGGCGCCTGTCTGAGTACGGCGAGACCGATGTCCGTCTCGGGCGTTGTCCCTGAGCCTGCCACAACGCCGTAGAGGGTGACGAGGCGGTTCAAAGTCGGGAGAGGCGGGAAGCGCGCCATGACCGAACGCGGGAGGTGCAGTGTCCTGAGGGTACGGCCGGCGCGCGACACGATGGTATGGAGCGGCTCAACGGGCCGCAGCCTGACGATGCTGCAGTCGACCTCTTCTAGCCTGTCTGGGCTGATGGCTGTGCCGACGAGCTTCTGCGTCTGCGCAAAGACGTCCGAGAGCGGGGCGCGTCCGATCGTGTCGAACGGCTCGAAGCGCAGCGAGAGCGGCTGGACGTGGCTGAGCGCCCACGCGAGCTGCGCGTCGCTCAGGCTGTCGACGCGCGATGTCCGGCTGCGCAGGAGCACACACACGCGCGGGATGTACCGAGCGAGCCGCCGCACGTTCTCCGACGATACTAGGCTCGAGTACAAGCCCCGTGGCGCGAGGCAGTGCGAGAGGTTGCCTTCGCTGTTGAACTGCCCGTGCACAATGACCAGACTGCGCTGGTAGGGGACGGTCTCGAACGCTTGCTGGAAGCGCTTGCTTACGAGCAGCCAGGAGAGGGCTGTCGAGCATGAATTAGCTTTGAGCAGGTGTGCTCGTCGATGGACGCACCATCTTTCGCAGACACATCCTCGAATGCGGCCACTTTCTCAAGGACCTCGACGGGGAGCGAGTCGATACCGGTGGGCATGTTGGCAATAGGGAGGAGTAACGATGGTCGTCAATACGTCTTGTCACACATCGATAAGTGAATGGGAGGAACGGCAACGGATCCTCGGGAAGCTCCGATTGTGTCTCCACCTTTTTTGCCACCGGCACATCGCGAGCCTGCAGCTGTCTGTGGTACATGAACGTCCGAAGCTCGCCTATCTAGATCTTCCGCAGTTCAAACTCCAAGTCTCTGCCCTTGCACAGCTTGGCCAGCTCCGCCTCTTGTGCGGGGCTGATGCTGCCCTCCTGCACGTCAAGGCCGAGCAGCCGAAGCTCCTTCTGCCACCTCTCGTCCGTCAGGGCTGTGATGAGTCGTGCCGCAAGAGCGAGCGCATTCTCCTCCTCCTGATCTACGTCCAGCTGCTCGAGGCGTGGTGGGAGCAGGCCGAGATCCCATCCGAGGAGACAGCCCTCGATGTTGAACTGGCGGACGGCGATAAAACCCCGATAGTCAGGAGAGTAAGGTGTTGCTGCTGCTGGGCTGCCGCGCTCGTTCGCCCAGTGATAGACCTCCAGGTCATATAGACGTGTGCCAACGATCTCGCACAGACTCTCGAGCTGCCTCGCTATGATTTGCGAGCGAAGGATGGGGGCATCGATATCCAGGTCGATTGTGAGTTCCCGCAGCTTTGGCGCTTGCTTGAGGACGGCACAGGCAAAATCGCCGTTATTTGAAACGGATGATGCGAGCAATAAAACCTCCCTGACGTCGGTGAGGTGCGGAAAGAAAGGTATGTCGTACGTGTTGAGGGAGCACGGGGGCAGGTGAAAGGTGGTAAGGGTATTGCAGGACCGGGCGAGAAGCCCCATGGGCGGCCCGAGGGAGGCTGGCAGGTTGATTTCGCATTGTAAAGTCTGCAGTCGATCTGCAGGTAGCTTGGAATCCAGCACCCGCCATGCTTCTGTGAAGGCGATCGATACCGGGTCGAACTGATCAGATGGCACACCGCACTGCAACGTCCTTGGGGACAGATGGAAGAGAATCCATCGAAACTGCTCGAGTGACAGCTGGTCGGCTTTGAGCTGGATGGGACTGGCGGCCCGATCACCAGCGGCCCGTTCATCGCAGAAGACCTCGAGCGTTCGGACAGAGCGGACAAGGCTCCTGACTGTTGAAGACCAGAGCATGGTCCAGAATAGGCCAGCAGGTGCCATCTGGTACGCGATGCCCGATCCCTCGCGTTGGATGTCGAACCTGACGCGCGTTCGGTCGTAGATCCACAGCTTGAACACCTTGTTGAAGCGCTTGCAAACGCACATCCAGGAGATGGTTGCAGTGTACCACAGTATCTGTCAGCACGGAGCGGTTTTGCCCAGACAACCTTCGAGCAGAGTTCGACGTGCCATCTCGGGGCGCGACGTCCGAATACGACCCGACTCGCTCGAGGACCTCTGCAGGCAGGGTGGCAATCGACGTGCGCTGCTTCTCCTCGTAGAATTCACTGCGGCGAGGAACGACATGCATCGTGGCAGGCTACGTTTGTATTTGTCTTTCCAAGTTGGCGAGACGACGAAGGGATTCCGGTGGCACGATGCGCAACTTGAGCTTACCCGGACTGGGATGCGTTCAGCGCGCCTTCTGCCCTCCGCTCGCACCAGCAGCGCCGAAGATTGATACCAGCGCTCTATACAAGAAGAAACGACATGTTCATCGCCGCTTGAGCTTGGCCCTGCCTTTGGGTCTAGCACGCATTGACAAACGTCAAGCTCGGCGCGTCAAGCTCGACGCATCCCGCCGACGCGTTGCCATGGCCCGGACATCCGACAGCATGACATCCCTGCCATTGCCCACTCCCGACTCCTTCAGCTTCCCTTATGCGCTCCCGTACGAGATTCAGCGAACTCTCATGAAGGTCCGGCTCTCCCACGTTGAGGGCGTCGTCCTTTGCTGACTTCCTCTTCTCGCAGCACGTCTATACCGCCATCGAAGACCGCGCCGCTGCTGTAGTCGAATCGCCTACAGGGACAGTGCGTGGTCTCGGCATCCAGAACGACACAGTCTGACATACTCCACAGGGCAAATCGCTCAGCTTGATCTGCTCCAGCTTGACGTGGCTCGAAGATGACGCCGCACGCGCAAAGAAGGCGGCCATCGATACTTTGCGCGCCGAGCTGGCAGAGAAGAACGCGTCGGGTAAGTTACTTCCAACGATTCTGGAATGGAGCTGACTCCAGTGACAGAACCCAGCTGGATGCTCGAGCAAGAAGTGCAAAGACGCATCAAGGCGTTCGAGGCGGATGAACTGGAGCTGCAGGAGCGCCTCGAGGCGGTACGCAAAGAGAAAGAGCAGGCACTGAAAGCGAAGGCGCGCTACGCAAGGAAGCGCCCCAGACTGGACGACAAATCTAGCAAGAATGACGACGACGAGCAGTTCGCTCCAGATGACTATATCGAGTCGGACGGTATCTCGGCCGAGCTGCGAGCTCTGATGAACGCGTGGGTGAAGGCAATAGCTACAACGCTTCCAAGCTGACCTCTTGATCCATTGCAGCCACGAGAAGCGGTCTGCGCGGCTTTGGAGAAGCGCGGAAGACGATGAAGACGAACCAGAGACGCGCAAGGTGGGTCACGCGCCAGTCACCGGCAGATCGAAGCTCACACTCCTCTGCAGATCCTCTTCACCTCGCGCACCCATTCCCAGCTCTCGCAATTCCTCAGCGAGCTGCGCAAAACGCGTTTCGCAAAGACGACCCGGATGATAGCGCTAGGCAGTCGGCAGAACCTGTGCATCAATGATAAGCTGCGGGATGGGTGCAAGAGCGTCGATGCACTCAATGACAAGTGCCTTGACCTGCAAAAGGCAGACAATGGCAAGCGATGCGAGTTCCTCCCGCCACACGACGAGCCAGAGCGCCTCGAAACGTTCAGGGATCACGCGCTTGCTGAGCCGAGAAGCATAGAAGAACTGGAAGAGCTAGGGCGCGAGCTGCATACGTGCCCTTACTACGGCTCGCGGAAGGCCATCAAGCAGGCGCAGCTGGTCACGCTGCCGTACAACCTGCTTCTGCTCAAGCAGGCTCGCGAGTCTTTGGGCATCACTCTCGGCGAGTGAGTCTGCTGCGCTCGTGCAAAGGTGTTCCACTGACGCATGCCACAGCAACATCATCATCGTCGACGAAGCCCACAACCTTATCGACACCATCCTGTCGATCCACTCTACCGAAGTGACAGCATCGCAGCTCGCCTTCGCACGCGGCGCACTCCTCGCCTACCTCAAGCGCTTCAAGAACCGCCTGAAAGGGGCCAACGCAACGTATCTCAAGCAGCTCGTCGGCTTGATGACTGCCCTTGACAAGTTCTGCAAAGCATGGACGTCCGAGAACAGGAAAGATGCCATGCTGCTGGCACAAGAGATTGTCGTACAGTGTGGCGCAGACCAGATCAATCTAAGGGCGCTTGACAAGTGGGTCCAGGCTTCTTGCTCTGTCGATAGATCTGACAGCGTTTCTTGCAGGTACCTAACGGAGTCCAAGATCGCACAGAAGGTGTCAGGCTACACGGAGAACGTGGAAGCCAAGCAGGAGCTCGCAAACAAGCAGTCCCGCTCGGCGAAGATCTCTTCCATCTACAAGATCCAGGTCTTTCTGCTAGCTCTGGCTAATTCCGACAAAGACGGACGCGTCATGATCAGCAGCAACAAGGGAGCCTTGACGCTCAAGTATCAGCTTCTCAACCCCTCCGACGCCTTCGCCGACTTTGCCTCAGCCCGCTCGGTCGTCATTGCCGGCGGGACCATGGCTCCACTGTCAGACTTTGCCCAGCAGCTCTTTACCTTCCATGGCGCTGAGCGGATCCGTAATCTGTCCTGCTCGCACGTCGTTGCGCAGGATCACATCCTGGTCCGCGCAGTCGGTGTAGGGCCCACGGGCGCACGCCTCGAATTCAAGTACGAGAGCCGTGGCGACGTCAAGATGCTCGACGAATACGGCAGCGTCATCAGCAACGTCGCGAATGTGACGCACAAAGGCGTCGTCGTCTTTATGCCGAGCTATGCCACGCTCGACCTGCTGCTCCAGCGATGGGAGACGACAGGCACTCTGGCAAAGATCAGGCAGAAGAAGGAGGTATATCAGGAGCCCAAGACTGGGTCTGAATCTGATGCCGTTCTGCGCGACTTTGCAGCTGCCATCGCTGGTTCTGGGGTGAGCGCTAGCGCCTCAGGCCGAGAATTGCACTGATACTGCCGCTACAGCACGGCGCCATCCTCTTTGCGGTTGTTGGTGCCAAGCTTAGCGAGGGCATCAACTTCCAAGACGATCTCTGCCGATGCGTCGTCGTTATTGGCATCCCGTATCCAAGCAGCCAGTCGACGGAGCTCAAAGAGAGGTGGGTGCAGCCTCACGGCTGACTACTGAACTGGGCTGATCGAGGGGGATCTGCAGAATGAAGTACGTTAGCTCGCTCCCGGCCGTCAAAGGATTGCCAAGTGGAGACGCTGCTGGCAAACGTCTTTGTGAGTCGGCCTCAACCGTGTCGATGACTTTAGCTGACGGGCCGCGACAGACTCGAATCTGGCATTTGTGAGTCCGCCAGGGCAGGTCGGGGTTGGACCATATTGACGCCCCTCACCGCAGCGCGCCGTCAACCAGTCGATCGGCAGGAGCATGTGGGTGCGCTGGTGTGAAACGCGTAGCGGCTGCGCTGACGGTTGGCTGCGACAGCCGGCACGTCAACGACTGGTCCGCCATCCTGCTCCTCGATGCTCGCTATACCCAAACAAGCACGCAAGCGATGCTCCCGAGCTGGATCTCGCAGAACATGACATCTCCAACCAGCTTTGGGCATCTCGTCCGCGATCTGGCAGGTTTCATGAAGAGTCGGCGTTGACGGATCGGGAACAACACGTACCGACGACCACCGGGTATCTGAACGAGAGGAATGGGCGGGAAAGCACTGAACAAGCCGTAATATCGTAGAGCAGAAGCAACGTCTAACTGATGATGCACTCTTCTTCCTTCTTGACCTTGCCCGTGGCGAGGCCCATCTCTTCGAATGTCTGTGGGCCCTTTGAAGGCTTGACCATGGCCACGCCACTGACACTGCTGCTCTTGGACGAGCCTGACGAGTTTGAATGGTCTGAAGGGGCAGGTCCGACCGGCCCGGAATCGACAAGGCTGAACCGCTGGACACCTCCAGCCTGGGGAGGAGCCAAGCTGGACGCCGAGTTGTCTCTGCCTCGCCCGTTGCGGGTCTGTGGTGTGCCAGCGGAGAGCCGCGCGTTTTCGGCGGCAGCTTGGACCTCCTTCATCGTCTCCCTGCGCCGAAGTGAGGTGTTGCTTTCTGACGTGGGCACGACAGGACGCGCCAACGGCATTGGCATTGCCATCGCTTGCTGCTGCTGGCTCTGTTGCGCGGGGTAGTAAGACGATTGCGGAACGGGAGTTGCGGACGACGTTCTGGGTGGACGGTTCTTGGCTGGCTGCGAGTACTGCTGAGCAGGTACGGGCGGCATGGGAGGCATGGGAGGCGGTGGCGCCGCCTCTTTGGCCTTTTTGCGCGTCTCCGAGTCGAATTTCGCCTGCGTCCTCCTGCGCACAATCTTCTCGTTCGTCTGGACCTCGTGCTGCGTCCGGCTAAGCGCGTTCTCGCCCGATGCGCTGAGAGCCTTGAGGCGGTCCGCCGCGTCGGTGTTGCCATGCGAGGCTGCCTTGCTGTACCACTTCTTGCTCAGCACGACGTCCTGACGCCCGCCGATGCCAATCTCGTAGTAGTAGCCCAGCGCAAACTCGGCACTCGGCAGACCCTTCTTGGCTGCCTTTTCCGCGAATGTGAAGGCCAGATTCTCTTGCAGGTCAAATGCCTCGGAGCCGCAGAGGAACCACTTGGAGAGGCTGTGGTGGATTGGATCAGCTTTACATGCGTTTCCGAGCAGGGACAGGAAGGGAGACCCACGCCATGTCGGCCTCGATATCTCCCTGCTGGCTGGCTAGCGAGTAGTACTGCACGCTGAGGAGCGGGTCGTAACCGCAACCCATGGTGGCATACTCGTAGCTGAGGCCCATCTTGAACTGGGCGGGTGCATATCCTAAATACGCCGCTCTCTCGATCCACGGCCGCGGATCCTGCGTGCGGCCCGTGCTCTCGTCCAAGAGGAGGTGCGGCGGGATGGACGAGGCGATTGCAGCGTTGGACGCGCCCAGGTCGAGTTCGCCCGCCAGGAGCATCCCGTAGATGTAGGCAGGGAGCGGGTCGTCGGCCGTAGCGAGCGACGCGGCTGTCCGGAGGAGCGGGATCGCAATGACTGAATTGCAAGGGTAGCCGAGCTGGCCCAGGAGATGCGCCATGGCCATGCGCTGATCCCCAGAGTCAGCTTGCGCGCGCGCCTCAAAGGAGAGGAGACAGAACCCACATAGGTACAAGTGACCTCTGCCCTGCGCACGCCCTCGTCGTACGCCTTCTTGGCACGCTCAAAGTCCGCCTGACTGTGATTTTGCTCGCCAAATGACTCGTACGCCAGGGCGATTTTAGCCCACGCTGCGTGATAGCCCAGATTGGCAGCCGCCTCAAAATCCCGGAAAGCCATCGAAAGGTCCTTGCTCCTGTAGCTCGGGAACTTGCCGCTGCTGCTGAGCTCTGCGCGGAGGTATAGCGCCTCTGGCACGGGCCCTGCGGGTGTGGCCTGCGCTTCCGCCGAGGAGATGACGAGGCGAATGGCCTCGTCCGTCCAGCGCACAAGGACCGGGTCGGTAATCTTGCTGTACTCGCCGCTGCTTGATGATGGAACCGCAGACGCCTGGTGGCGCTCGACGAACTTGAGCACGGCTTTGGCCCACGCGACGCGCGCGGCGGGCGGGTCGGGCGCATACGCTGCGTCGGCTTTCTGCTGCCCTAGCTCGGCTTGCGAAGGGAGTGCTATGCAGAGTGCCGAGGCGGACAGCGTGGGGTCCGACGCGGTGTTGCCTAGTGTCGATGAGGATGCGGGGATGCCCGCCGAGGATGAGCGGCGGGAGGACGCGGCTGGTGGATGCATTGACGCTGTCGACCCGCGATGCGATGGAGCGTAGGACTGGTCCAGCGCTGTGGACGAGTAGGACGAGGTGCGTCTCTGTGCATCTCCTGATGGGTTTGGGTTTGGGTTTGGGCCCAAGCTCAGGTCCGAGAACGCCGCGAGTGGTGGCTGCTGCGTTGGGAATGGGGCAGGACCATTCGCTGCGCTGCCCAGCGAGTACATGGACGAGGCGCGTGGTGGATGCTGCGCATGCTGCTGCTGCTGCTGCTGCTGCTGCTGCTGATGGTGATTTGGGGGTGGACCCCTTTGATGGCCGCCACTACTCGCTGGCTGCGGTGGTGGGTGACGGACAGACGGCTCATTCAATGACAGCCGGGGCAGCTGCGGCGCGCCAGATTGCGACACGGGATATGGCAAAGGCTGCTGCTGCTGCAGCAGATAGGGCGAGCCAGTTCTGGCAGACGCTGGACTGCCGTACGCCTGCTGCGGCCCTTGTGAGGGTGGTGCCCCCTGACTGCGACCGAGGCCATGCTGCAGGTATTGCTGCTGCTGCGGATGCTGCTGACCATGGTTAGGCGCACCACCCGCCTGCTGCACCCAGCTCGCAACCCTCGCATTGCCGCCGTTCATTGTACTCGTATGTGTCGTCGTTGTCGCGGATCCAAGCGGTGTCGACGTCGACGTCGACGCCACCGCCAGCGAGCTAGCCGCGCGCTCGAGTCCTACCGTGACGCGCGTGTCGACGGCTCCACCCTGCGGCCTCTGTGGGCGTGGTGAGAGCAGAGATGAGCTGTGATTCGCGTATCCTGCGCCGTCCTCCCGTATTCCCGCAGGCACAGGCGGTAAGGGAGGTGGCTTGGATGACGTCGAGGAGGCCGTCAACCCTGCTGGACGTGGAGGGAGATACGGCCCAGACGATGGTGACGATGGCCCAATGCTCGAGCTGAGCGGGCTCGGCTGGTATGCATACCAGGTGGGCATCGGTGTTGGGGAGTTGTCGTGTGGAAGAGAGCAGCGATGTGAGAAGCTAGAGGAGTTCGTTGCCCTGCAGAGCAGAAGAGGCACGTGTGGGCGACTGCAGGCAAACATCCATGTGCAGGAAGATTATAGCCATGCGGCCCTGTGCAGCGACATGAGAGAGCGCATCCTCGTCCGAGGCACCTAGTGGCACAGCTCGACCCAAGGCAGTGCTTGTCTTCCTCGCCAAACAGACAACAGCAGCAGGAGCGGAAGCATCAGGACCAACCCATATGTCCTAGCGACAGATAGCGGTGCAGAGAAAGCGGGAAAGCTACAGATCGTGGAGAGAGCAAGAAGAGGGAGAGAATAGACGAAGGAGAAGAAGCGGCCCGCGACACTAGCCGCCCCTGTGCGGATAGTCGTACCCGTCGTGCCGTCGATGCAGATAGGTCGGCACCGGAGCGTGCAGCCGCGATGGATGGCTATATGGCATGTGCGGTGAGCTCGCGCTCGTGCTCGCTGGTGTGAGAGTGGCGCCCGGCTCCGACAAGCTTGGTGTCGACGTGGCTGGTATGCTGCCGTGGTCGACGGCTGCTGCACCCGTCGGCCAGTGCAGGAGAAAGTCGAGGTTGCTCGTGCTCGTCGGGAATTGCGGGTATCCCGAGTCGTTCTGTTAGATCCCAAGGATCAGCTTCTGCAGACTTGTTGTGACGTGTGTGCCGCGGCAACACTCACAAAGCTCGACATGAAGGCTGTCAGGTCTTGCGGTAGCTGCGGGAGGCGGAGATCCTCCGTACCCGTTTCGTGGAATGTGGACTGGCCCCCGGCCGTGCTGTCGGCGGGCCCGGCGCCGCTGTATGCGAGTGGACCATCCACGCCCCGTGCGTGCCCCGACAACGAGAACATCTCATCGTAGTAAGGCTGCCGCGCATGCGAAGGCTGCCTTGGCTGATCCACAGCTGGCCTGTGCAGTGCCTCCTCCTCAGGATGATACGGTCGGCGGTGCTGATCAAGGAACTGGAAGTTGTTCATGAGGAATGCCGAGTCATCGTAGACTGGCAAGGGCGCCTGGTGATGATGCGCATCGTCGAGCGCGGGAATCGCCAGAGAAGGGTTGCCGGTTGGCGGTGGGAGCGTGGCCTGCAGCATTTGCTCCGGTGCAGCGGCTGGCGGCACCTTCATCGAAGCTTTCGCCATCGGCAGCTCCTGTTCAGTCTTCTGCGCGGGTGCAGTGTTGTCGTCCTCCTCCTCGTGTCCGTCCCCTTTCTCGCCCTGGAACCCGTGCGGGAAGCTGGCGTACTTCCACTGGTCCACCTGGAACAGCTCGCGGATGTGGTGCTCGTCCTCGCGGTCGCGCGGGTGCGGCTTCAGGCCCGCGCCGATGCGCATGCGGTCGAGCTCCATGTGCATCTGGTCGTGCTCCTCGAGCAGGTCGCGCAGCTGCGGCAGGGCGGCCCGGAACAGCGACTGCACCGTCTGCACGTGTGAGATGGCGTGCGTCACAATGATGTTTTTCGAGAGGCGCTTGTGCTCCTTGTCGTTCAGGGTGGGCAGGTTGCGCGCAAGGATCTGCATGTCCGTTCGCGGACGGCGGGGCATGGTCAGTCGCGGGTCCTTGAGCAGCATGCAAGGGATTGCACCCACCAGCAGCTTCTCGTTCAGGTTCTCCCTCCGTTTCTTTTCAATCACAGAATGCTCTCGCCGTTCCTCGACCGTGAACTTGCGCTTGCGATTCCCGTTCCCGGGCAGTGAGCCCGGGTCCATCGAGGAGGAAGACACGGCGGCAGACCGCTTGCTGGGCTTCTTCATGGTCGTTGCTCTGTTCGTCGATGCTCCTGCTAGTATGCTCGCTGCTGCCGTTCCCGCCTCGTGGCTGCTGCTTGGCGCCATCCCGCCGTCTGTCCTGCGCCTCCTGATGCGCTTCTCTGGCGGCACTCGAGACGCAACCTGGATCGCCGCGCTGCGCTGCGCTGTGTCCCCTGCGATACTGCACAAGTCGCTGCTGCTGATGGATGCTCACCCTTCCTCTAAGTACGTGCGCTGGGTTGTGGCAGGAGGAGGAGAGGGCGTTCTTCTTCCTCGCTGGCCCTCCCCTCGGGCCAAACCGACGGTCCAGACTGTTGAACCGGGTCAACCCGGATAGCCGACAGCAGAGAGCTGCATGCATTTTTTACTGCAACGATGTCTACTGCACTACACCCTGCGACTACTATGCTATAACACTCAGATCGCCCAGGCTGGTGATGCAAAAGTCTGGAAGACAGATCGGGTCCTCGCTCGCTTGCAGGTGCTTCTCCTGGTGGACGCCAGTGAGGACCAGACAAGTTGACACTCCCCCGGATTTGCCAAACAGAATGTCCGTGTCGAGTCGATCCCCAAACATGATTGTCCGCTTCCTGTCGAGCTTGTGCACCTTCTCTATCGAGTCCAGCAGCTGGCTGTGCGGCTTGCCAACGACTGTCGGCTTGACAATGTCGCGGACAGCGCAGACGAGCGCAGCGTTCTGCGCCCCTGCACCCGGGTAGACTCGTCCATCTGGTCCTGCGTAGAGGTGATCGTCATTCGTCATGATGAAGTGCGCGCCGTTCTCTCGGATGTACTGTCGGTGGCGTTCTGTGGGGTCAGCTGTGGGCGGGCTGGATACGGAAGGCACGGCAGAACGTGCAACAAACAGAATGCGCCCTTGCAAGCTTCATGTAGTTGAAGTATCCGTCAAAGCCCGCCAGAATTGCGCCTATTGACGGGTCGGTGCCAATGTTGGGCTGCCGAGTCCTGAAAGTCAGCTTGATCCCGTGCAAAATAGACGAGCACACCCACAAACCAGTCCTCGCGGCCGAGGACATTGTGCGCTGGGTCCGTGCCGCCCTTGTACGAGAACCCTTCGAGTTCGAGCTCGCGCTCGATGCCTTCTCCTCCGATGACGAAGACGTTCTTCTCGTGGATGGGAAAGTTCAGCACGTACTTGAGGTACGCGACGGCGGCAAAGCCAGAGCTGAACACTTCGTCCTGTATGATTGCCAGAGTGAGCGTGTTGATGCAGCAAAGGAGATCGGGCTGGACAGACGGACCAGCTTGACATCAATCCCGAGCGTAATGAACTTCTGCCGGAGGTCCTTCCTGCACTTTGAGGCAGAGTTGCTGCGAGCAGAGCGTCGGTTACGGATGTCAAACGTCAGTCGAGGCCAGAAAACAGCTGCGAGAAGGTCCGCCGTACGTCACGAAGCAAATCTGTTTGCCCCGCGCCCGGAGCATGTTCAGGACTTGGAGGACGCCAGAGATGAGCTCCATCCCGTGCCAGATGACGCCGTCGCAGTCAAACAGATATGTGTCATGATCTTGCAGCAATTGCTCGAACTCTTCCGGCGAGCTCAGTTTGCGAGGCGGCATGGTAGCGGACGTGCTCAGCGAGTAAGGGAGAGAGAAGAGGGAAGGGTGTCTGAGACAGTTTAGACAGTGAAAAGGAGTGTGCGCGTTCGAGGGGACTTGTTTAACGGTCAGAGTTGTCGTGATGCGAAGGACCGCAACGCCAAAGGCGTCACGGGCGTCATCCGAGAATTTGGCGGCCGGTGCTTGCCGGGAACGGACGGGTTGAACGGGCTTGTGCGCATTGGACTTGCTCGCCAGTCTACGTTGCAGATGTCTACACTGAATGCGCGCTCTTCCCTCTATGCCTCTTACCTTCCGGGCTCGCACGTGCCTCGCTGAGCTGGAGCTGGGTGGTGTCGCCTCCTTCACTCAGCCAGGATGGATAAATCGCCCAAGCTGTCTGCGTAGTAGCGTGGCTTGATGGGCGCGTCCTCCGCCTCGAACTCGTGCAGCTTGTTCACGCCTGTCAGGACCATCAGCGTAGAGGTGCCCGAGTTCAACCCGAACAAAATCTGTAGAGACAACATCAGCCGATGGAGATAAGCGAGGGGCTCAGGGACATTGCTCACATCCGTGTCGAGTCTGCGGGAGTCTGACTGTCTCAGTATGCGTCTCCGCGCGCGGACAGACATCCCCACCCACCGGTCTCCGACCATGATGGTCCGCTTCCTGTCGATCTTGTGGATCTTTTCGATGGCGACCATGAAGGGCTCGTTGGGCTTGCCAATGACGGTCGGCTTGAGATGAGGTAGAGCGTAACGAAGCGGGGCCGAAATAGCGCCTGAGCCGGGGTACAGGGCGTCCTCGGTCGGGAAGGTCGAATCATCGTTCGTCAAGATCCAGTGGATGCCCTCGTTTTCGCGGAGGAACTTGTGCGCTCTCGCTAACTTGTGATAGTTTATTTTTGAATCGAAACCGCACATTACACAAGCGATGGACGGGTCTGCTTTCACGGCGGACTGTGGAAGAGTCCGAGCGGGGTACGTATACCCAGGGACCCGCCTTCAGCACGGTACGCCTTCAAACCGGTCCACCAGCGGCAGACGCTCAGGCGGTACACTACCACAACCCACAAAATCCATGCTCGGGAAGAATTGGTTCTCTTCTGGGTCTGTCCCGCCCACGAATTTGATTCCCTCGAGTTCCAGCTCGTGCTCGAGACCCGCTTCCCCGATGACGTAGACGCGCTTGTCGGGCGGGAAGTTCAGGTTGTACTTGAGGTAGGCCACTGAAGCGTAGGCTGAGCCAAAGATCTCGTCCTATCGCACTGGTCAGTGAGGGTCCAGCCGTCCAAGGTAGTACGGACGCACCACGCTGGCCTGGACGCCGAGCTTGTCGAACTTCTGCTTGAATTGCTCCCGGCTTTTTGTCGCATTATTCGTGACGAACACGGTAGTCTTGTTGAGCTTGCGGAGCAGCTTGAGGAACTCGACGACGCCTGGGATGAGCCGGTCGCCGTGCCAGATGACGCCCTGCAGCAGCACACTCAGCGACGATCAGGAATGAGAGGAAGAGAGATGCAGTACATCGCAGTCAAAGAGCCAGTGATCGTGATCGTCGAGAAGCTGTTGGTATTGCTCTTTTGAGCTGAGGCGCCGGGAGCTGTCTGAGGTCATCTTGTGGGACCGCGCAGGCAGACGCGTTGGAGGACGCCGAATAAAAGAGATGGACAGAGAGGTGGAAAGGGAGATGGAACCGTCAGCGGATGAGACTGTCGTCAGGGAAAGGCGAAAGAGTGCGAATCCCAGAGGGTGCGTTGGGAGGGAAGAGGCCTGTGACTTCCAGATTGCCTCGGACCTGCTCCGGGCTGGAGACATGTCTGCATGTTCGGTTGCCCTTCGTCCAATACTCCGCAGACTGACGCAGCTCCTCTGACACCTTCACGCACTAGAGTCCCTCTCGCGCAGCTTCGGTGCCCTCCTCTAGCTCTCCGTTGATCTGCCAGCCTTTTGAAGCCTTCACGTCATTGCCCGCTTGTCCGACTCCGACAACACCATGAACGGCTCCGCAACCAATGGAGCAAATGACTACAAGACTTTGAAGACCGTGGACGGTGCGCGAATCTGCTGCAACAGTGGCCATGCGCCCCTCTGCTGGAACGCGCCCACCCGAAGTCCGCCCGCTCGCGGCTTACGCATCTATTTCCATCCCAGACTTCAAGGCGCTGCTCCAGGATATCGACCACGTACTGCTCGACTGCGATGTGCGCTTGCGCATTCTCTCTCTCTTATCGCCTGATTCCCGCTGATGCTGCTGTCATAGGGCGTCATCTGGCTCGAGAACAGCCTCATAGGAAACGCGAAGGCAACCATCGACATGTTCCGCGCTCATGGCCTCGGTGTGGCGTGTGTTTCAAACAATGCGACTTCTACGCGAAGAGCTTACGCGGACAAGTTCAAAAGTCTCGGTATCGATGTGCCCATGGTGCGTGTCCCTACCCCTCTCCCATCGCGTAGCTAATCCTTCCCCGCAGGACCACATCTTCACATCTGGAACGGCGAGTGCGCGCTACCTGAAGGACGTCCTCCTGCCTAGCCTGCCCGAGGAGCGACGCGGTATTTACCTAATCGGCCAGAAAGCGCTCGAGGAGGAGCTGGCCGAGCTGGGTCTTCAGTGGACGGGTGGAACGGACCCTGAAGACATGGTACCCATGCCGCCCCAGGACTTTTCCGCTATCCAGGCAAAGCCGGAGATTGGCGTGGTTCTCGTTTCTTTCGACATGCACTACAACTGTGGGTATACTTAGTACGGAGATAACCCCAGCTACTGACACTCGGCCTGCAGACAAGAAGATGTGCAAGGCCTTCAACTACTTGACGCATGTGAGTGAAGCCAGACGTCCGGCAGAATTCAAGCTGACACAACGCGCAGAATCCCGGCTGCGCGCTTCTGCTCTCGAATGATGACTTGCAAGTTCCGCTGCACCACGGCGGCACTGCAGCAGGCGAGGGCGCCATCGCTGCTCCATTGCGTCTGGCAGCAAAGGGCCCTGTCATTGTCGCTGGCAAGCCGAATCAGCCACTCATGGACGCCGTTCTCGTTCGGTGGGTGCCCTCTGTGTGCGACGGGTGACCGCAGCTGACACTATGAACCAGCATGGGATTCAAGCGCGAGCGTACGCTCATGATCGGCGACAGACTCGAGACAGACATTACATTCGCCAACGACGGTCACGTCAAGTCGCTATTGGTCCTTTCCGGATCGTCAAAGCTCGAGGACGTTGGCAAGACCAGAGCGCGACCCGACTATGTCGCAAACTCGTTGGGCCAAATCAGTGATATGCTCGTGCAGGCGCATCGCGACATCCAGAGCGAGTAGCATTGTCCGACAAGCAATTATCCTTGGGTATCGCGTCCATACAGCATCCGTAGAGAAAAGGCGCCGGCCAGCATTGGAGGCACTGGAGTGGGAGTTCGAAAAGATGCAGTAGACAGAGAGTTCGTGTCGTTATGTGCCTCGTAACACTGATCCTTCTGATGGTGCAGACTGTGATGCCTACTCGTTGCCCGCCCCCGGGTTGGGACTGACAGACCGCTCCGTTCCAGGCGGGTGCTGCGGACAAAGAGCATGTCAGCATTGTTGTCCCATTCCAGTCGGGGTCTTGTATACGACCAAGACTCACCGGGATCCCTTGAGCGTTCCTGACGTTCTCAAAGACCTTGAGCAGCTTCCTCCTGGCTCCAAGTGCAGCGACGCCCTTTGCCTCCAGAGCTGCATCGTCCATGGCGACCATCTCCCTCCAGTTGCTGCGCTCGAACGTCGTCGTGTACTTGTGCAGGCGGAGGCTGCGCAGCCACGCCGCAACGTCCGAGAGGAGGGAGAGGTCAATTGCCTCGTCCGGGTTGACGCCCGAGCCGGGGACGACGGGTGCAGTGGCGTTGGCTGGCTTGGAGGCGGCGCCGGCACCGCCGAACGCGCCTCCGCTCTGGAATACGCCGCTCGAGGCTTGCGGGCGCGGCGAGCGCCGGGCCTGCGACTGAGCTTGGGCCTGGGCTGAGCTGTTGGAGGAGGCCGATTGGGGCATGCCCATCATCCCGAACTGGGCGAGGGCTGCAGGAAGGTGTCAGTCTTCTCGAATAGCAGCCGAAGGAGCGAGCGCGCTCACCTGGACTGAGCATCTGCTGGTTCTGCAGCGCGCTCATCATGTTCATGTTCATGGGGCTCGACATGCCCGCCATGCCCATCATCTGCTGGAGCTGCATCTGCTGCTGGATCTGCTGCTGCGCCGCAAGGAGGTTGGCCATTGCAACCTGGGGCGACTGCATGCCCTGCATGGCAGCGAGATTGGCGAGGTTGGACAGGTCCGGCGAGTGCATGCTCGCCGTCGAGGGAGGCAGGGGCGAATTCTGCGTCTGCTGGGTCTGACCCTGCCCCTGGTTCTGATTGAGCCCGTTGACGTTGCGCCAGTTCTGCTGGGCCGCCATGGCTGTAGCGTTGCCACGAGCATTGCCATTGCCATTGCTCTGCTTGGCCGGGTCGTACATGCCAGAGAGGACGCCCGGGACGGCATCCTCGAGCCCTGCGTCGCTGGCCCTGTTCCTCCTGAACTTCTTGGCGTCGTCGAGGACGATTCCGTTGGCATTCTGCGACTGACTAGCCCAGTTCGTCTTGTCGTTGCCTCCGAGACCGGACGCAGCAGCCATGGCAGCAGCGAGATTGGGGAAGCTCCCGCTCGCGTCGCCGGCGTTGTTATTGTTGGGTCCAAAGCTCGACATGAGCGGCGTGTTCATCATGGCGGCCCAGTTCGGGTTGACCATCATGGGCGAGAGCTGGGCGCCGGCCACATCGTGCAGGCCAGAGTTGATGTCGACGGGTCCGCCAGAGAAGCGCGCCCCGCTGCTGGCAACGAGGTTGGGCGACAGGTTGTTGGCTGCGTTGCCTGCGGTGGCAGAGGTGGCGGAGGCGGACGAGGACGGGCGGTTGATGCCTGCGGCGTGGCTGGGCAGGCCGTGGTCCGAGATCATGGACGCGGGCCTGCTTCGGGCGTCAGGCGAAGGGGAGCGCCTCTGCTCGGCGACCTGCTCCGAGTTGGCCTGGCTCCAGAGCGGCGACCTCACCGAGTTGTCGGCGGACAGAAGCGATCCCGGTGCAGAGATGCGGTTGGCGGCGTTGGCGTTGAGCTTGGCCCGCTGCTGGGCCAGGACGTCGCCGGCGAACTGCCCGTCATCGTTTCCGGACGACGGCGGCGGGGCCGACGAGCCGGAGACGCTGCGGGCCGACTGGGGCGGCTGAAGCATGGCCGCGCTGGGCGAGAGGAAGCCTGCTGCTGCGTCGGCTCCGAGCGACTGGCGAGCGAACTGGCGGATGACGGGAGACGCAGGCGACTTGAGGCCTAGGCTAGCTAGTTTCGCCTCCATCTGCGCCTCCATGGATGCTGGGGGAGCGTACGTGTCAGCCGAGGCGTTGCAAAGTGGGAGTGCCGGATACGCACCTTGCTGGGGGTTGGCAGGGGACAACAGCGCGTTCATCGGGTCGCTGCGGGCCATCTGCTGCAGGACGGTGATGAAGAACCTGATCTGGACCTGGGAGCTCGTCTGGAGGAGGCTGTAGAGGGCGGCGGTGCGCTCTGCCTCGGACAGGACGCGGAACCACTGCTCAATGGCGCCGAGCTCCTCCTTGAAGGACTGGTCGAGCGAAGCTGCGGCCATCTCTTCAAGAGTGGCCTCGTAGTGGTGCAGGTCCTCGAACCACTTGTCGATGGCGTCGTCTGCGAGGGTCACGGCGTGTCAGTGCTGTTCGCATTCGGCAGGAGAGATGTCACCCACTCTCGGCAATGCCAGACGCGCCCATGCTCGCTCCAAACCCTCCTCCAATGTTGCCTGTGGCAGGGCCGTTCCCAAACGCGCCCATCGAGTTGTTCAGGAGGTCGCTCGCAGGCCGCCTGCTGCCACCTGGGCCAGCCGACCTCTGCGGGAACCCACTCCCCAGCGATGGACTGCCAGCTGCAGATCCAGGCTGCAGGTTGCTACCGTTGCCCGAGTACAGGGTCCTGGCTGCGTCGATGGACGCGCGGAACCGGGCCGCGTTGCTGTTTGGGCTGGGCGAGAGACCGCCGCCTCCTGCAGACGCCATTCCTCCAAGCTGAGGGGATGCACCTATCGACCTGGATGGAGCGTGCCCGCGTGTATCGTTGTTCGCAGGCGAGTTGGACGTGCCGCGGACGGACATGGACGGCGACGTGGGCGTTCAAAGAGGGCCGCGGCCGTTTCGGGGGAGGCTGCGGTCTAGATGGGGCGATGAACAACGTGCACTGATGCTGGATGCTGTCGTGTAGGTCCTGCCTGCTTGCTGCTTACTTTGACGTGTTGGGGCTGAGCTGAGCTGTGGGCAAGAAGGGGGCCTGAGCGGGTGACTTGGCCGGGGTCGCGACGCCACCAAGAGACGTTGCCCTCTCCGACACTCAAACGAATGCTATCCAAACGCAAACGAATGTATTTCAAACGCATTCGTTTGTCAGTATAGCCGGCCTGTAGAGTGCATTCGGCCAGAAGCAGCCAACCCGTCTCAGAGATCCTCGCAAGCTCAAACGACAAACGAATGTATTTCAATAATGACGATATGAAGTCATTCGTTTATTCGTTTAGAGCTACGGTGAACAGTCTGAACTCGCTACGGCCATGAATGCTGTCGCTACAGCCCTGTCAGCATTCATGGCCGCTCGCAAGGTCCTACGTCTCCTCCTCCTCCTCCTCCTTCTTGCTGCTCCTCTGCCACACTCCGCAGTGTCGATATGCTCGCTGAGTGCCAGGTGGAATGGGCCATCTGCTCTCAGTGGGATTGAGACGGTGCCGTTCATGCAACACCAGGTCGCACTCCTCCAGATCTCTCCGCTCGCACAGTCCCTGCAGTTCCGCCCACTCAGAGGGGCTGGTGTCTGTCTCATTTACGTCGATAGCCAGCGCCCGAAGCCCCTCCTGCCACTTGTCGTCGCTCAGAGCCTCTACGAACTGTGCTGCAAGAGGGACGGGGTAGATACCCTTATCGTGGGGGACGACGAGCTGCTCGAGGTGCGGTGGGAGTAGGGCGAGATCCCATCCGCCGAAACCGGAGTATTCAAAGATGCCGAACTTGCGAACAGAGATGAAGTCCCGGAAGTCGGGAGTGTAGTACGGCGGGAGTACAGGACTGTCATAGCCCGAGCCGTAGTCGATATCGTACTGGACTTTCAGCTCGTATAACCGCGTGCCCACGATGTCGCACAACTCTGCAAGTCGCCGTGCTACGACGTCTGTACCGACGGGATTGATGTACACACGCAACGAAAGCTTGCGCAGCTTTGGTACTCGCCGCAGGACAGCAAAGGCGAAGTCGCAGTTGCCCTTGGATGCATGGAGTACGACTCCACCGACATCTGTTAGATGCGGAAAGTCGGGCAGGTCGGCCCACTCCAGCCAACACCCGTGCGGGTCAGGCAGGCGAATGGACGTGAGGGTGTTGCGGGCACGGGTGACGCAGAGCAGAGGCGGGTGGAGGAAAGCTGGCAAATAGACCGAACAGTAGGAAATGTGCTGGAGTCGGGCCAGAACAAGGCTTCCTTCGACGACATGCCATAGCTCGGCGTAAAGCTTCGAATCGACTCCCACTATGTCAAGCTCCAGGTAGTAAATCAGGGTCGTCGGTGCCAGCCGGGAGAGGGCCCACTCGACCTGCTGCCTCGACAGCTCATCATAGGGCGTGTTATCCCATGAAGGAGTTCTGACTTCCAGTTGGTCAACGCGCCAGACTATGCTTCTGATGGTTGCCGATTGGCTCATTGCCATGTGAAAGCCCGGAGGCCACATGACAGGGACGATGTCGCTGCCTTTGAGCAGCATACCGACCTGGACTTCCTCGTCCTTGTAGAGTGCCGGCTGGAAGACCTTGCTGAAGAGCCTGCTTACGAGCGTCAACGAGAGCACTGCCGGATCAAGAGAACGAGTGAGTGAGTGAGTGAGTGAGTCCGTGGTGCAGAAGAGTCGGAACGGCGAGCAGTGCCGCACCGTCCTGCTGCTCGATGTCCTCGTAGGTAGCCAGCATCTCCAGGATCTCGACGGGCAGGTGATTGATTGTGATCATCGTGTGAGATTTAGACGATGAAGATATTAATATGTATCTAAGGGTGTGTCAGTGTTCGTGATGTCTTTCTCTTCGTGTTGGTCCGGAGGTGACCCGAACCTCTGTTGCCCTCTGCCTACAACATCGCATCTGCATACATGACTCTTCACAGCGACGACGAGCGGCTGCTCGCGCTCATCCTCCGAGCTATTGCGCAGCCGCCAGCCGCCTTTGCAGCTTCAGCGAGCTCGCTTCATCGCCTTGTCGCCAGACATCTCTCGCGCTGTGCGGCACTCGTCTTGTCGGCAGATGACCGCGCACATACGCCAAATGGCGCACCGCTCCGTCTCGCAGTACTGGCCTGCTTCCACCGCTTTGCGCAGCTCTCGACGTCCGCCAGTCCCGTTGACATCAGCTCGCTGCACGATTTCGTCATCGTGTACTTCTCGCCTCCGCATGCAGCCGACAAACACGCAGTGCAATCTGCCGCGCTCGCAAGGAAAGTAGTAGCGGATCTGCTGCTCAAGAAGCCGTCATTGGCGCGCGCGCTCGAGACGCAGGTCCTGGCGAGCTACATTGGCGCGCTGCGTGATGTCGGGAAGAGCGAGCTCGAGGCGTCGGGCACGGAGAATCGGCTGGCGCAGTTGCGCAGGATCAGAGCGGCCATCAAGGGCCTCTGCATAGTATTCGCTGCAAATAGCGAGAGCTCGAGTATGCGGGATCTGCCCGTGCGCTCCAGCTCAGCCTCGAGCCTCTGGTCGACCGTCCAGCTGCTCTACGACACATTGCTCCCCACCCTCATCGCCCCTTTCGCTCCATCATCACTGGCCGCTATATCGAGCAATGACACGGTACTGCATCAGTCTATCCTGGCAAAGCGGGACCTCCTTGGCTTCTTTGCCTCGCATCTGCCAAGACTGGGCGCGGAGGAGCTGCTCGGCCTCCTCGAAGGCGAGGCGTCCGCCCCGGATCTCCCTGTGAATCTCTCACAACTCCCGCTCACTTCATACGTCAATGTGCCGCTATTGGCGGACGCAGAACACGTCTACGAGGCATCACATCTCCTCCGAGAGAACACGCAGATCGCCGAGCAGGAAAGAGCGTACATTGCGAACGTGCTCGCTAATCTCCTGCCGGGAGACGAGCAGGTACATGATGCTCTGGATCTGTTCGAGCAAGGAGGAAAGGGCAAGGGTAGCACTCGTGTCTCGGACAATGGCGGCGAAGAGAAGGCTAGGCGGGCAGACAAGGGCAAGAAGCGAGATCTTACCAACGGGGCCGAGGCTGGCGCAGCTTCTACAGTACGTAGCATGATCACTTGAGTCATCAATTCAGCCTTGAACCTACGATTAACACTCATTTCCGTTTGCAGGAGTCGTCCTTGATAGCTCAAATACAGGCCATCCTGCCAGACACGCCTCCAGAGCTCATCCAGCGCCTGCTATCCAACCCGAGCTTTGCTGGTCTGCCAGATCAGGACAAGGTGGAGAATGCAGTAGGCATGATTCTCGAAGGGCACCCGGACGCCTCTCCCGCCGCCTCGTCTGGCCTGTCCGCCTCCGCGCCCGCGTTCGCCCAAAGCCAGTCAGCACCTTCAGCAGCGCCCGGCAAGTCCGCCTTTGCGCAAGCGCGCCGCAACGTCTTTGACGAAAGGCTAGACGTTTCGAAGCTGCACATGGGCAAGCAGGACATTGCGAACGACTCGTTCCTGCCGGACGAGCTCAAGGCAGCCATCATGTATGCTGCGGAGCACGCGGACGACTCGGAGGATGAAGACGAGGAGGAAGGCGGAGCGGGCGCCTCGGCCGCTTTTATCGAGGACTTGGGAGGAGACGAGCAGGATGGGTCTGGGCGCGTGCGCGTCAAGGACGATGTCGACGAGGAGAGCGATGCCGAGGAGGAGGCGGAACGTCATCAGCGGCGGACAGCAAGCGGTGCGCCGACGCCGGCACGCTCTGGAGCAGCGACGCCCGCTTTGGCACCATCAGGCCTGTCCGCTGCGGTGGAGGCGCGCTTCCTGGCGCTTTATCTCGCCAGTCCTGCCACATTTGCACGAGACCAGCGCAAGACAGCTCAGCGTGCAGAGCTCAAGAAGGAGACGCAGCTCTCGGATGAGCAGATTGAAGGCTGGGCGCGGATGCTGGAGCGCAACCCGCGCAAGGACAAGATTCTCGCGAAAGCGGGCGAGTTCAGAGGCAACCGGGTGGTAGTTGATGCGTCTGATGCGGACGACAGCCAGGCGGAGGGCAGGGGTGCAAGCGGGAGCGAAGGGCCACCAGGGCGGGGACGTGTTCGTGGTGCGCCCGGTGGCGGCAGAGGACGAGGAGGACCAGGCAGAGGCGGCGGCCCAAAAGGCGGCAGAGGGCATCAGTCGGACGTGCGGAGGAGAGGGAACGACAGGAAGATGGCAAAGCAGGGTGGTCCGCCTGCGTAGTGGGTGGGTCACGGTCTATTCCATGCGGATGCGACCGGACTTGCGCAGGTGCGGAACGCATCGAGCTGGCCGAGCGTTGTAGCAGTGTGCACGTCCCAATGATGCGACACCATTCAATACTGCTGCTGTGCACGTCACTACCGTCGTTCAGTGTCTGTCATCGCCGTCTCTGCTTGCTTTATCGTAGCCCACGTGCCGCCCTCCCTGCCCTTGGCTTTCGACGACTGACGCATCCACCACCTCGAAAAGAATGCTCTTCCTGCTCGAATACGTCGAGATTGCACGGGGAAAGTCGGGCACATCTGATCCGGGAACGCTCAAGGAACTCCTCAAGGTCACCAGCTATGCCATCCTCGAGGTGTGGCTCGCGCAATTGCCAGTCGCAGCTTTGGCACCGGCCGGCTCTGACGTACTCCCATCTCCCCGCAGGTCTTTCTGCTTTGCATAGGTGCGCAACAAGCAGCAGCAGCAGCAGCAGCAGCAGCAGCAGCAGCATCGAGCTGTGCACGTCTGACATTGCATTCACAGTCGGCTACTACCTCGGAAAGAAGGGCATCGTCGACGCAAAGACGAAGCGCACGCTCAACAAGGTGTGTTCGCCGTCATGCACGCGCGAGCCCGTACTGACTCTCCCGCCCACAGCTCAATCAATCCATCTTCACGCCTGCTCTACTGTGCGTCACTGATCTCGCTGCAACCCTACTGCGAACCTTGCTGACGTTGCCCCGCAGCTTTGGCAAGGTCGCCTTCACATTGACGCCGGCAAAGCTCGCAGAACTATGGATTGTCCCCGTTGGGTGAGCGCGCTCGCTAAATCAGCCGAACACGAGCTGTACGAGCTAATGCGTCCATTTTCAGCTTCGTCATCGTCTCGCTCGTCTCCGCAGTCATCGCCTACGTCATGGGCGTCGTCTTCCGCCTCTCAAAGTCGCAGCGCGCGTTCGCAGTCGCGTGCGCCATGTTCATGAACAGGTGTGTCGCTCTGCGCATTATATCTGAGATCGCACTGACACTGTACAACAGCAACTCGCTCCCGATCGCTCTGATGCAGTCACTGACGTACACGGTCGACGGGCTGCGCTGGGGTGCGCACGACACGAAAGACGCCATGCTCGGACGCGCTCTATCGTACCTGGTCCTCTTCTCGACGCTCGGCATCATCCTGCGCTGGTCATACGGCATCAAGCTGCTCTCGACGGCAGATGACGAGGCACCAAAGGAGGACGAGGAGGTAGAGGCGGGCAACGCACAG
The DNA here is from genome assembly GCA_008802785.1 of Symmetrospora coprosmae. Classification (NCBI taxonomy): domain Eukaryota; kingdom Fungi; phylum Basidiomycota; class Cystobasidiomycetes; family Symmetrosporaceae; genus Symmetrospora; species Symmetrospora coprosmae. Next base: position 9,685 of record VUYT01000021.1, on the reverse strand, counting down.
CCTCAGAGCGATGGAATAGAGTCGGAGGAGCGACACGGCGACCATGCGCCACTGCTCGGCACCATTGACGAGAACGGCGGTGCTACTTCAGCCACCGAACCGTCGTCTACCAACCCGACGCCACGCAAGTCGCGCTTCTCCGAAGGACCCGTCACCATCGGCCGCCCGCCCGTCCAGCCTCTCACGCGCAAAGCGCCCGTGCGCCGCTGGACCGCGCTCGGCAACGGCGAGGATGTCGAGGACGCCGAGTACTTCCATCGCTCGCTCAACAACATCAACGAGCTCCGCTCGCGGAGCTTCCGGAAAGAGATCAGCAACTTCCGCAGCTTCCCCAACACGCCCTCGCGCACGCCTGCAGCGAGCAGCTACGCGTCGTCGGAGGGAGGCGAGAGCAGCACGTCAGACGAGGAGGGCACGGACGAGGAGGATGACTACGAGGGCATCGGCCGCCGCGAGCGCACTGAGCCGAGCCGGTCAGCCCGCCAGGCAAAGCTCAGGCGGATGCGCAAGAAGACGGCATCCTGGCTTAAGAAGTGGATCGTCAGGCCTACGAGCAACTTCATCCGCGGCTTCCAGGCCTTCATGACGGCGCCGCTCTACGCCGCACTTCTCTCGCTCATTGTCGCCTGCATCCCGCCGCTGCAGAAGTTCATGGATGAGCTGCTGCCCGTCCGAAAGTGAGTGCCGTGTATCCGTCTTGCGCGAGATCCGCGCTGACCTATCCGCTGCTGCCAGTGCCATCAAGTCCGCCGGCAACTGCTCGGTCCCCATCACGCTCGTTGTCCTCGGCTCGTACTTTGTGGTGGAGCCTGACCCGGCATCGCCTGCTACGCCCGGCAAGAACGCAGGTGGGCGCAAGTCGGCCCTGAAGCGCAAGGCCAGCACAACGTCAACGCTGCGCGAGCGCTTCTCGGCGTACTTTAGCCTGCCGAGCAGCAAGAGCAAGGACGAGGACAGTGTCGTCGAGAGCAAGGGCAAGAAGGGCGAAGGCAGGACTGTCTTTGTCAGTGTGACAAGTCGCATGATCGTTGCGCCCCTGGGTAAGTTGTCCGTTCACTGGATATGCTGTCCAAGTGCTAATAAATTGCCCGCAGTCATGATTCCGCTCCTTGCGTGGTGGAGCATCAAGACGAACAACATTGCCGACGACCCTGTCTTCATCGTCACTGCCGTGCTCGTAATCTCCTCTGCACCTGCCATCACCTTGGCCCAGATGTGCGTTCCTCGTCGCTTCTCTCCTCCTAATCTCCGCTCGAAGGCTGACCTTCCTCTGCTCTTCTCCGGACCGCAGGACCCAGGCATCTGGGGCAAGTTTCGAAAGACTCATCAGCAAGACGCTCTTCTGGAGCTACGTCGTCGTCACCTTCCCAACGGTCATCCTCGCAGTGCTGGTAAGTCAAACTTACCTTGTTTCACTTCTCGGTCCCTCGCTGACTTCCTTATCCGCGCACAGATTGGTCTAGAGATTGCGGAGCGTCAGTAGTTGGCCAAGTAAAAGGACGTTGCGCAATGCTAGCGCCAGACTCACGCTGTATCGATACCCGAAGCCTCGTCTCCGCAATCACTCAGTATGCCCCGCAATGGAGAAACACGTCAGCTTTGCACTTGCCTTGCGCGAGACAGTGCGCACACCGCACCTGAGAATCCAACTGACGAAGAGAGCGTAAAAGTATTGTATCTTGCTCTGCAGCGGGAGTTAGCGTAGTCGCTGGCGGACAGATGCACCAGAGAGCTGCCATGCTCCCGCCAGAACAGGCGAAGCGGCGGCAGCACGAGATGGAGGTCACGATGAGCGGAGCAGTCTGCTACAGCTGCGAAGTCGTGAGGCCGAGCGAGTTGACGAGGTCGCGCGTTGCAAAGTTCGTGGCGTCGATGGCGACACGCGCTTCGTCCGCGACCGCTGCCGCCCCTCCGACATCTGCGGCCCACGGCACCAGCTCCCGCATGCCGGCTGCGATCTCCTCGACCTCTTGCTTGGAGAGGTCGGCACCTCGAGCGTGGCGAGCTGCTCTCTTCCAGGCGCTGCCGGTCTGCTCTGCCAAGTGCTCCGTAGCCTGGTGGTGCTCAGAGACCTCGCCGGCAAGCTCCTCTACGCGCTCTTGCACCGACTCGGCCTTGAGCTTGAGCTCCACAGACTGTCGGTTGGCGAAGGCGACGTCGTCGAGGTTTTCCGACAGGGCATGCAGGCGGTTGTCGATGTCCGCCGCGAGCTCCTTACAGGCGCTTGCATCGGCGTCGGATGCGATGCGATACGTCTCCGCGTCGCCGGCAAGACGTGGCCGGACAGGATGGTCAGAACGCTGTCGGTGCTCTTCTTGAGCACGTCATTTTGCGCGCTGACGGAGCTGGTAAGATTCTTCAGGATCTGAGACATGGTAACACGTTAGCGCACGTCGGAATCTACAGAGGCTCACGCAACAGCGAGCACTCACGGGAATGTCCTCAACGTCTTTCGAAACGGTCGTTTTCCAGGTCTCGAGGGCCTGCAATCGCCCCAGCAGCGCTTCGTTGTCGGAACGTAGCACCTGGTTCTCATCTCGGAGCATTGCCTGCTCCCGCGCGTTGGCCTCCTTTCCCTTTGCATCGGCGCGCTCGAGGGCCTCATTGGCAGCTTGCAGCGCCGAGATGGTAGCCTGGGACGTCCTCTCGGACGACTCGAGACTGTGTACCCGCTGCGTGAGGTGCGCGAGGTCCTCCAGGATGATTTCGGAGACCTGTAAAGCGCGGGGATGGCGCGTCAGCTGCTGCCGCGGCGTGACGACAAGGCGCGAGCTCACCATCCGCTGCATGCGATACCCTTCGCTGAGGTTGTTGATGCAGGGCTGTGGTGAAGCAGAATCAGTATATGGGCGTGGACTGCGCAATATAGCTGACGCACCGTCCACGTCTTGCCCGCGACCTTAAAGACATCGAGGCGCTGCTGGACATCGCTCGTCGCGTTCCAGTTGTAGGTAATTTGTCAGTGGCCAGGAGCCCGGCGATAGCGACCTGTGTGAGACGGCCCGTAAGGCCGCCCAGAGAGTCAGTAGCTATTCATGGGCAGTTGGTCCTCAACTGCTGGGGCGAGAGGATGAGGAAGGGAAAGAAAGAAAGACATTGAGAAGCACCCTCGAATTTGTAGTCAGAGCCCAGGCGCTGGTGTTCCACCGTCTTGGAACATCAGCGGTCGGGAGCACGTCACAAGCCAGCTCGACATCAGTAAGCCGAGCACTGCGCAGGCTCGCGATGCGCAGGACCCTGCTCATTCCTCTTAAGCGAGCCTGCAGATATTGCGGAGCAGCAGGCTCACCCAGTTCCGCAGGCGCGCTAGCACGGTAGCGCGTACGTGAGTAAGCAGAGTGCCTGTCGAATGCGTTTAGCTCTGCCTCCGAAAGCCTGCGTTTCTTCGGCATCGGAGAGAGCGCATGTGCCCAGAAGTCGTAAGCGAGAAAGTCTATACTGATACTACCGATATGCCGTCATTGCTCTAATGTGCTACCGGTCCGGCCACGAATACCTTGCCGGGCTTCGCGCCGAACCAGCTGAGCACCGCTCCCAGCACGCAGAATCCTACGCACGCCCACATGGCACTGCGAGCGTACGGTTAAGGAGGGGCACATGGGGCTGATCAGCATGTATCGGACCTCGAGGCGGTGCAGCACGGGCTTCACTCACGCCTGGAAGCTCTCCAGGAGCGCTGTAGGTGACGTATTATTCTTGAGCACTGCCTGTGCGACAGCTGACGCAATGGCCAGACCGACGCCGTTTCCTAGCTGGAAGGCCGTGTTTGCCAGACCTCCTGCCAGCGACTTTGCTGCAGGCGGCACGGCAGCCATCATCCTGCGCAGAGTGAGCGTTCATTGATCAGCCTTCGAGCATTCGCGGCGGGAGATACCGACAGACAGGGCACCCACGCGATGGAAATCGAGTTGTAGCTGATGCTGATGCCCGTCACTCCGAGGATGCTCGTCGGGAAGCACGAAAGCCAGAACGATGTCTCGGGCTTCATGACTGCGATTGGGATTGGAGTGATGGCGCAGACGAGCATGCCGGTTGTGAGGAGGACGCGTACGGGAACGGCGTGAGCGACTCGGCCTGTTGCGACCGAGGCGATGAGGCCTATTGCACCCATGGGAGCGTAGTAGGCGGCGGTGCGGAGCGGGTCAAGATGCTTGATTTCCTGGGCGACGCTATGTAGATATCGGCGCTCACCGCAAATCAGCATACCTGCACCTACTCAAAGCCAGGCGGAGGCGCGCTCACAGGACTATGTAGAGAACGACTGTGCCCCAGAAGCAATAGACGAAGAAGCCAACGAGCCAAGTAGCTGCGAAGTTAGGTGTGCGCCAGAGATAGAGCGGCATGATGGGCTGCTTGACCTTCTTCTCGGCGTACGCGAAGCTGACGAGCATGAGGACCGAGACAATGATGAGGGCGATAATGTAGGCTCTGTCGAGGATGAACGGAATTAGCGTTGGCAGGAGCATGTATGCGAGCGATTCCCTCACTTGCTCCATCCGACAACTCCGCCGCTGCTCAAGCAGAAGGTGAGGAGGATCATACCGCCTGTACCTAGCCCTGCGCCGAGGAAGTCGAGAGCAGGCTTTGGACCTGCAATGTCCCGGTCCTTTGGCAGAACAAAGAAGGCAACGACGGCTACCGCAAAGCCGACGGGCGAAGTGACACGGAAGATGTAGCGCCAGCCGAGGAGAGCCGTAAAAAGGCCGCCTGCGACGAGTCCGAGTACAAAGCCTGCGCGAGAACGTGTAGATTAGCATGTTGAGCGGGTCAGCGATGGAACATAAAGAGGCGTACCGATAGCTCCGCAAGCGCCAAAAATACTCAGAGCGCGGTTCCTATCATGTCCGAGGACTGTAAAATGAGAATAACGTCAGCCAGCGCGATGAAACGGCCAGTGATGCGCTGAGACACGCACAGTAGGTTGAGATGATGCCAATGGCAGAAGGCACGGTTCCAGCGGCGCCCAAGCCTTGGATAGCCCGAAAGATGATTAACTGGATCTCGGTCTGTGCAAAGCCGCAGACTGTAGAGGCCGAATCAGCCGCCCGGCTACGCAACACTAGGAAAGAGTGGATCTCACTGAGCGTCCACAGAGACAGCCAGATCAGGCTTGACAGGAAGACCGTCTTCTTGCCGTAGCGGTCGGCCATGACGCCAGCGAGGAGGAGGAAGCCAGCGAAAGTGAGCGCGTAGGCCGAGATGAGCCACTCGAGGTCGCCGGAGCCGATGTTCAGGGAGCGCCCGATGTCTGGCAGCGCGATGTTGACGGATGTCATGCTGACGTTGTCGAGGAGCTGTGCTACACCGGTCACGGCCATGACGAGCGCGCCTCGGAGCTCGCCGAGCTTGCCAGTATCGCGGTCGTCCTCGACCATCTCGAGCTGCTCTACCGCATGTGCGTTCGACCGCGAGAGGTGCGGAAGCTGTGTGGATGACGGAGTGAGCGGAAGAGTGGTGATGCTCTCTTCAATTCTCTTCCTGTCGTCCTCCTCCGGCTCGGCTAATGAGCGCGCGGTGAGAGCGACATCGAGGTCGGGCTTGGAAGAGGACAGATTGGACAGCCTGCGCTGGACGCCTCCATCGCCTGCCAGCTTGACACTGTCTGCGTGCGCATCTGCGCGAACGGCGGAGGCTTTAGACAATGCTCGCAGGCGCTGGAAGCCGCTGTTCTGGTTTGACAGCGTCGACAGCCTGCGATTGCCATCTCCCCGCGTCAACCCGGCAGACTCTCCCTTCTCTGCGCCTCTACTCGCTTTGCGCCCGTAGCGCGCTCGGACGTCGACGCTGTTCTCGTCGCCCTCCTCATCGTTTGCGAGAGCAGATCCCTCCAGGGTAGCGGCGATGACCCTGGGCTCGACAGGCAGCGCGATGGCGACCTGCGATGAGGCATTCGATATACGCTCCGAGCGGCGACGGGCTGAGAGGCCATGTGACGTTCCAGGCGCGATGCTGCTGGAAGTGGCCGAATTTGACGAAGTTGTTCGTATGCGGGCGCGGACGGTGTCCGACGAATCTTGCGTCATGGTGACAGGACAGAGGGACTGATGCGTGAGTGAGCGTAACTCGTGATGTGAAGCAGTCAGTCAGTACTTCAGAAACGGAGCAGCAGCCGCAGTCAGTGTGAGTCGGTTATCGCTATCGGGCAATTCTCGCGACGGCGGCGGCTGACAGCGGAGGACAAGAAGCCCGCCGGTGGAAACGGACAGAGCTTTTTCGACAGCCCATTGACGAGCACCAGCACCATCAGCATCAGCGTCAGCATCTCCTCTTGGATTGTTGTATCTATAAGCATGGCCCGTGAGTCTGACCTCGCTGCTGCTGCCTCCTGGCGTGCTCAGTCAGGGTGGGCAACGCCAGGCTGACGGCTGGGGAGACGCGTCGTCGGGCAACGAACGGACAGTCTCGTCAAGAGCGCAGGGGAAACGGCGAGCCATAGACCAGGATGCGCAGGATGACACGTATGCAGAGCATATGGAGCTTGATCTTGATCTTGAGGGCGACGACGACGATGAAGACGAGGTCGCAGCTGGCCTCCTGCTCGCAAGCAACGGCAATGGCAATGGCAGCAGCGAGCGCCGTCAAAGCGGGAGGAAGCGCGCAAAGCAGCGGATAGGCGACATCGGCAGCAGCAGCGGCGATGAGGAGGATGGGCACGGCGATGGAGTGCTCTCGCTCGATAATGGAGGAACCAGCTCGGATGCAGAGGCGTCCGTCGTGGAAGCGGAGACAGAGCTCGAGCTGGGAGGGAGCATCTCGCGAGCTGCACGGATGCGAGCGACGTCGACGGCAGACGAGGGCGCGTCGAGCAGCGAGAGCGACAACAGCAATGAACTCGCACTGCCCACGCCGTCCAAGTCCGGCAAGAAAGCCTCTCCGCGCTCGACAAAGCCCTTCGTCACGGCCTCGTCTGGCGAAGCGTACCTCCGAGCCATGTCCCACCCCGCGCGGACATCCAACGCGCGTCTGTCCGAGCGCTGGGCCGAATCTGAGCCCTTCACGCAGGCGTCCCTGCTGGCGGCACTGCCCCGCTCGCACCGTGACGGAAAGCTGGACCAGCTCGAGCGCGCCTACGCCGCCCTGCACGCGCAGTGGGCGGTCGAGCTCGAGCAGGGCTTCACCGTCCTCCTGTACGGTCTCGGCAGCAAGATCCGCGTGCTCGACGCCTTCGTCCGCCAGCATCTCAAGCAGCGCAAAACCCGGCGCAAGGTCGTCGTCGTCCACGGCTTTGTGGCGGCGCTGGGCGTCGACGAGATCCTCGCGGCACTGGAGGCGGCCGTCCTCGACCGCACAGAGGACGAGCTGGCGCTGCTCAAGCTCGGCAGGTCGGCTGCCAAACTAGACGAGCGCACGCAGGCCATTGTTGAAGCGCTGCGATCCGATCCGCGCACCTACCTCATCGTCCACAACATTGACAGCTTGCGGTCGTTCCGCGCACAGGCGACGCTGTCCCTTCTCGCACCCCACGTCCGCCTGCTGGCCAGCATCGACCACGTCAAGGCGCCCTTGCTCTTCCCGGCATCTCTTGCAAACAACCGGTCGGCCGAGAGTGCGGGCTACAAGATCCTCTATCACCACGTCCCGACCTACCGCGCATACACGGTCGAGTCGCTCCTCTCCGGTACCTTCCAGTCGCTCTTCCCTTCCGCACTCTTCGCCTCCGAAGCGTCCGCGAATGGAGGCCCAAGCACCGTCGCCTCGTCCTCTGCCCGCGCCAAGGCAGCCTCCTTTGTCCTCGCGTCCCTCACGCAAAAGGCCAAGGACGTCTTTGTGCTCCTCGCCGAGCGTCAGATGGGCCTGAGCCGTGGCCAGACCCAGACGTCGCTGAGTTCGGACAAGACGCCGCCTTACGCGACGCTGTACGCGACGCTCTTCTCGCTGGCGCGGGACGCCTTCCTCGCAAACAACGCCAACCAGTTCGAAGCGCTGCTGCGCGAGTTCAGAGACCACAGCGTCATCCTGAGCAGCTCGACGCGGCCGGAAGGGGAAGGGTTGGAAGACGACGATCAGCACGAGGAGGAAGTGGGGCAGCGTGCGGGCGAGTGGGTCTGGATCGCCATAGATAGGGAGGATTTGGCCGAGCTGGTCGAGAGGGTCAAGCAGGGGCATTAGCCGTGGTGGGCCCTTTCAGCCAGTCGTGTTTGGCCGGCACATCTCCGTATGATGGAGGGCAGCTGATGTCTATACGCGCTGAAGCATGACTGCCTCTCTGCCTTCTATCGTTCCCTCGCGCAAACCCATCAGTCAGACATGCTCTACGTGCGGACCGTCTTGTGCATCCTCTTGACCGCGTGCGGCGTATTCGCCCTTGGGCCTGCGGACCTGTGCAGGGTCACCTTTGTGAGCGTGTTTCAGCTCGCCCTGTCACCGGCATGCCTGACGATGCTGTTCAGGACGATGGACCCGAGCTGGACAACTGCCTGGCCAACGTGCGATTCAAGGGTTGTTGGTGGGACGCAGAATGGGGTTTCATCCGTTCGCTCAGGGCCTTAGCGGCACGGTAGCCGGGCACGACGGCGCGCAGACAGTCAGAGATGGATTTCCCTTGCACGCATGATATCGTACACACGCTCTACAAGCAGCTGTTGGCAGAGAGACCAGAGCATGAGCATGTAGCCGGCACACACAGAGCAGCGGGGTGGAGCACTCACACGTTGAAGCGGCTCATCCATTACTGGTTCTCTGCCCGCTCCTGCTCGTACTTGAGGTACCAGGCATCGCGCTGTTCGATCTTCTTGACACTGTAGGGGAGCGTGAATCCATGCATGCGTTAGCCGTTGCCCTCCCGCTCCCAGCCCACTCCATCCGGCCGCACTCACTGCCATCCGTACCACCTGCCAGGTCGGGGTTGCGGAATCAGCGGGCAGGCCTGCGCAGGAAAGCAGGACAGTGAACAAGGACGCACCAAGCGTATCCGGCAGCGACGCCCATGCCCATGGACACGGACAGGTCGAGGATGAGACGCTTCCTGCTCAACCGGTCATCGTCCATCTCAGCGTGATGCCCTTCACAGAGCATTCGCCCGCTGCTGCTGCCATTCTGCCCACTCACCTCAGCTTGCCCGTCACGGGTGGCAGCGAGTGCCGGACTGTGGAAGTGATGGCTCCGACGGGCATGTCTGTGTACTGTTCTCTGTGATGCAGATGCAGATGCAGATGCTGCTTGCTATGCGGTCCAGAGGCGAACTGAGGAGCCCATGGGCCATGGGGGCTCGGGATTGGCCGCTACACTATAGAGTTTACAACGGCTGGCGGATGCACTAGGCAATCTCGCCGGGGAAAATCTTTATAAAACTTCCCGATTGTATGTTGGCACGGTTATAACCGCCTACGTTTATTGCCCTCCCTCGGTTCAGGCCGCCCCTTGCCCTTGCCTTCAGCCCGTTCTGCTGCACTCTTCCACGCCTTGAAAGGATGCTGCCTGTGGATGAGAATGTGCTCCCCGATCTGTGCGATGACGAACGACGCGCAGGTGTCCCTGTTGTAGATGCGGAAGCACTTCTCGCATTGTAGCAGCCGCTGGTTGAGCACAGAGGTACCGACTTTGGTGCACTTGTGGACACTGGGGGGTGCAAGCAATCGTCAGACTGGCCGTGCGCTCAATGACAAGAGTCATTAGCTCACCTCGAGCGAATGAAGTCCTCCTTGCCGGCCATGGTCTCTTGAGTGACAGGCTTCCGAGCATCCGC